>VXBR01010626.1:203150-309833 GCA_013400215.1 Cisticola juncidis
TTTTTTTTTTTTTTTTTTTGTGACATAGACATTCACAGCTTCAACTGAGCAGATCTCAGACTCCAGCGAGGAACCACGATGTATTTACTGGTAAATCTCTGTTTTCAGAACACATCACCCAAAGTGGAGTGAGCTTTTGTGGGTTCTATTTAAGCAGCTGAAGGGAAATGGGGTTTACAGGAGGGTAGCTGGGTGGTTTTCTATTCATCTAAATAAAGGAGGGACCCCTCTGTAGTGGGATTGGTATGACTGCAAACCTGCCTGTGCTGCAGGGAGCTACTCATGGGTGTTCCAGGTTCTTCTGGGAGAGGAGACGTCCTGGTGTAGCAATGTATTTGAACAGCTCAGGCCGCAGGGTGGACCAGCCAAAGAGCCTTTATTCTTATCAGAACTCTCTGGAATTTGTCAAGGTTACTAAGACATAAACAGGGCTAAAATAAGAAAGAAGAGGCTGAGAAACAGAATACCAAGAGTGCAAGGACTAGATAAAGGAGGGTCATGAAGCACTGGACTGTAACCAGTTGTATTTCCTGAGAGATGCACACTAAACTCGTGGACAAGACAGAGGCACCAATCAAATAATGCGTCATCGTGTGAACACTGGTTTTAGAATGTATAAATATAGCTTAATGTAAACAATAAATGGCTTCTGCCTAATCATATTGGTTGGTCATCCAGAAGCCTTGAGCTCCCACATCCCAGGAGGAGCACAACTGTCCTTACAGCTCCTCACTGCCTCACTTCTCTCACCCTGCCCAGTGCCCTTGCAGTGCCAGGTTGGCTTCTCCTTGCTCTCCTCCTCCCACTCCCAGGTCTTCTCCTCATCCTCCAGCTGGGTATGAGCTCCAGGGCAGGGATGGCTCAGCAAAAGTGCATTGCCCAGAGAGCCTGAAGCCTTCAGTGCTTAGAAAAATCCTGCAGAGTAGAATCGAGGATTTTAAGGGTCTTACTGAACTTAAATAGTGGTTCTGTGATTGCAGAGCACATCTGCAAGGGGATGTTACCTATGGACCTTGAATGAGGCTTGATTTGCAGAGCAAAATTAAACCTGTTATAAGCATTTTGTACAGAAAATGCCCCCATAAATCCCTGTCATCAGTGTTCAGAAAATTTCTCTCTTTTTTTTGACTGGAAGCTTATAGAAATAACTTCCCTGTGGAGTTCAGAGCCGGGCAGCACAGCAGGTTCAGACTCTTCGTCGCTTTAGAGGTTATTTTTGCTTGACCACATCTTGCACAGAAGCAAACCACGCTTGGAGCAACCTTCTAGTGGAAGGTGTCCCTGCCCAGGGACTGAAATGAGATATTTCAGTTCCTTCCAACCCAACCCACTCTAGGATTCTGTGATTAACTTTTCTGCCTTTCTCATGGGCAGCTTAATTTTAAGTCTTGCAGAAGAACAAGGGGAAAACCAACTGAGACAACACAAGGACAATTCCCCTGCATGTGGAATTTTATTTTTTTTAATGAAATTATTTCCCCTGTGTACTGCTACACTGCCTCTTCATTAGAGGGACAGGAGGAATGTGTGCTTGCGCAATGCTGAGCTCTCATGGAATGAAGGAGCTGCATTAAAAAAATCATTCCTGGTGCTAAAAACCAACCTGACACTGCTCCTTAAGTTTGGTGAAATATCCAATCAGTCTCAGTGGGTTTTTCAGGAAAAGGAATAAATAAAATAACAGTAAAAAAAGGAAAAAAAAAAAAAAAAAAAAAAAAAAAAAAAAAAAAAAAAAAAGAAAAAAGAAAAAAAAAAAGAAAAAAGAAGATGGGAAATAAAGAAGAGAGAGAACCCACCAACCCTGGTGTGTTCCCATAATAAAGGGTCTAAAAATGCCCCACTCATTGATGCAAAATTACAGTTATTGTTTATCCTCCTTCTACTTCACACAGCTTTATACAATACACACCACGAAAAATACAAGCAAACAACCGACACATTAGTTAAGAGACCTTCCATTTTACTTTGGCGGTTCACGATAATGGAATTTAATTGTGGAAAAAGCTGAATAATTTTAGCTGAATGTCATTTGGTTCATTCAAACTGGGAATCAGGGACATTTTTAACAAAGGTTTTCAAACTTCTTTTGAAATCAGGAAGCTGCTGTGCACAGATAAGGGGAGAGGTTTGAGGATTCTCTATCAGAAATTTCAAGGTTTTTTCCATCTGCTTTTTCACATTAACTGGTAATTATCCAGAAAGGCACATAATAGTGCAGAAATGACAGAAGCTGACAAAGGTTTTCCTAAGATATGTAAATTGTCAGTGATAGGCAAGGTGCAACAGAAAAGCTTTCTACAGCACAATTATTTATGCCAGTTTCATTTGCTTTTAGGTAGCACTGACGGTTCTACCCCACTGCTGCCTTTATCACAGGCACTGCACATTCCCTCACCACCAGCACACAGGGAAGGTGGCAAAAAGTGAGCTTGGAGCTTGGTGGTCTCCTCCAATGCCTCTCTTTTCTATTAAATACATGCACAAGGTGCTGCATGCAGAGATATTTCTGAGTTGGTTATAACCTTCCTATTCATTTCTCACCCTGCAGAAATAAATAAAAAATGTGATCCTTACTGGTGAAATAGCTCCCACATGGTGGTGGTCTCAGAGCCCATTTTCCTCACAGCAGCTGTTTGAGGGAGGAGGTGTCAGATGGGACACTCAGCTGTTTGTCTCTGAGGTTCGTTAGCCCTCTCTACTAGTTGCCTAATTCCAGCAGACAGATGAACCCCTCAGAGCTGCTCAGGTAAAGTCCCTTCCTCCAGCTCTCCCTGCTCAGACCTTCTCTTGATGGGGTTGGAAAGATGGGTGGTGGGACAACCACTCCATCTGCCTTTAAAAATTCATTCTGGGAATGTAGAATCATGGCATAGTTCTTCCAGTTTGAGCTGGAAGGGACCTTTTGAAGGTCATCCAGTCCAACCCCTGCTCAGTGAGCAGGGAAAGCCAGATTTGGGTACTCTAAGGTTATACTAGTTAATGGGGAAAAGATCCCCTCTCCCTAAATTGTCCACTCAGTCTCAGAAATTATTACCCATGGCATTACCAACACACCATTCCCTTGACCTGTCCCAGCAGGCTCCAGGTCTTGAACAGGGTTTTACAAGGATATTTTAAGTCTGTGCCATACACGCAGAAGGATTGGGTTTTGATAAATATCCCTTTGTCAAAGGAGAATTTGGGCTAAGCTTCTGGGTACTTCTAGGAACTTAATTCTTGTTTAAATAAAGAGTAAAGGGCTGAGTGTGGGAGAAATTCCTGCCTGACCTCCCTCTTATTCAATTCATAGAAGAATTATAGGTGTAAATTAACCTTTCCTGAGAATAGGACTTCCCATGTAACTTCATGTGTAACAAGGGGTTATAGGATCTTTAATGGATGGAAGGACTTCACCTTCTGTAGTGGCACCAGAGGTATTATGGTGGGACAATCACTTCACATCACCTAAGTGATGTTAAAGTACCCTGATGGGAGGAGTTTCCATGTGTTTGTGGAGGTGGAATTAATTTCCTTTATGGTAATATTCCATGAAGTTAATGGGTGCTGAGAGAAAAGAAGCAAGATGCAACACAACAGATTTGTATTAAAAAACCCCAACAAGATTGCATTTGAAATTCAATGGGCTTTCTTATTAACTCTAAGGACCTTCTCTCCTATCTGGAGCTTTGTTTTCCCAAATCAGGGAGGTCAAACGCTTGTGAAAGGCTTTGGGAGGAATGGAGAGGAAAGATTTCACCCACCAGAGCCATTGGGCTGCAACTGGTACCCAAGGAGCATCTGTCCCCCGCAGAAACCAGCCTGAGGTTACTTGTTTTCCACATTTTATTTGGTTTTTTGAAGACAGATTTTCTTCCAGGGGCTTTTATGCCATACGGATTCAACAAAAACTTCCAAGAGCTTCTTGGTCAGTGCTGAACCCCACCAGGATGTGCTGGCTCTGGGGGTTTGGATGAAACATCCCAGCAGCTGAATTTTAGGGGCTGCAGCCCCAAAATAGCTCATGTTCCCATGTCCCCTTTTGTCCCCATTCCTGTTAATTCCCAGGACTCACTCCTTCCTCTGTGCAGCCCCTGGTGGTGCTGGAGGGGCAAAGCCAGCAGCTCCAGCTGCTGACACTGGGCTGTAGCTCCAGTGTCAGCAGCTGGAGGCATCAAACATGCCTGGGTTTAAGCAGAAATTGATAAATTATTAATTGCAAGAGGAAACCCCAGCTCATGCTCAGGGGAGCCCCCAGGACAAGATGAGCTGGGGAACCAGATCCCGGGCTCAGCTGGAAATGGATTTTGGGAATATGCGAGTGAATTAAATGAGATGTGTGGGCCAAGCATCCTGCTGATATTCACACAGAGCATTTAGGATATTAAAAAATTACCTGAGTGGTAATTATGTCCCTAAACATTCTGGATTTCCTTTGGTTTTACTTTTTTTAGGTTTCTTTTTCAAAATAAAGTTTGAATTAGATAAAAGACCTGTGAAGATGGTCCCGGGTGGTTTATGCAGAGCAGAGCTGAGCACTTTGGAGCTGTCATGCACAGACATCAGGTGAGAGCTGGCAAAAGCTCTTTGAAAAGACACAAAGGCACTTAAGGACAGAAACTCTGAGGATGCTCAATAAACAATCACAGGAATGGTGCTGTGAATGTAACTTTGCCACTGTTACACATTTCTGCTCTGGTCTGTAATGATATTTTGGCCACTGTCTAAATACACAGACATGGCCTGAATGCATCATCTGGATTATCTGATATTAGTTTGAGTTTTTGGAGGGTTTTTTTTTCTGCAACCTCTTGGTATATTTTGAAAGAAGAAAAGGAAAAAAAAAATAGACCTATTTCAGAGTAATTGAACTGTGTTCACATTAACTTACACTAAAGTTACTTTTAATTAAATGAACTTCCCTTGTTTGTAGCTGGAAGGTTCTTGTGTGAGATAAAAACTCCATTCTAATAATGCTGAGACTCACCAGCACTTAATTAGCATCACAACTCAAGGCAAAGGGAGCAGGAGGGCGATCAGGGAGGTGGGTCTGTGCTGCTGAGTGGGATTTTGGGAAGGGATGCTCAGCCCCCATCTCAGAGCCCACCCAGCACTGCAAGGAAATCCGGGAGGGGAAATCACGCCTAGGACTTGACACAGTTTGTGGCAAAAGCAATCATAATTAACATTATATTAAATATTAAGTCAAGATCATAAAATGTTGATTGGTACTGATTAGCTGCATAATCCATAATTAGAAATCACTGCACCCTTCAGCAGGTAGTGCATTGCCTGTGATTTCACTGCTAAATTAAGAGAGAGTGATTCAGCTTTTGCTCTGAGTTTTACTCCTGCATTTCATTTAGGGCAGAAGCACATGCAGGTAAAGAAAGGCTTAGGATCTTTTTCCACTCAGGCTGCTCCCAAACTCCTCATCCTAAGGGCAGCTCCCCAACCTTTCCATGCCCATGGAGAAGGGATGGCCAAATTGCCCTTGACAATCCTCAGCTCTGCTTTGGTTGTGTCTAAAAGATGTAGGGAGAAGCTTTGGAACATTCAGGAAGTGCTGAAGTCCTCATTCCTGGAGAGGTTCAAAACCCCTGTGGATGTGGCTTTTGCGGACATGGAGCAGTGATGGCCTTGGTAGTGCTTGGGGACGGTCGGTCACAATGATCTTGGATGGTTTTCCCAACCTAAACAATTCCATGACTGTATAGAATTCTGTATTCTCTGAAAATTCCTTGTTTATCTCCTCACCCCAAACCAGTGACTGCACAAGGTCGAGCTGAAGCTGTGCCGTCCTGGCTCAAGCCAAGATGAGGCAGTATTAGGCAGCTCCAAGATAATGATCTATTTTTGGCCCAAACTCAAAATACACCTCAGGACACCTCAGCAAGGAGGGAGCAAAAGGAAATTATTTATTATGATTTGATTTTAGAAGACCAAACCCATCTGTGCCTCTCTCGTTAATGGGGTGGAAACAGGGACCCTTTGGGGACGTCTGTGGCTCTGGGCTGAGGAGTTGCTGCAAGAGGGTGAATTATTCATGGTGTTATCAAGGCTTGCTGCAGCAGCCCTGCTTTCCCCTAATTTTATGGGTCCATTTATCCTGGATATCCATTTGTAATGGATAATGTCATCATCACACACTGGGAAACGCTCAAGTTTTGTTAAAGTAGAGAACAAAGTCCCCTAAACCATGAAGTTTTATGTCTTTGCTGCAAATTTCAGTCACTGCCTTGGCTGGAGACCCAGCTGTGATTTTCCACTGCAGAGCTGGATAAAAATAATAAAATTTAGTGGATAAAATCCCAAACCCATGGCAGTCTGGCTGCTCCCACTGGAGCTCCAGCAGCCTCCTTGCAGCTGAGCTGATCCAGAGGGTCCCTTGGAGGCTGCGCTGGGCACCCACTGGCAAACCCAGGGCAACAGAGAGAAAACACATTGTCGCAATTTCCTCTTTTCCGAAGGCACTTTGGAGTCCTGTGGAAGAAATCTTTTCATTCCTTCTGCTGTTATCTTTTGCTCTGATTAGCATTGCCTGGGAGTGGAGCTGAGGTTCTGGGCAGAGCTCGGTGCTCTCAATCAATTAAATCAATGTGGCCGTGACGCTCCAGTGATTTTCCCTAACCAAGGGCTGGGCATAAAAGGAGGGCACAGGGAATCACAGGGAATGTGGTGCTGGGCAGGTAGGGAAAAGCAGGAAAGCTGGGCTGAAATCCCTGTTTCCCTGTGCTGGGTATCATGGAATGCAGGCCCTAGACTGGGCCAGGGAGGTACTCGCACTCACACACTCATTCCCACAGCATCTTAATTATTCTCCTTATTGTATTAATGACTATATTTTTATTTAAATCAGTACATTTTAATACCTATATATGCATATAGCTATAAATAGATATAGATGTGAGATACTTTTTTATTTTAAATTAATGAGATGCCATAGAACATCTCCATCTTTTAAGAGCTAATTTTGGCTAGTCCAGGCAATCCTGTGCCCTGCCTCAACTCCTCAAGCAGCTATGTATCCTAAGGAGATGTTTGTCCCACTGCAAAACATCCAAATCCCACTCACATCCTTGCAACAACCCGAAAACAACAGCAAGCACCAGAAAATGCTCCCAAACCTGGTGTGTTCGTTGAAGTATTGAGAGTGTAGGGGTTACCTCTGAGTGAGCTAAATAAATTCAAAAATTTAAAAAGATTCCCATGACATGACTATCAACTCTTTCTGCATTTCCATTTGAAAATCAACAAAACAAACTGTAAAAAATAAAAGCAGAATGTCCTCTCTCTGTCACCTTTCCCTGAGCAGAGTGCAGGAGGTGCTGGGCACAGGGTTCTGCATTCCCAGTATAAAACTGGATTTGCATCTCTTGCCTGGGATGTACAGCAAATCCCTCCATCGAGCAGACAGCCTTTTGGCTTCTGGAATACTAAAAACGTCTCTTTTCTTGGCTGCAGAACCAATGCATTAACTCTGAGAAGGGGCAGCAGAAGGAAAGCCTGGAGCTGCTGCTAGCCCTGGAGCTGGAACATCCTTTGAGCAACAGCAAAGCAAGAGAAAGCAAAAACACCTCTCTAAGATGGCTGCAAACAGAAGGTCTCTGCAGTCCTTCCTTAAACACTGAAGATATTTTCATTTAAAAATATCTACTTAAAGGCACGTTTAATCTCAAAACAGCATTTTCCACTTAAAAAAAATCAAATGCACACACAAAAAACCCCCACGTTCAAAAATGTCTTGAGTTATTTCTCCTTCATTTTTTTTCCAATTAAATTAATTTAAACACAGTCAAAAATGCTTTATGCCGTAAGAGCCTGAAACCTCTGGTGTCAGCTGAAACGGGCACTTGTGCTCTCAGCTTCAGCCCTCGCTGCAGGCACCTCTGCTTTGAAGCCTTTGAAGTGTTTGTGGCACAGGAAGAGTCTCTCCTCAGAGAACACCAGTTATTTTACAGATATTTAATGTGTGAAGTGTGTGTGCCTGTGTTTGGGTTCAGATGGCGCGGATTTCACAAGGCGGGTGGGAAAACAGGGACGGAATCTCGACTTGCAGAGCAAAATTGAAGGAAAAAACACCTTGAGAAAGTCTCTTAAGATGCTTCCAGCCTTCATCAGCACCATCCTGAAGATGTAGATGAAATTATCTCACCTTCAGAGGGACCAAAATACATTTTTAGTGCCTTTGGAATTCATTCTTTCTCCCAGCACCAGGATTCCTTTTAGAGGAAATAATGCCACCAAAAAAACCTGGGAACACCAAGAGCAGGGGCTGAGGATGCCCTTCCTCACAGGCAGCTGGTACAACCCCTCGAGGTTATTTTGAGGATGTGATACAAGAGCCTTGCAATAAATTTGATTAATGGCTGGATTTGAGGATCTAATTATTTAACTCATATAATGATCTTGCTTGTGATTTGAGAGGTAAAACCTCTGCCTGCATTTCAGGGAGGCTGATGCAAAATCTCCACCTCAACACCCAACAGGACCAACTTAGAGGCTGATTTGTTTAAATTGTTACATTTCCCTTCTTTTTGGGGGGGCAGGGATGCCCAAAAATTGATGCCTCTGTTTCAGAACAAGCCACATTTATGCACCATGCACTGCAATTATTCCGGCTTGTAACCAGTGAGGCTTAATTAGTATTAAAATCTTAAATCAGACAGTTCAGCCAATGTTATTTGAGCATTGATGGTTTGCTGCAAATTTTCTCCCATGGACTGGTATTTAAATAGAATAAAATACAAAAAAAAAATTGTTATATCTGAAATGGAAAAGCAATTACATTCTGTGACTTTACAGAGTTATTTTTGGGAACATGTAATATATTTTTGTGGAGTCCCTATTCTAGAAGAGGCTCTTTCTTCTTGGTGTTTGTTGCTTCTCTTAATGTAAACACAAGGAAATATTGGGTAATGGATAGGGGGAAAATAGATAAGGAATACAGAACAAACCCTCTGTTTTTCAAACTATTTCTCTTCATGCTAATTTATTTTTAATTTTTTCAGATTTCCTGGAGCCGTTCTTGACTCAGCCAAGGGCAGGTGAGACTTTTTCCTTCTTTGCAGGTCCTGAAGTTTATAAATACTCAATCTACTTTTCCATAACAAAATGTTTAGTACCCGCAGGCCTATATTTTCCTTTGGTATTTCTTTTTAACACTAGTCTCACTCTTTAACCCACTGATTCTTTTGGGTTGAGCCAAGGGTTCATCTGATCCACAGGAAAATATCAAGTTCCAGGAGATAAGAGCATCATCTGCCCTCCTGACAATTCCCAAATGAAATGCAGCACAGAATCTTGGCTATATCTCAGAAATAGGTGATTTTTTCTTTTTTGTTTTTAATTTAAAGAGGAGGAGAGACTACTTGCAGGAAAAAGAGAAAGATGAGAAGGAAGAGAGAAATTAGTGAATGTCCAGCACTGGTTTAGAAACAAGCTCTGCCAAGCAGCGGGGAAAGGAGCCTTTTCCAATCCATTCTGTTTGTGGTTATTAGTATTGATATTGTATTTCTCTTGGCTCCTAAAAGGAAAAGTGCAGAATGAATTAGGAAAATAATACATTTCTGTAAATAATTTTTTCCCATTCAGATGTTTTTTAGGAAATGGGGAGGGGGGAAAATATGCTTCTCAAATGTCAAGGACTTGAAAGACTAAAAATACATCACCGGAATAAATAAATTAACCCAAAAGACAGGACTGATGCTCTGCAGGCATCAGGGATTAAATAAATTCACTAAATTCAAAGTGGTACTGCAGATAAGAGCTCTTTGTGCTGCAGCATGTACAGCTTATTGATTCTGGGATTGAGGTGCTGTGCACTCTTGTAAAGGGGGCTGTGCCTGATACAGCTTAATCCTGCCGAAATGCACAGCCCTGTGCTCCGAGCGTGGAGCCCGCTCCCCTCTCCCCATTTGCCCTAATTTAGTTTGTGTCTTCATTTGCTGCACCACATCTGTGCCCTCTCCCCCCAGCCCTTCCCCAGCACTGTCTGAGGGACAAGGGGCACTTCAGCAGATGCAGGATGGGGGCTGCTGCAGGAAAGGGGACGCGGGCATCTTCCACAGGGGTGGAATGCCCCAGCACTTCCCTTTTCCATCGGGTTTTGGGGGCACAGAAGGGACAAGGGATTGCCAGCAATGCCTGGATCATGCAGCTCCAGTGGGGATCCTGGTTCTGCACACTCGCATTTGTTAAGTGAGCCACCAAGCAATGTGTCTGACCAAGGTCAAAACATGGCCTGGACAGATAAGATGATTTTTTCCAGACAAAAAAAGAAAAAGTGGAAAGGTTGTAACAAATCCTAGAGGGACATCAACACCCAGATGGAATGAAGTTGGGCAAGTTCCAATTTATCTGTTTTCCATGGCAGAGGATGTTTTCACACCCCTGGTCAGATGCTGAGCTGTCAAAGTCACTTCACACTAATACAGAGGGACATTTAATTCCTCCTTGGGAAGCTCTCCTGGAGCTCAGCTCAGGTTCTCCACAGGTTCCTCTGAAGGGCCAGCTGAGGTCTCCAAACACAGGACTTCATCATTTCCCAAGAAAGAGAAAAAGCCTCCAGGCCTCTGGAGATGAAAGGAAGCAGCTGTGCAGGGTAGTGATGCTCTCAGGGTGTGCTGGTCCCCTGGGGCATCCCTCCTTGGGTGAGGTGGACCCAAACACCAGCACCCTCCCGGCCCCAGGGCACCCTTGGGTGTTGGCTTTCAGAATCACTGCAGAAAGAGCTGATCTGGCCAAGGGGAAAGACTTTTATTATTAATTCTTATCTCTTAGGTATGAAGGAGGAACTCAGGGCTCCAAGGCATGAAAGAAGTTTCTATAGGGACTTTCGGGTAACTTCCCCAAATCCCTGCATCTCCCTCAGGTTTGGTAAATCTCCCAATATCTTTCACCAAAATCAAGCTCTTAATCTCAAGACACCTTTCCTACGTAAGGCTGCCTCCTGAGCATGATCCACAGGGCCTGTGTTTCAACACCCAGGATTCATTAATATTTCCTGCAGAGTGCTCAGTAAGTAGCAAATAAAGCAGGAAGTGTCCCAGATGTTGGAAAGAAAAAATGGAATTATTCATTGCTTACTAACATCAAATGCTAATGTGAGAAAAGCATCCTTGAAGAAATCCTTGACTAAAATTCATCAGAGTGATGTGAAATCACTGTTTTAATTATGCATTTTGAATGTATTTATTAGTCCCGGTTCTGATCTGACTTACAGATGTTTAGCAGTGATAAGGGTCTGCTGCAGCCTTCGGAATTACTCATGATTTATAATGACAAAACTTGGATCAGAATTAGGTCCTTGTCACTACTCTATAATATCCTTTCATCAAACTTCACATTCAACACATGAAAGCGACCGTGGTTTCTGCAATTTCCAACTCTACCACTGAGCTCATGAGTTCCTTTTTTTGAAATTTCTATTGCAGAAATTATGACTCTCGCAGCAAATTTTGTCTGCTTGAGTTATACTTGCCACGAGAAACTCGAGAGCAAAGGACTTGGAGTCTTTAATCCACCAAAATGATGCGTTTGGCCTTGTGTTGGCAATAAACATGGAATTTCAATGAAGGCGTTAATTGCCTTAATTATGCAACTCTACAGTCTTATTCTTTCTTATTGTGGCGACTATTAGATATATATCTAATATTGAGAGATTTTCCAAACCTGTGGGAGATCCAGAGATTTGATGAGGTTACCCAAAAGCTCAATACCAGACAACAACTGGATGTTCTCAATACCAGATATTTAAAATAAAACACACTCGGTTCAAGAATGATTCAAAGCCGTGTGGTCTCTTTCCAAAGAATGATGGAATTTTAAACTATTGCTTGTTCTAGAGCTGATCCAGAAAGATCAAGTCTCCAGGGATGCTTTACTCCCTAAGGCATGAATGCATGATTAAGCTAAATGTATTCCATAAATGCCTTGATGACATTAAACTAAATTTTTTAAAGAACAGATGGAGAAAGTTAATAAATATTTCATTCTATAATATAAAACTCACTTCTATATTCACAACTTCAGGGATCCTCAGCTTCACAGATATCAATAAGTCTGATGGATTTCTTGCTGCATTCTCATTCTTCTGCCCTGGTGTCTCTTATGGGATCATCATTTCTGCACGCTTGGATTGTTTTATGGGATCAGTGAAAGGCAAGTGACTGTAAATCTTGACCTCTTCTGCTCCTGGATTATATACTTTTATTCTTTGTGACCATAAGTGTTCATCTCCACATTGAATAGATAATTAAATGACAGAAATTATTCAAAGGGAATTTATAGTGAGAAATTGTCCCTTGAAGAACTGATGGGGATCAGGCATAACCCAAGGAGAATGAGGGGGGAAAAACAGTTTAGAATGGCCAAACAAAACACTAAAATCTCTGTGTATTTGGGAATGTCATGAAACATCCATTCACTGGGAAAAACCTGAGATTTTCACCTGCACATCCCAATTCTATTCAAACAACATTTCTATTAAGGGAAAACAGTGTGGATATAGTTTAAGAACTGTAGCCCAAGCCTGTTATTCATATGAAAGAACTAATCTTCACATGGGGGAATTACAATTTCTCACTGTGTGCATGCCATGAATCTTGTAAAAGAATAATTAGAACTTGCTCCGAAAGGAAAGAAACGCCAGACTTGAATAATATTTTAGGAAGAGCATTAACAAACATTTTTACACTGCCAACAATCTTCAGTGCTTCCTAGCAGAGATTTACATTCCATTATTAATTAACTGCACTGAGTCAATAGTGTGACATAAAGCTCAGGAGATGTGAGTCGAGCACAAACTCTGACATCCACAAGAAGGGCGTATTTTGAGGAGTTTGATTTAGAATCTATGCAAACGAGCTCAGCAAGCAAGGACCCAACAAACTACTTCAAAGCACCACACTCCAGCCCAAAAAAAAACATGACAAGATCAAATCTTTGTCATTTCCCAAGTGTTTTTACAAACCTCTGCATATTCAGGACAAATTCTTTCACCCCTCAGTACCCGGATAGTTTGGTGGAGAATTAGGAGGTGATTGATTTTCGTAGGGTCACTGCCACGTTAGCCAATCACCTGAGTGACTGCAAGAATTTAAATGTATTTAAATGACATATAATTCATCTTTTTGAACCGGATTCTTGTGAGTTGTCCACAGAATACAACAAGGTCCCAGCTGAGCTGCCTGACAGGGCCAAACAAAACAAAGCCCCAAAAAATATCAGTGTTATTGTCCCCACTCCTGTTCCTACAGCTCCCACCATCATTCAGGTTTTGGGTTGAGAAACTTCCCCAGACTGTGTCCAGGGAAAATATTCAATTTAGATCAACGACAAAAAATATTCAAAACAAATTTATAGTGAGAATTTGCCACTTGAAGCTGATGGGGCACAGGTACAGCCCAAGGTGATATCATAATATCATGCTATTGTTCCCTCTCCTTCTCCCTCAACTGGGATCACTTTTCAGTTTTTGGGTTGGGAAATCCCACAAAGTTGCATCCATTAAATGCAGAGTAAAGCATTGCTGTAAAGAAATACTAGTTAATTTTTGTTATGTTTCAAGCCACAGAAATTGGTTTATTCCCTTATTGAAAGTTAGGTTAGGTCCAGGTACATTTGCATCTTCAGAATCAGGGCTTTTAAAGAAGAAAAGAGTTTCTCATGTTTCCCGACATGCCATTAAAAGGGTTGTCCTTTGACGTCAATTAGAGCCAGCTAAGAAAAAAAAATCATCCTTAATTGCTTTTAAGAAATAGACATTATTGCTTGCACTGTCGCAGCCAGATTCGATTTCCTTTTACAAGAAACCAGGATGCTGGGAATGCTGTAAAACTCCACCTCTGCTGAATATGGATGTGGAGCTCTGCTGACAGAGAGCTGCCTTCCCTTAGGCTGTGGAAAAATCTAGTGCAGCATCTATCAAAGTGCTGAAATATCCCCAAAGTGAAAAAAGGCTGGAGCTGGATGTTCAGCTGGAGCTGGTTTGGGATGGGCAGTGATTGGACACCTCTGCTCTGGAGCCAGGCTGGGAGAGCTGGGGGTGTTCACCTGGAGAAGAGGAGGCTCCACAGAGACCTCAGAGCCTCTTCCAGTGCCTAAAGGGGCTCCAGGGGAGCTGGAGAGGGACTGGGGACAAGGGATGGGGGGATGGGACATGGGGAATGTCTTCCCACAGCCAGAGGGGAGGGTTAGATGGGACATTGGGAAGAAAATCCTGGCTGTGAGGGTGAGGAGATCCTGGCACAGGGTGCCCAGAGAAGCTGTGGCTGTCCCTGGATCCCTGGAAGTGTCTAAGGCCAGGTTGGATGGGGCTTGGAGAAAACCTGGGATAGAGGAAGCTGTCCCTGCCCATGGCACAAGGTAGCACTGGATGGGTTTTAAGGTCCCTTCCAACCCAAACCATCCTGGGATTCTGGGATGCCCAGTGCTCCATTCCTGCATCCCCATGAGAATGAGTGTAACTATCCTGACAACTAGAGCTACAAAAACAACCAAGTCCTCAAAACTCGGGCATGTTTCTTTGCAAGGAGCATCACCAATTTCCTCAAAGCCTCCACAGTTGTCTTACTGCAGGGAATCCATAATCTCTCTGCCCACCAGGAAGAAGAGGAGTCCAGAGACCAGCACCAGGGGCACCCCGGCGGCAGCGAACATGAAGGACCACCCGTAGTAGACGTGTACGGGGACATCATCCAGGCACTCCTCACTCCTCTCCAGGAGGACATACTTCTGGAAGTCAGCTGCAAACTCCTTCCACATCACAAAGAGAAACACAAGCAGCAGAAACAAACCTCCTGGGGAGAGAGACAAAAACGAGTTATTGCCTGGGCAGGAAATACAGGAATGAAGGTGAGGAAAGATCACCACAGCTTCTCATCCCTGCTCTGCATCAAAGCTTTGTGTTGTGGAATTGTTGGTTCTGACATTGCTCTGCAGGTTCCTGTGGAAGCTGAGGACACTTACCATGGGAGAGCCCCACACCACAGGGATCAGTTCCTGCCCTCTGATGCCTTGTGCTTTGACCACCAGCACTTCCAAAGGATCTGCCTCAGCAGGATAAGGCCGTGGAGAAAACACCAGAGCAGGGCTGATGTTCCCAGCAGGGACCTTCATTCCTCTCTCGATGGTGGGATGCTTCACCTTTTTCACTTTTAATTTCACAGATATTAATAAGGAGGAACCAAAACTTAATCTCTTCCTTTTTTTTTAAATCTACCCTTGCACGCAGTGTCATAGCTAATCCCCAGCAGGAAGGCAAAGATGCCATGATAAATCCTGCTGATGCCAGAATTCTGGCACTGCCACCCCCAGAGCCAGCAGAGCCTGCAGGGCCAACATGTTTTAGGGTGGGAAAGGCACACAACCATGGAATACTAATCTTAGACGGGCTACTAAATATCAGAATAATAACAAGAACAATAAGCAGCTCATGCCATGAAGCTGAAAGCAGATGACAAAAATTGGAGTGGTCCAAATCTCATTTACTGTGCATCATTTAAAAATATATATATTTCTGTGGTGCATTTTAAACTTAACATCTGTTAAAGCTTAATAGTGATGGTGTGATGAAGGGTCTGAAAGCAATTCAGAAATATCTGACTTTGCTACTTCACAGGTAGAAGCTGCTATTTTTAAATGGTGCTGTATAACATATAGATATACACGCACACACATATATGAAAGAAATACATCACAGCTTATATTATTTTTATGGTTGAAGTGAATCGCTCGAAATTAATTTAGCTGACAAGTTACCACACAGTTCTGTGGATGTGTTGTGGCTTCTGCAGGATTTAATTTCTCCCCTTGCCATTTTTAAATCAAAGGTAGTTGTGGTGTATTTAATTATTCTTCCTAGCAGCTTATACACTCCAAAATCCAGCTTTTGTGTTAAAGAAAGGAAAGAGGTAAAGCTTGATGTTGATTTATCTGCTTAGGGAGGTCACTGAATCTTCACTCAGAGAAAACACATCCATGTTTTACTGTGATTCTGTTTACAATGGTTATAAAACCATCTCAGAGACAAAAATAAGACTCACATGAAGGTAAGAGGCTTCAAAGTCTTCTAGGAATGCGACAGAAGATGTGGCTCCCCACCCTAAGCTGTCACACTAACTAAACTGCCTCCCATGCCCTAAAATGATGCAATCTTATCAATCAAAAATTTATGTAGCCATATAAATATTCTCTACATCACCCCACACTGATATTCCAGCCACTCTCCCTGACATGGAAGAGTCCTTGTTTTTCCTGGAGAGGCAGATGAGGAGTTAAACAGCAGCTGCTGGAACATTTGCATGTTCATTGAGATTTTGATACCACTTGAAATTAAGTGCACAAATAAATATTTTAGACTTACTATCATAGTTGTATGCTTAAAATACCAATTATACTACTATAAAAAAGCGATGGCATGTTCAAATAGTCGCATGTCCTTTACAAAATACAATGTATTGATAAGAAGGCAATTAAGTCTTTATTACTGATGTAATTTAAAATTAAATTAATTAGATAGCAACTGAACCTTGAAAAGTGCTCCTTTAAAGATCAATTTCTATTTCATTAACTTATAATACCTACCATAAGAGACACAAATGAAAACGCAGCCCCAGTGGGACAGAGAACGTGGGTATGAAAAGTACTTTGGAATTTTGCTTTAAATAACCAGGAATTCTGTGTTGATATCTCCCAGGACAATTTAGATGGCCTAAGACTCATTTTTTTTAAGTAATCAGACCAAAACCTTCCAATCTTTTCTGAGGAAGGTGTGGGACGTCCTGTGTCTGGGGGACGCAGCACCATCCCCAACCTCTTCAGGAGGTAAGGAATGGGAATTAGTCCTTCCTCTGGTCTCAGAAGAAGCTCCAGGTCTTGGCATGGAAGGATTTATTATTAAACAGGTACTGGAGGTGATGGCATGGCCATGGCATCTAAATTAAGAATGTTTTCACACTCTGGGCAAATTACAAGAATATGTAAAGCAAGCAGCCTTCTTCCCTGGAATAATTACAGCTGAGTGAAGAAGAATCCCTGGGATTTACACCATGTTCTTAGTGGGAAGAGAAAATCAGAAGGGCAGGTGCAGCCAAAGGACAGTGGGAGCTCAGGAAGGGTGGAAGCTCACCGAAATCGGCTCAGCCAGAAATGCTTGTTTGGAGCAATCACAAAGTGTACCTGAACCTGCTTAAAATGTGTGGCAATTACAGCCACCAGCATCCTCTTCATCATGAGAAAACCAGGAGGATTCACTCCCATATTACCAAAAGGTTCAGCACTTTTTTTAAAAAAATGCTGTTGTATTTGGGATTTTTCATCTGTTGAACAGATTTCACTTTACTCCCACCCTCGCTTTTAGTGCTGGACACAGCAGAAAATCATCTTTGTTTCCTGTCATCTTTGGGTGTAGAGACACAGATTCCTTCCTGCTTTGGACAGCAAAATGAAAAACTGAAAAAATGTAGTTTTCTGTCCTAAACATGACACTGGCATTGTCACCCACACCCAAGACACAGGATGTGTATTTGGTCTGGGTAAGTGAAGACCTCAGCAAACTTCTTCCCCATGCTGCTCTCAACATCCCTGTGCTTTCTCCACGGGAAAATTACCTGAGTGATCCCTTTCCTTGCCCCCTTCTCCCTCTTTGCCTCTGTTCATCAGGATGGTACTGGGAAAAATTAACTGTGAAACTCCATCTCCAGGCTGATGAGGTCAATGGCATCTTCTGGGGAGGGGCTAATTGCCAGAAAATTGCAGTGGGGTATTAAAATCTGTCTCCTTTGTGCATTGCAGATCCAGGAACCTGGAGCTCCATCCCCCTCTCCCAGTGTCTTCCGTGTGGGCAAATTGAAGTAGAGCTTTTCCTTTCTCCCACTTTATTTCCTTGTGACACCTTTATAGCTGCTAATTGTGGGGACAGGTGAGTGAACTCAATCTTTAACTCTCATTCTGGGGAAGCTACTGAACTTTTGTGTAATCTGCTAATTAGGAGAACAATGAACTTTGACTCATTCTCCTCTCTCTCACTCGTTGCCTGTTAAGGATGTTAATAACAACGAAATGGAGGGGTGACCTTCAGCTGCCCTTCCATAACTGCCAGCCTTCACTGCACGTGGGGAGTCTGAGACTGCCAAAGTGGAGCTGCTCCATTTGGGAAGCAGAATCTGAGCAAAAAATCCAGCACTTTAACTCACAGGACTAGGAAATCTGCCCTTTTTTCCGTGCTGTTGGGTCATGCTGAAGAACAAGTCAGTCCCGCTATGGGCAGGGATGTGACCCCTCATCCTGGGTTGCTCCAAGCCCCATCCAACCTGGCCTGGGACACTTCCAAGGATGGGACATCCATAGCTCCTTTGGACAACCTGTGCCAGTGCTGAACTGCTAGGTTTGGCCTCTAAAATGCCCAAAGGAAAAGAAAATGGAGGAGCCAAGGTGGGAAAAGTGAAGGAACATGAGCAAAGTTGTCTCAGCAACTCAAGGAGCTTCCAGAAGCTGCAGCACAGAGCTCACCCAGCCCTCTTGGTGACATTGCAGTGACAATTAACCAATTTCTGACTACTGAAACAAAGGGACAATCAGGCACCAGGGTGGATCTGTCACCCCTTGGGAGTGCTGAAGCTCTTTCCAAGATGGCAAATGCTGGGAGGAAAACAGAACTCTGGCTCTTGGCTCACATATTCCAGGTGTTTTTGAGAAAAGGCTGGCAGTGAAAACTACTCAGCTGGGGCAATGGAAGTACAAAAGCAGCACCAGCAAATGTCAGATGGGCTCTGGCTCTTTCCAGAGTCACTCAGTGGAGGAAGTCCAGAGAAATGGCCCCAATGCTTTGGAAGGGCTCTCAGAAACACCTCCCAAACACCTCATTGGTTATGGGAGCTGGCACAGTCAGTTTTGCCCTCTGCATTGCACAGTTAATAAAAGGCATCTCAGAGGGAAATCCAAAGGAATCTAGTTGAGCCGTAACAATCCTCACCCCTCAGTGCTGGATTACCCCACTGACAGATGGACACACAGCCCTCCTCAGGACCATGCCAGTCTGGTCATCCATAAGCGTCTGGGAATGCATTTGCATTAGTAGTGTCTTTAGAGCTTTTTGGTGGAAAAGTGATGTCATTTTGCAGTGAATAACCATGATTTCTCCCAAAAGTAGGGAGCTGGTGGGCAGAACAAAGCAGCTGGTGAAGGGTTCCCTTCGAGGCTGGGACATCCCACTGTCCTGGTGCTCCATCTCCCATTCTGACTGCCAGACCACATTCCCACTCTGCAGATTGCCAGCTTTTTCACACTTCCTCAAGGAGAGATCCTTTCTGCAAGGGAGGTTAATTAACACTGACCCGCAGGCCATGATTAGAAGACAAGAGGCACTTTCTCCTGCATCATCCCTGCGCATCCCGCTATCCAAAGGAAAGGGATGGCTGGGGACCGGAGGCTGTGTTAAATCCATTGTTCCTAGTGCTTAGCGCAATTATGCAAAATATTTTTAGAGGGGATAATGAGAAAATAACCATGGAGGGATGTAACCCAAATCCATCCAGAAGTCAGGGCCAAGCAGGATCCAGAGGTCTGAGACCAGGATAACCCCCCCCCCCCGAATAAAAGGATCAGTTGAAACACTAAGGAAACTTTGCTGAAAAACACATTGAATCCTTCTGCTATCATTTGAATGGAAAATGTAGTAGGAAGTGTCTTCCAGCTGAACTCGTTCCCCCGAATGACTGTTAATAACAATGATTGCTGCTCAGATTGAAGCTGCATTAATACAAACTTCAATTTTAACAGCAGCATCTTTGTCTAATGCCAAGAGGTTTATGTGATGCATAATCAGCTCTTCTAAAAAGTGTCACATTCGAAGCCCCAGTCTTTTAATCAAGGAGTAGTCAAATAAAGTGGGAAAAAAATGAAAAATAAGAAAAAAAGGAAGACAGTTGAGTATTACTCGGCAACATTTTCTGTGATATTTTTCTGCCCAACGTGCAGGCTGGACACACTCCTCAGGGACATCTGCCTCCTTGGAGCCTGGACTACAGATGGGAAGAGAAAGCTTCCTGCCCTGGTAGAGCCCTTGGATTGTATCCATTATGGGATCACAACAACCCCATGGAAAACTACAGGCTTGGGGCAGCATGCCTGGGAACCTGTTTGTGGAAAAGGCCCGGGGGGTGCTGGTGCCAGCAGCTGGATAGGAGCACAGGGGTTCCCAGGTGGGCAAGAGGCCAGTGGCACTGGCTTGGATCAGGAATGGTGTCCAGGGGGATCAGGGCAGTGCTGTCCCATGGGCTGGCACTGTTGGGGCCCCTCCAGTGTTGGGGGCAGCTCTGGGATCCTCATGACAAGAGGGACATTGAGGGGCTGGAGCGTGTCCAGGGAAGGGAATGGAGCTGGGAAGGGGCTGGAGCACCAGGAGAGGCTGAGGGAGCTGGGAAAGGGGCTCAGCCTAGAGAAAAGGAGGCCCAGGGGGATCCTGTGGCTCTGCACAACTCCCTGACAGGAGGGGACAGACAGGGGTGTCGTGCTCTGCCCCCAGGGGACAGGGACAGGAGAGGGAACAGCCTCAAGCTGTGCCAGCAGAGAATCAGGTTGGACATCAGCAAGAATTTCTCCATGGAAAGCATTGTCCATCTCTGTCACAGGCTGCCCAGGGCAGGGGTAGAATGATCATCCTTGGAGGAATTCAGAAGTTGTGTAGATGAGACAGCTGGAGACATGGGTCAGTGTCAGGACCTTTCTTGTTAAATATTTTCATTTATGTTTTTAGGCCTCCAAATTTGGGGTCACCTAAACCGTAAACTGAGAGCAAATACAGTGTCTCATGTGATTTATGCCAGATACTAGGAAGCAGGAGCTGGTGATGGGTCTGCAATTAAGCAGTGGTTTTTCAGATAAAGGCCTGATTTCATTACAAAGTTCTTCACTTGGCGCAGCTCAACTGAGTTCCAGCCTGTGGCTGCTTGAGTCATAAAAGAGCTTTTTCTGAGTTTGAGTCACTGGTATAAATCAAGTATTTCTACTGTTGAAGCCAGTTATTCCTCTCAAATACAGAAAAGGAAAAAGCCCAACCGATAATTCAGTGGAATCATTGGTAACAGCAGTGGGAAAATGAATAAATGCCTATTTTTAATTCATTTTCCTGCAGTGCCATCCTTTCATCTTTTCAGGTCTCCTTAAGCCAGCCCTCCCATTTTGGATCATGGGGTTTTCCTTTCATCACTCCGTGGGTTTTCAGCTCTATCAAAGCTAACAGCAGAGGCAGGAGCAGCTCAAATACAAAGCCTGACTTTGGGGAACTGAGTGGGGCTGATGCTGCCCAGAATTAACACACCTGCAGGCTTTACTTAAATAAAAGGGATGCAAGGAGGAATAGGAAAAACAAAGTGATTTTCAAAAGTCTCAGCCTTGCTAGGACTAAGGACTATCTTGCTAAAGTGTGGCTGAGCATATAATCATGGAATCACAGAATGGTTTGGGTTGGAAGGGGCCTTAAAGACCATAAAAGCCACAGAAAGGGACACCTTCTACTGGACCATCTTGCTCAGAGCTCTCAGGGGTTTGATTCCAGTGGGGAAGAGGGAAATCATTTGCTGCTCCTATCAGAGCCCCATCTCCCATGGCAGCACTTCATTCCCACCTGCCCCCACCCCAAAGCCACCCTGCCCCAGCCATGTCCCCTCACCTGAGAGCAGCAGGAATCCTCCCCCAACTTTGTAGGAGCGGGGGCTGGAGAAGGGGACCCCACACACCAGCAGGAGCCCCCCCACGAGCCCGGCGGCCACGGCCAGCAGGATGAACGCCGTCCAAAAACCTCTGTACACTGCAAGAGGAGCAAAGTCAGTGAAAGGAGGGGGAAAGAGGCTTTCTTCACCCTCAGATATCTTTTTTTAATGATGCCATGTTTAACTCCTGCTTTAGCAACAGTAAAAACAGCAACCTGTGACGCTGCTGTGCCAGGCAGCCAGGGCTTTGCCAGGGCACCTGGAACAGCCATGGGTTCAGGGGGAATGTCATGCCCTACAGAATGGGACTGGAATGGGGCCAAAGGGTTGGGAAGGTTTGCCAGAGAAGCACACCAGAAAAAGGGGTGGGGGGAAAGGACACTGCTCTTAGCTGTGCCAGGGGAGGTTGGAAAAGCTTGGCAAGAAAGGAAAGAAAATAGCAAAATTTGGAGAGGTGGATTCAGACCATAGCTTTGTTCCACTTTAATTAACACTTCAGGAAGGTGCCAGGCTCTTGGTTTAAAATAAAAGCAGTGTTTGCTAGCAGGACAGCAGGGAAAACAGAAATTCATGAGTTCCCCCATTAATGGCCTTGTTTGACTCCAGAAAAGAGAATGGGGCAGGAGAGCAGCTGTCTCGCCATCCAAAGAATTTGGGGTTTTGGCTGTGACTTCATACAACCACCCCAGGCAGAGCTGAGCAAGTTCAGTCCATCACATCCCACCAGATAGAACAGGATGGGATGTAGCCCACTAATTTAAGTCTCCCAGTAGCCAAGTGTCTTGCAGACACTGCCATAAATCTTATCCAAAGGTCTTCCAGCAGAAACCTTCTGATACCCTGCTCCCCATCCCCTGATTTATTTGATCCCTTGGACCACCACATCTCTCCCTGCCAGTTGTTTTCCAGAAGCTCCAGTTCGATTTAAGCCAAGTGGGTAGTGCTGAAATGATTCTCACTTGAAAGAAAAATGATACAGAGAAGATGCGTTTTCCTCATTTGAAACCATTTTGTCAGGAGAGCCACTTAGGGAGAGATAAGTATCTTGAACTCTCCAAAACCACAGAATTCATTTTCATGTTTAACCTCCCGTCACCCGTTTCTCTCAGGGAGCCTAAGAGGATGCAGATAAGGCGGAATTATCTCTGGAACAGGTAATAGCTGGAGGACCCCTCTGCTTGGACAGCCTCCTGTTTTGTCAGCGTTTGCAAATGAGGACGGGCTGGTCAGAAAGAAAAGGGTGTTAACAGAAGTGGCTGCTCCCCCCGAGGGCTTTGCAGGGGACTGGGGCATGGGAGGAGCCCGGTGCTCCCCCTGCCCAACATGTGGGGTTTGAGCAGCCCCCAAATCCCCAGAGGTGACGGGGACAGGCAGAGCCCGCAGAGCCCCGGGGTGCAGCCCCCCCACCCCCGGCACCTTCACAGAACCATTAAGGTCGGAAAAGACCTCGGAGAATGTCGAGATGATCCCGGGACTGTGCCAGGGGACACATCTGGGAGGCAGCCGGGGAGGGTTTCACAGCCGGGGCTGACAGGCAGGGACAGATGCCTCCGGCGCCCTTTATTTAGGACGGAAAAAAATCGTGCGTGTGTTTACCAGCAGGATCATTCAGAACCTGGACGGCTGTGCCCGTCTCTCCCAAGCAGAAACAATCCCGCTGCTTATCCCCGTGTTTGCTGCACGTCCCGCACCCGCTCCTCCTCCTCCCTCCACAGGTCCCTCGTATCCATTTGACACCACGGAGCGTTCCCTGGGGCAGAAATTCTGCACAGCACAGCCAAAGAAACGAGCTGCTCCCCCTCAAATGGTCCTACCGACAATGTTGGTTGGTTTTTTTTTTTTTTTAATTAATTTCTCATAGAAAAAAAAATAAAACTATAAAAAGGTACTACTAAAGGCTAAGGAAAAGGTCAAGATGTTTGTTTGTGCAGAATGTCTGCCCTGCATCCCCGGAGGGAAGGCAGACTGATGCACACTATTTAAAGAAATCAATTCATTTCAAAAAAGATCATTGAATTAATTCTAACTGCTGCCACCGATTTAGCAAATTAAAATTCCTAACAGCAGCTGATTCATTAAAGAACTTGGAAAATGTAGAGAAACATAAATAAAAAGGGACCCAGTTGAAAGGGAGCTCTCCAACTGCGCAGTGTTCAGTGCTTTAAAAACCAGCCAGTCACCTACGTGGATTTGCTAACAATTTGGTCTTTAACCAATTTCCCAGAGCTTGTTTATTTTGTCTTGCAACAAATCAACACCTGAGCTATCCTGGGAAACCAGATTCTGGGACAGAGACAGCACTCGGGCTGGGTTTGGGTCGGCTCCAGCTGTTCCCAGTGTGTGAGGAGATGGAGAAGAAAGGATTTATCCTCCTGCCACAACTCATCCCAGCACGGCCAGGCTGGAGGAGAGAAAACATGGGAGAACCTCTCAGTGTGTGCTTGGGACAGCAGACCAAGCAGGACTAGTTTGTGAAGGAGCTTTCCAAAGGTCTTGGCCATGCTTGGCTGTGTGAATTTACAACAGGAGAACAGCACTGACACACATCCCAAATCTCTGCCTGATCCCTTGGAAAAAAGGAGCTGCTGGGGGAGAAGGAAAGAAACTCACCTGCAGTTGTGTCATAGGAGGGATGGGGGAAAGGTCCCACAGCAATGGGCATGGGGAAGAGGTAGCCATGCATGCAGAACTTGGGGTGTGCTTGGCTGGCTGCAAAAGATGAAGAAAAAGAAGAATTAAATTCCCATTTGCTTTTATTTCCCACAGAAACAGTTACAGTACTGACATGGTGATGTGCTGTTGTGCAAAACCCTCAGTGAAATCAGAAGGCTGGGGAGGAAAAAGAGATAATAGATCTTGGTTAGAGAGAAAAATAAAAATAGAAGTAAGAATTGTGAAAGAGGGGAGATATCAGAAGATCTGAGACTGCTTCTTGCACATCTTCTCATCTTCACAACCCGAGTCTGAGGTGCACAAAAATCACAGAAGATGGAACAACTGAAGTCAGTGTCTATATTCTCATTGCTGCTTTCCTCCAGAGAATGTGCCTGATCACCTGGAAGGGTCAAAACGTTTGGATACCAGAACAAGGTACTTCCAAGACCTCCAGCTGGTGAGAAGGAAAAGCACAATTAGAATGGAAGTGCCCCATCAATATTAATACCACTGAGGCTTATCATGATTAACAGTAATAGAATGAGTGTTAAATGAATTAATTAATGGTTGGCCACTTATTTAAATATGTTCTCCAGCTCAAAGGAGCACTTTATAATAGGTGGACATTAGTTCATGCTAAATTGACTATGGAATACCTATTGAATTAATTATTACATCCACAAGAGCAGTAAATTAATTTGCCATGATCAATCCTATTATAATAAATACATAAGGAAATAGCAAAAAAATTGCCAGTTATCAGAGTGACTCATTTTACTTCAGGTAAAATTATATTATGTATTTCCATATAATGTAATTCAGTAGCAAACTCCCTGTCTCAAGCCTGTCCTTTTTTATCACAAATTTCCCGTGTGAAAAAGCTCCCATTGTTCAGTTGAAACGTGGCGGGAAGTATTCCTGCAAGATTTTACAGGAAACAGGTCAGGGGCTGGGGGACAGCAAAGTCATTTGAAATGTTAATCACTGCAGAGTAAATTTAGTGTGGGAACCTGCATTATTTTCAGGGAAGTGCCCTCTGAGGTGATTGTGCTGCTCCACAACCACAGGAACATCTTCCATCCTGGCCTCGGTGGGCACAGGGCCAAGGCTTTTGTGGTGTTTGAAACCTTTGCAGAACTTACTTAAAATCTGGGGGGGTTTATCCCAAATCCTAGTGTAGAGTTGTGGGCCCCAGCAGGGCTGGTGCCAGGTGTGTGCTGGTGTGGTCTCATTTCTCTCCTATTCCTATTCCTATTCCCACCAGGTGGGAGCAGCTGGTTCACTGGGCCAACCCTTCACTGCTCGAGGGCCACTAGGTTGGCACCAACCAGTGTCACACAACAGGCTTCACCCTTTCCTTCAATTTGTTTTTGAAGAGTTGAATGTGTTCTCCAAAAAAATCAAAGGGTTTTGCATCCCTCTCTGTTTATTCTCAAGTGTAATTTCAATGATTTGAAAAGTAAAGAAAGGAGAGATCTTAAAATAAAATGGCTTTCCACGGTGCACCACTGGTCCTGAGCACCCAGGGATGTCACAAACAGGAAGTTCCTGCCTTCCCAGTACTGAAATCAGTGCGAGCTGGGAGGCCGAGCACCTGGAAGGCAGAAAACAGGGACAGAAGAGTGATGCCAGGAATTGCATGGGCTCACATCTACAGAACTTCGCTGAACACAAACATCAAGAGGTATTGGGAGGGAGGGGGAGGAAGGAAAGGCTCTCCTTGCTGGTGGAAGCCACCACTGCACAAAACTTTGAAGGTGATAAATGAAACACTCAAGAGATTGCAACATTTCTGTGAACAGCCCTCTGAGAGCAAAATCCAAGTCAAAAAATGAGCACAGAAAGGGCACAAAAAGAGCGAGCCAGGTTTGCTTTTGACTGAAGATGAGAATGATAAAAATTAAATAAAAACTGTCTCTGCATCCCTGAGAACACTTCCTGTGTTTGTTTCCCATTAGGCTGTGAGGGGATGCTGTGTATATTGAGTGGTGGCATTGTACTCACTGTACCAGAAGGTCCAGATGGTCTCAGGGTGGCCCTCGCCAAAGAACCAGCACCGCCAGAAGAAACCCTCGTGGTGGAAAATGAGGATCTCCTTCTCAGCCTCTGTTGGAGTTTCAGCCTGGGGAGGAATGAAAGTCCAGACTGAAACAGGGAAGATCATGGTAGAAAGAATGTATGCTTTGCTTAGACAGACACTGATTTAATTTTTATGGTGTTTTCATTTTCCTTTTGGAATCAGTTTTGGAGGGATTGGGTAACACAGGGGAGCTGCTGTCCTTGACTTTCTGCCATGTCACAGCTATGAAGTGTTCTGACCTGCAGACCTGTACAAACCATTTCCTGCCTTCTCTGCTATGCTTAAGCCCCTGCTGGCCAGAGCTGGATGAGAATTTCAGGGAGCAGGACTTTCTGAGTGTGTTCTACTCCTCAAGCACCTTCTTCCAACACCCAAACAAGACCTGCAAGCACAAGGTTTTGGTCTTTCCAGAAGGGGCAAGATTGCAAAGTTTAGTCGTGGAAGATTTACCAAAGGATTTATTAAAATTATCTCAAAACTAGTTTTATCTTCCTCAGACACAGTTTGGCAAAGGAAACGAGACTGGGACAAAATTAGGTTTTATGATCGATGGGGAATGTCCATAGAGGAATCTGCCCTGTGAACCAGACAAAGGAGATGGGACTCAACAGGGAGGTGCTAGAAGTGCTTATGGCACGGGTAAATAGGTTTGGGTGGGAAGGAATCTTAAAGACTATCCAGTGCCACCCCTCCCATGGACAGGAACATCTTCCAGTAGCCGAGGTCTCTCCAAGCCCTATCCAGCCTGGCCTTGAACACTTCCAGGGGTCCAGGGGCAGCCACAGCTTCTCTTGGCATCCTCTGCCAGGGCCTAACAGTCAAGAATTTCTCGCCAGTATCACTCTATCAGTGGGAAACCATTGCCCCTTGTCCTATTCCTCCATCTCTTGTCCCAAGTCCCTCTCCAGCTCTCCTGGAGCCCCTTTAGGCACTGGAAGGGGTTCTAAGGTCTCCCCAGAGATCTTCTGCTTCCCTTGCCTCGATGTTTTTATGCATCATGTTACAGAAACTTCCAGAATCAGCTCTGACTTTATTCTCCTTTTACTTTCAGGATAAAATCCTGACTATGACAAGGGGAACATTCAGCCCAGAAACTTCCTCAGCTGGTGGCTCTGACTTGGTGCACCCACAGCACATTTCACTGAGTTACTCACCAGATACTCAGCCCATCCTTATCTGTAAGGGACAGGATTTGACAGTTTAAGAGAGGGCAGAGAAGGTAAAAACAGAGCCTGTTATCCACAACCAGTAACAGAAATAGAAATAATAGAAACAGTGTCTGAAATAGAAATAAAATAGCTCAGAGGGAAGAGTAAGAGCAGTTCCTATTTCTGCCTGGTGCTTTTGAAGTCACTGCCTCAGCATCAGGCTCCCCAACACTTGCCCAAGAGCATCTCTGAAATGTTTGAGATGTTTATTCATGTCATGCAGTGCATCATCTCTGCTCTCTCCACTTTCAAAAACAACTAAAATGTGAAACAATTCACACTGTCACTTCCCAAGTGCATAAAAAACAAGCGGCACTTCTCTGCCTTTGCCATCCCCAGGCCTTACTGAGCTGAGTGAAACTAAAGACCCTGTCTTCTGTTTCCCTTCTCCAGGAATTTTTTCCATAGTATTTTTTTTATTATTATTATTTTTAGTTGGGAAAGTTATTTGGAACGGTGACTCAAGCAAACAGTGCCCTACATTTGATTATGGGATTCTGAAATGAAAGAAAAGTATTTCTTGCTGGCATCATGATGCTTACCCAGGGTGACTCACCGCACCAGGAAAAAAATCAAACCTAATTGGATTGAACTTTGAAGTAACAAAAAGTCTGCACACAACAAGGATCTTCCTGTCATTCTGTAATGGAAACCACACATTGATCGGCACAAAAACATTTCGGGGGAGTGGGTGGCTCGAGGAACTGATCTGGTTGTTATTTCATTGAAGAGTTAGATAACAGCAAGTGCAGAGAAAATCCAACTTGAGGGATCTATAAGCAAGCGACACCAGCCCTTAGCACTAAACTATCAAGCTGTCCCTTGAAAATTACATTTCCTGCTAACTAAAATCCTATATAATTCTTACTTTGAGGATATCCAGGCCACTGGTTGGATGGGCTGGATGGGAACCCATCTGCTCTGCTCTGTGTCTGATGTTCACTTTTGGTTTGTGTCTGTGCTGCAGCTGTATCACCTCAGATGGAAGTGATTGCCAAGCCCTGCACTTTTAAACATGAACTAGTTTTAAATCAAGAAAGTGCAGAGGGAGAAATCTTTTAATAGCAAATATCAGGAGATATCTTTTATCTTTAGAGTGAAATACTGTCAACAACTAAAGCTCTTACATTTTTGCCTTTCGTTCCCTAATGTTCGTATCTGCCAGATTATATTAATGTTTACTAGACACAATTTACTCCAGTCAAAATGCTCACTACTATGGAAAAGCTGTGTTGTATTTTAAAGAATTTCAAGTTTTACCTCAGGCTGACCTTTCACATGAATAGTTCACTTTCACTGAGCATAATTATTATCACATATTTCAAAATTTTAGGTTGGAAATTATTTAGGTAAGTTCTTTCAAAGGACAAGATTTCAGAGCTCACCCCCCTGGTGCTCAGAGTGCTGTTCCCATGCTCGAAGACCCCACAGGTGTCCGTGGCCAGAAGCCAATAATCCGTCCCAAAGGCGATGAGGAAGAGCAACACCCCGGTGCCTCCGAGGATCCCGGCTGCCAGGGCAGCTGCTCCAGCCTTCATGGGGCAGCAGGGGGAAACCAACACAACTGGAAATCAGAAAAGGAGGAAAACCCCCGAGTTTTCCTGGTCTCTGGAAGAGCAGGGCCAGAGAAATGCTATTTTTGGATGTGGATAATGATCTCCCGGCTGGTGTGAGTTTCAGTGGGTGGTGGAGCAGGACTAATAAAAGCAGATGACCTGGCGTAAGCACGCAGCTGTGGCATTAAGGATCATGACAAACAGCTACTGAGGCAGGGCAGGGAGCCATCCAAGGGGACACGTGGCTGCTGCTGACGGAGGAGTGGAGCCGGGAGCCCTCAGGACACGCCTCTGGGTCACGAGTGCAGAATTCCTGGGACACCAGGGAGTTATTCCCATCCCACCCCACACACACAGGCACAGGTGAACTCAAAGGTCTTCCCCACACCGTGGAGCCTATGGTGTCCTCAGCCACAATGGTGACACCTCTCACTGTGTCCCCACAAATGGCACTTCTGGAATTCGTGCCTCCTTCTTCCTCAGAGCAAAACTCTGACGTGGCTTTTACAGAAAGTAATACCAGGGATGCAAGAAAAACATTAAAACACTGGGAGATCTCAGATATCCCAATCCTCTTGGAAGGGTTGCAATCAACACCTTTGCACCAGGCAGGTCCACATGGAGCTGGACAGGGAGCATCCAACCAGGTGCGTGGACACAACAGGGATGTCCTGCAGTTGTAAATTATGTTCTCCCCCCTGCCATGAAAAAGGGGGTTATATGGATCCATACCCCTCCCAGCCATCCAGCCTGCTGTGGGGAAAGTGTCTCTGGGAGCAAGGACATTCCTGCATGGAATTTCATTGCCATTTACTTGCTAAGGTTTTTGGCTTCTGCTGGAGCATTTGCTGTCAATCACTGCCACGAATGGGATGACCAGACCAGGGAAATTATAATTTCTTTGGGGCAGTAACTATATTCCTGTGACATGCCAGGAGGTTGGGAGGAGAAATTTAGGTTACAGCCAAAAAATCAAGTTCTGATTTTCTAACCTCATCCTTAGTCATGACCTGCTCTAAATGGGGTGGGGTGATGATGTTGACTTCCCTATCCTATGGGAATTTGTGTTGCCAAATTAATCTCCAAATCAATTTAATATTTAAAGTTACCTGTGAACATATGGGTATCTCAAAGCAACTGCACACCAGGTTGGGGAACCTGGAGAGGGTTGGGAAAAGTTTTGACTACACTTCTTACTGAGGCATACAGAATGATGAACGCTCTCAATCTTCTGTTGTGCTTCTATAAGCACAACAGAATTTAAATTATAATTAATTATTTTATCCTCTGCATTTTCTTTCTTAAATATTGCAGGAGTAGCTGCTAAATAACACATTGGACCTCTCTCCCTCACTGTCACAGGGGCAGAGTTGCTCCTGGTTTAACCTGAGCATGTGAGGAATTCCACAGGATCCAGGATCAAAAGCAATCCCTTCACTGACACAGGAAGAAAGGAGACCTGGGACAGGGTACAGACTTGCCATCATTCAGGGGCAAAACTCAGCCAGAGAGCTGTGATTCTGCAGGAATAAACATGCCCTGTCCATCCCATTGTCCTGCCATTCTACTGGAAACACTTCCAGCTGCTGCGAGGGATTTCCATGTAGGTTCTTGTGACCAACCACCCCTAAACCTCCACTCATCCCATTCCTACACAAATTAGCCTTTCCCACCTCATCCCAGCACATTCACTCTTTTTCATAATTTTGAACAGCAATAACACACGCATCTCCCAGTCACTGGTGCTTCACTGCTGCTCTTTGTAATGAACATACAAAGGTTGATGAAATACAAAGTAAAACTTATCTATCACCTAAATAATCAATCAGTGCAATTCCTATCAGCCATTTAACTACCACACAATCCTGGCTAAACCTGTCTAAAGTGACTATGACAACTGGTTGCTATCTCTTCTTGTGGTCTCCTTCTCAAAGCTGGATAGGACTGCAAGGAGCTTTGGCAACATTCAGAGGAGCTGGGTGAAAACAAGGATTTGCACACCAGGAGTGATGAATTTTTTGTAGCTCACACTACAGTTATATAAAATTAAAATGCAAAGTGGGCACTTGTGTATTTTTGTTTTGAAGAAGGTATTAATGCACACTTTGACATTTCTGGGTGTGTTTTGAGCCAGCCGTGTTTGGCGCAGCTGTTTTTGTGCTACTGCGCATCCCAAGTTGGTGCTGTTTGCCATTTGGAAATGTCCTCAGGAATTCTGGATTGTACTGGCAGAAAAACTGTGTGTGTGATTGAGGCAGAACATTGCTGGTGCCCAGTCTTGGCTCTTTACAGGATGCCTTGTGCTCCAAACAAACATCCTTCAGATTCCGAGGCTGTGGAATAGGAATTGAGTTCCCAAGGTTGAAATGTCTCTCCCTCCACTCAAATCCCACTCCTGACAGGTGTTTCCTTTTAAAGGCAAGTTGGACAGGGATTGGAGTAACCTGGTCCAGTGGAAGGTGTCCTTGCCCATGACAGGGTTTGGAACTGGATCATCTTTAAGGTCCCTTTAACCCAAACCATCCTGCGATTCTAGGATGATTCCTTGTCACAGCCACAAGCATCACCTTCAGGATCCAAAGAATTCTTGAGCAATGAGATTGTGTGGTCTCTCCCACAGTCTGCATAAAGTGGTAATGATGATGTTTGCCCTTTGTAGCCTGTGTTGGGATCTCTGGAATGCCACACCAAAGCCAGGGGGGTGAATTAACCACCCAGCATCACATGCCATGCAAAGGCAGACTCAAATGCCATTTAACTCCCAAGGAAAACAGCCCTTCCTTTCTTCCCTTGCCTCTTCTGGTGCCAGCAGGGACCTACCTTCAACATCCTCTTATCCACAGAGGTCAAATGATAGTTCCACCATGGGCAGTTCCAGGACTTCAGTGGACGGAAAGGAAACTTGTATCCTGAGTATTTTATTAATTCCTGAATGACCCTGAGGATTTGTTGTTGTTGTTTTCCCTTAAGCTTTTAAACCAAAATTGTGACTCTCCATACATATTCTATCAAGGAGATGGGACAAGTCAGCTCAGATTTTTCACAGAACTGGGTGTTTTACCTTTAAATTGATCAAAGACTCCATCAGCACGGTCTGTGTTGTTACTTCCTGTAGTTTGATCCATGCTCACAGAAAATTTACTGTTTATGTAGATAGATCAACATATTTTCACTCTCCCATGCAGAAAGCAGAGCTTTTCTTGGAATTTGATAAAGAGATGAGTTTCCAGGGTGGTCTTTGGAGATTTCACTGAGTACCTTCGGAGATCTGCAGACCTTTCATCATTAGAGCTTGGCCTGACAATCCTGGGTGGTGAAATCCTGGTATAGGCTGTTCAGGGCAGGAGTGGAGTCCCCATTCCTGGAGGAATTTAAAAGCTCTGTGAATGTGGCATTTGGGAGTACAGGTCAGTGGTGGCCTTGGCAGTGCTGGGGAGCTCCATGGTTTTAAAAGGCTTTTCCAAACTAAACAATTTCATGGTTCTGTGAGCTGTCCTGCTCCAAACACCCACATGGTGTTCCCCTAGGTAGGTGAGTGAATCTCTCTCGAGTCTCTTCTTTTACTCTTTTCTCCCCAAACCTCAGAACAAGAAGACACCAAGGACAGCAAAGGCAACCAGACCACAAGAAGAGCACCCCAGCACTGCCAGCGTTACCTTGGAAAAGCCACCAATGTCCCTGATGGTTTCACAAAGAGCAACCCCCCCAGTCTGAGCTGTGCTGGAAGAGAGAGCAATAGATACCCATGTTGACATTTGCCCCTTTAATTCTGCATTAAAATGATAATCTCCAGTTCATCTCCATCACATGCTCCTTTTTCATCTCTCCCGTCTCCACGTCTCTTGGAAGAAGCACATAAGCCTGGATGTTGAAAGATCCTTAATGGTTCTTCTGAGGCTGAATCCCCTCCAGGACTTGACGTGAGGAGAGAAAAAAGCTCAGATTTGCCTCACCTGCTTCTCAAGCGCTGCCAGCCCTTACCAGGATTAAGTCATTATAATCTCCTTGAGCAGTCATGAAATAAAATAAACACATGTGATTTTCTGCTCAAAATAAAAATACTGAAGTTCACATGAGGAAATGCTTTTGGAGTTGTGAGTACAGGGGAGATTTTGCCTGATTTTCAAATGCAGCTGACTGATGCCTTTGCAAAGAGTTTTCTAATGTGGTTTGGGGGCTCTCACTTTGCCATGGAGCTACTCCCCCTTAACTTTTGCCCATTTTAACCTGAACTTTCCAGAGACTCCTCTAAACTTCCAGAGGAGGCACAGAGCAAAAACTCTCTGAACTCCTAAAGGAATCAAATTGATGCAATTTATTTCCACAGAACCATGCAATATTCAATGATACACTGAATCCGTGTTTTTAACACTTTTTAAAGGACTAAAACCCTGGAAAGAATTAATTAGGCATGCTCTGAAGCCTGAGCACTTAACAGTTTTCCACTCAGTTGTAGAATTTTAAGACCACCAACACTGGATACTGGCGAAGATTATCAAAGGTATTCTGGGCTGAAATACAAACTAGTCAGAGGGCTTGGCCACTAAGTGACTGGAAAATACTTCACAAAGCTTTAGCCGGGCTATTATATTTTGTAAAGAAATTTTAAGAAAAAAATCCGCAGTATCCAGAAGGTTAAATTTAGGGCAGAGTGACTCATTGGGCAAGAATGTTGTGTTGGGAATACTGTCTTCTCTGCAGATCAAGCAAATTGTTCACGCAGTAGAGAGGTAGTGATGGACCCAGAACTCGAAGTGGGGCTGGAAGGGAATGATGGACTGGGATCCATGAAGGATCCCATGCCTGAGCATGGGAATGTGGGGCTGGGCTGGAGCAGCCTCTGCAGTCACAGCACACCTGGAGCCAGCAACCTCTGGAACTGCCAGAAGCTGGGAGATTCTGGCATGGAAACATCTCTCATCAAACATGCTAAATTGAGATAAAAATGTACAATTTCAAAAAAAAAATGCAAGGAATTTTTTTTTACCTTTTTTTTTCCACATCAGATAAAATTTCCATTCCATTTTCTGGCAACCTTTCAACCATTTCTGTTGCCTACAACAGTATTACAAAGAAATCTACCCCCAATCTACCAAAACTGCCACCATCTAATATGGTCCTTGATAATCCATAATGATATTGCAGAGAGCTGATGGGAATCTCAGTTGGAAAAAGCTCCTTATTTAAGTGCCTGATGCTCAGAAAAGTGATGGATGCTGTACAAAGATGACAAGGATAGATGCAAGACAAAGATGGTACAGACACCCAGGTATTTTGGACAAAAATAACACAGTTCAGATGCAAAAGCATAAAACCTATATAAAAGAGCCAAAAAAACCTGAACAAAACCCAAGCAAGGATTAGCCAATCACAGTTTCTATCCTTGATTAAAAACTCCTTGACAAGCAAATTGATTTAATTTCCTTTTTGCTTTCCCGCTATAGAACAAAAATGACTCACCTTAGTAAATCCTCCTATGACAATTTACTGCATTGAATTTAAGGAGATGTTTAAAACACTGAGGACATAAAACTGCAGGTGAACAGGGACATTCCAGCCCCAGAGAGCTGAGGACCTTCAGGTTCAGTGGTTTTTTCTCTCCCTTGTACACAATGGCTTTCACCAATGAACAACAACACCAATTTTATTTCCTCGTTTCCACAATCGCTTTCCTCACTTATGATCCTGGGATCACTGGCCAAGGGTTGAAGGAGCTGATGTTCCAAAAAGATCTGCCTGGAATGACACCCAGAGACACCCCTGAGTGTCCCCAGCTCCTGATGCTGTCATGAGCAGCATGCTGAAGATGCAAGGAGAGAATGACTCAGAGATGATCTTGTAACACAGCGAGTTTAATTGAAATAGAAACCTAGAACACTTCGACATATTCATAAATGTCTTAGATTGTATCCTGTATTACAACATAATTGAAGATGAGCTGTTTTCTAGACCAAGTACAGCCAAACCCACATGGCTCCCATGCACATGGATTAAACTAGGAAACAAACCCAAATTGTAATAAATTACCTGAAGATGACAATGAGCCTATATTTAAATCAATACATATGTACATACACGTATATACACACGTAAAACACCTATTGCCAAAAGCCCTGATTTTCCTTTGCAATGAGGTGAATTTCCAGTGACAGAGTGACCTTCAAATCAACATGAACCAACTCAGCTTATGCCAGGACACCACAAAGGGTTTTTTCAGAAGAAAATGAGACCTTGGATCATTGCAAAGGAAATACACATAAATTTGTGTGCTTAATTTAAAATGAAAGCCCCAGTGTACCCCCATGCAGGGATCTCCTAAGGGAGAATTTCTGCTTGCAGGAGACTGATTCTGTGAGCCCAAAAATGGAGGGAAGTCTGTGAATTCCTACAGTTTCTTTTAATGCTTCTTCAGAAAGAGCCACTCTTTCAGATTTAACACTCTTGGATCAGAGGAAGGAGGAGAGAAAGAAAAATGTCAATGCAAAACTAAAACTTGTCATGTCAGGTTCAGTGAGGACAAGAATTCAGAGGCTTGACCTTATCTGGAGTTTCAAAGAAAATTACCCAAAGGTCGGGCTGTTTGTCTTCCTCAGGCCCTATCCCTGGAGTTTACCTGCATCTGCTGTGCAAATGGCTCACACCTTTCCTGGGAGAAGCAGGCAGGGTTTGGGTCACCCTCTTGGCACTTTCAAACATCTCTAAACACACAGCTCCCAACTGTGGCAGCACAGATCATACCAAAATATCTTTACAGGATTAATGCAACCAACCAACCACGTCAGAAACCTTTCCCATCTATTTAAGGGCTGTCACCCTCATCTCCTGGTATCGTCACTGGATTTGGAGCTTCCTCATTTTAACTTTGAGGTGAACCACTCCTTACATAAATTTTCAAAAACTGGTAAGAGTGTATTTCTCCCTTTTAACTCAGCTGCAATAATTTTTCATTAGCAGAACTGTGCCTGGGTGCGGGACAATCCCTCAAGTAAGACACAACTCCTTACTTAACTATGTCATTTAACTTTGAGCTTCATGAGATTAGTGTTCATAGCCAGGATCCATCAGTTTCTGAAGAGCAGAAGAAATCTGTTGCTGTTTCTGCTCTTTCTTCCATCCCCTAATAAAACCTTCTTTGAGATTATCAAGTTTTTCCCAACCCATAATCCAAATGCTCCCTGCTGTTTAGCTTATCCCTGAAAACTAATGAGCAGATCTCATATCTCACCTTATTAAAACATCCTTCCTTGCAGTAGTAATCAGTTTCAGCAATTTTCCCAGACAGAACAGGATAATTTTTCCTAGAAATTCCTCAGCCATTCCCTGGCACTGCTGATGCTCTTCTGATCATCTTTTCCCTCAGTTCCCACTAAAAATGCAGCACTGGGCAGTAAGAATGGCTTTCCATGCAAACCACTCTGGATATTCCACCCTGTCCACGCTGTCCTTTCCAACTTGCATCTTATTTACATTATCTACACATGGAGCATCGCCCTCTGAAGGACCCAGATCCCTCAGAGGGAGCCAGAGCATCCCTTGTGTTTTTACATCTCCAAACTCAGCTTTTTCCTTCTGCCCCAGGTCGTGCCAGTGGGCTGGGGCGGTGGGATGACACACACGGACTGGGATCGGCTCTCCTTCACCTCCTGAACCTTCTCTGTGTTCCCCACTGTGGGAAGAGAAACGCCATGTCAAACACCATGTCAAATATCATGAGGAACACCATGAGGAACACCATGAGGAACACCATGAAGAACACCCTTCTTTGTGGTTCAGCAGGAATGAAGAAACACTGAAGTGGCCATGTGCTCTTTGGGGATGAGCTGTTCCACTCCAAGGATCGCTTCCCAATTATAAAAAAGAAGAAAAAGATCACTGTTTCCAAGGAAGAGAAAAACCAAAAAAGGTAATTCAAACCTTGGCTTACACTTTGAAATACATGAAGTATTTGGATCAATATCATTGTTCTTTTGCCAGTCCCCACCTGAAACTTTGCAGAGCAAAAATTCACATTGGTGACTACCTTAAACCAGCTCTGGAAAATGCAGGTGTCCTGCTAGAGCACCTGGAATGTCATGCTGTCACATTATGGGATTTTTTGACAGGGATGAACATGCAAACATGGCAGAAGGGTTACAATCTCCTTCTGTTCTGTCACCACTGTGTCTCAGGGGCCATGGTGCTCATGTTTTCCTTGGGGTGGAAAAAAAATCCTAGAAACAATGGTTTTTATCACTGTTCTCTCCTTATAGTCATAGTTTTCTTCAGGAAGAACATAACTGAAGTATTCCTGGTAAACTGTGGATTAAAACAGCTACATCCCAGGTGAAGCAACCTGACCTAGTTGGGGATGTCCCTGTTTGTGGCAGAGGGTTTGGATTAGATGGCTTTGAAAGGGCCCAAACCATTCACATCAATCTCAGGTTGGACTGAGAGGGGGGCACCAGGGCTGGGAAGGCTTTCAGCTCTCCTTGCTCACCCATGAGGCTCATTTAAGGATGTCCCACATCCTCCCTTTCACCTGCTGGGCCATTCCACAGGACAAGGGTGAGCAGGGAATAGCAGGGAATGACCCCCAGCTTCCCAACTTACCAGTGAAGGAGCGACAGAGTTTGGGCTGTGGGGTGGCCTCGCTCTGCACCGAGCACAAATCTTCCTTCTGGGACTGAGGGAGAGAAGGACTTTAGTGCCTCGTGAAATCTGCTCACGATGCTCCTTCCTCATAAACCAACCCTCTGCAATCCCTAAGGATTCCACTCCCATTCGTTTAACTTTTGCCATGTAAAATTTTTTTTAAAAAAAGGATTGCTAAAAATAGACTGAAGAGATGGCAGGAAATATTTGCAGGTGCTGATTTGCTACAACATAGGATCATGAGATTAGAAGGGACCTTAAAAACCATCCCGTTCCAATCCCTCTGGGGACACCTCTCACAGGACCAAGCTGTTCCATCCAAACTGGCCTAAAACCCTTCCAGGGATGGGGCATGCACAGCTTATGCACAGCTTCTCTGAACAACACTAGAAGCTCTTTATAACAAATATAACTCAGAAATAAATATGGCTCAGAAATAAAACTGAGCCAGTGTCAGAAGCCTAAAGAATACAAATTGCACAATAGAGCAATTATGTTTTGAGCTCTGGAAGAGGTCTGAGCTCCCCAGGAACGGTTCAGCAGACAGGATGGGAAGGAGCAGCCCTGGAGCTGGGAGAATGGGACAGGGAGTGCAGAAGGCAAAGCTGTCCCCAGGATATGGATGTTTCTCACCTTGGCTGTTCCCCACGCTGGCTGCAGGCCAAGGAGGCAGGTAACGAGCTGGCACTAACGAGCTCCCTGTCCTTTCACTCCAGTGCTAATCTCCACCCTCCAGGACGAAAAAAAATAGGAACGAAAAAAATAAAAATCAGGTAGCACAATGCCGCCTGAATTGTTCCGTGCCTCTGTAAACTGGGAATAAGTCTCTCGCACAGCTGTGATTTGGCACCTCAGTCCAGAAACACAGACTGCCAAAATAACTCTGGACACCTCCCAGCCTGGTTTTCTGTTTTGTTTCGGTTCGTTCTCCTCCCTCCCCTAACGAGGACCGCTGCCCTCCATCCCTTGTTCTCACTTTTATTGACCATTTTAATAACAATGCCTTCCCAGCTCCGGCAGCAGCGCCTGGCTCCCTGGAAAGCCATTCCCAGGGGCATTTAACGATTCTCAGAGCATGCTCCATGAAAGGGCTCCGACATAATTACCAAAGGCAGTGTGTCATTTACGCACATGGCTCACAGGCAGCTCCAAATAAGCTCCTTCTGGGGGAGTGCACTCGTGTTTTGGCAGAAGAAAAGAGGACCAAGTTGCCTGGCTACAGGTGCAAGGATTTTCTGGGTGCTCCGTGGTAAATAAAAGCTGTCCTGGGTCTCAGAACCCTCCTTGCCAGCTCAGGCTGGGCTGGATCCCTGCCTAAAATAAGGCAAGCTCCAAATGCGGCCGGCGCTCGGAGCCAGCAATGATGCAGAGCTCCAGGAAGCAGCAGCCTTCGGCAGGAATTTTGTCCTTAGGCAGAGGAAGGCAAACTTTCTGCTGGAAATAGATAGTCTTGGAGTTAATCCTCTGGGCTGTGGTTCAGAGCTGAAGTCACCTCGTTCTCCTGCCAAGGTCCTTCTGCCTGGTGTAAATCATTTAACCTGCTCTGGAGGCAGGAAGATTGTTCTTTTCTCACTGCTTCTCCCTGCTTTTCCCCCCATTTCCTCTCCAAACTCTCCTTGGAGAAGGGTCCAAGAGCCTCCTCTCCATGCTGTAAAGGCACCTAGGGTGAAGGAGACCCCTCAGGCACCTAAAGGTGCCTCTCCACCCAGGAGAGGTGACTCAGTCACAGAACAGTCTGGGGTGGAAGTGACTTCAAAGATCATCCCATCCCAAATATCATCCCAAGGGGCTGGGATTGGAGATGATTCAGCTCCTGGCTGAAGCCTGGTGTTGGCCAGAGCTGTGTCCATCCTGGTGAGGGCACTGCTTTCTCCTTTGGAAGGAGATGAACTGTCCAGCAGCCAAGATGTACTTGGCTCCTCTCCAGCCTGGTGGAAGCCACCAACCCACACAAGGATGTTCTTCCACACATCCCTGGTTTTGTTTGGGGGAATGGGGGAAAGATCAATCAGTCACTAAGAAAATATGAATTTAACTGAGCTACAACAACTTCATATTTAACAGTGAATCTCTCAGCAGCTTCACTAAAAAAGAAAAACACTCACCAAACAGAAAAAACAGGGTTTCTACTGAACCAAAGGGATTTTTTAAATCATTCCCTCAGTTCCTAATGCTCAAGGTATCACCAAAGGTTTTTCAGAGACTGGTAATGGAATCGCAGGAGTTTCATCAGCACCACAGGGGTTTCAGTGGCCCTTTGCTGGAAGTTTGTTTCCCTTCCTGTATTTCCAGTTGGGTTTGCAAACACAGTTGTAATGCTTCCATCTCGTGGTGAGATGTAGAATAGAAAAACGTGGGGTGCAACAGCATCCAAGTTTTTCTTGCTGACTCAAAAGCTGGAAGGCCAAACTCTTCCCTATGGGACTACAAAATATGGAATATCTGACAATCAGAAAAATCTCTAACACTACCGGCATTTTTCATTAATATCTTTTTTTAATCAGGAAAATACCATTTTCTTTTCAATTTGGTGTGGAAGAAACATGAGTAACTGCGTTTTTTTTCCAAAAACTTCTAAGTATTGAGATGCTTATAATAGGATAAAATCAACTTTTTAGCACAGTGTTCGTTCTTTCTGCTGACAAATTTTGCAATCTGTCCTCCCACAGCATGAAGTGCACAAAGTGCCACCCTCCTTAATATTACATAATATTATATATATAATTAATATGGTGTTAATATTTCAGGGGTCTGTTAGAGCATTATCCCATCACTTTGGGGCATCGTTTTATTTCTATTCACACTAAATGAGGCAGATATTCTTAAAAAATAGCAGAAATGCTGCTGGTGACACAAAACAGGCCTGGCCTGTCCTTTTGGGCACTGAGGGATGTTTCTTGGGTTAGAGCCATCCTTAGAGAAGTCACCGGGATCAGCTCCTAGTATTTACTACCAACTCCCAGGTTGGACAGGACATCTGGTCTAGTAGAATGTGTCTCTGCCCATGGCAGGGGGTTGGAAGTGGATGATTTTTAAGATCCCTTCACACCTAAACTGTTCTGGGATTTACATCTGCCCCCCTTCACCTGGCACAAAGCCAAGGTGGCTGCAGTGAAGGGTGTGAGCAGCACCAACAAGTGGCTCCAATGACACATCACTCAGTATTCAGCATCAAATTGGCATTTTCCATAAGCCACAGAGTATTTCCCACCCTCAGGGGGCATTTTCCATCACCCATGAGTCAGAACAGACACAGAGTGAATCCTCCTGCATTTGCAATTCCCCAAAAACTATTCTGTTCCCCCAAAGCCCAGCTGCAAGTACTCAAAGGAACAGGAGAAACAGCTCTCCCAAAGCTCCTGAATTTCCCACCAAAAGCAGCAGAGAAGGGGAAAGCAGGAGCACAAGGGTTAACAATCAAATATCCTTAAAGTAGGGAATGTCGTGCTCAAAATCAGCCGGAGTTTGATGTTGCTCTTTTGAAGTTTAATTATACCAAATGTTCTACAGGAACATGCCATGTTCTTGCCTATCTATCCTGAATTGTAAGTACCAATCAGTATGTAAATGATCAAATTAAATCTTTTAAGTTGTTTGCAAGAACACCTTTCTGGGAAGGAAGGGCTGAGCACCAGCAGCGTTTGGTGCGGAGCCGGCATTCTCAGTGGGCTCCTCCACGACTGGCACTTCCACAAGGAAACTGGAGTGGAAAAGAGTCCAGGGCACTCCCGAATTCTTGTGCTGTCATGGAAAATTACTATCTAAATAGGGAAGGGTAATTTACTTCTTTCTAAAAGGTCATTTTGTTCTCCTCAGTGACAGAGCTTGGCTGCTCAGTTTACAGATCACAGCTCACACTTGGACAGTGCTCCAGCTCAAGCCATTAAAACATAAAATTCGGAGAAGTGAGTGAAATTTAGGGATAGCTCAGCAATTACTGCAAGCATCAACCCAGCCAGAGCTCAGACAGTGTTTGGACAACACTTTCAGGCACAGGGTAGGATTATTGGGGCTCTCCTGCACAAGGCAAGGAGTTGGCTCAATGATTCTCAAGGATCTCTTCCAACTCTGGATGTTCTGTGATTCTGCACTGCTGCTGACCTGGGCACTTGAGAGCAAATATGACAAGGGTTAAGTGCTTTTCCTTTAAAGAGTTACAGAGGATGGGAGGAACTGAAAAGAGCGAGCCTGCTCCTCATGCAGGAAACATGCTCCTCATTCCTGGAAACATTTTTTTCCATAGCTAAATGTTGACCCAGCTTCTCTCACCAATTTCCAAAGAGCAAAATCTTCACCAGACATCGTATTAACCCTGTTTCTCTTCGGATTCAGAATATAAACCAACACAGAGTAAACTGGAAAAATATTTGTTTCTCACAGGAATCTGGTAAGCAAAACTACCCTCTATTTGACTTCTTTCAAGCCTGCCCCAGACCTATAGATGTGTTTAAAAACAAAAGACTCACCTCCAGAATGAATAAGAAAGATCACAAAAATGCTTCTGTCCTTTCAAAGGAGTTGGGGAAAAAAACCACGGAGCAATTTCAAATATTTACAGTCCCTTTGGACCACTGACAATAGGGGAGGCAAATTCCTGTGTTTGATGAAATCTCCCAGAAAAGAAAACATGGGAAAATCAGACCTCAGAGTCTACAGAGTGAAGCCCCGTCAGGTAACATTTGCTCAGTAAAGAACTTTCCCAGCAGGGGTGGAAGTCTGTGTTCACAAAGCACTGAACAGGGCTGTGCTCGGGATGGCTCCTTGGCTTGCCAGGAGCTGGGTTGGGCAGTTTTTCCCTTGGCATTTTTCCTATTCACTGGGATGCGATTTGGGATGGAGAAACTTTTTAAAGCAACAAGATTTGTCTTTCGAAGGAAACAAACCATCAGCAGCAACCAGGCTGTGGGGAAAGCAGGCTGTGCACGGCCCCGCTTGCCGGTATTCCCTCTTACCTCCTTCCTGGAGCTGCAGGTGTCGCTCCCGCTCGCCTCCACCAGCAGGCTCTTGTGCCGCAGGATCAGGATCTCCTTGGCCTGCTCCGTGGGCTCGCTGTCCCCGGGCAGGGTGTGCCTGTTGTACGCCGGGCCCTGCAGGGACACACAGAGGCTGCTGGACACCGGGACATCCCTGCCCGCCCTCCAGGATCCTCCACCCTCTGCAGCCACCCCGCCCCGTCGCGGGCATACACTGATTTAGGAGAGGTGGGGATGGAAAGAGCTGCAGAAGGGAGATGGGACTATAAACTCTGCTTTTTTATGTGAAGTCACCCAATAAATGGCTGGATGACAAGACTGAGTTACACCTGGCAGTGCAGGTGACAGAATGAGTGCAATGACTCTGCTCGAGGTGCCTCCACAGCCCCCAGTGGTTTGTACTTACCCCGCCTTCCCATATAAACCATGCAAACAACGGGAACCATAAATCCGCCTTCAAAAGGCACCACCCAGCCAAGTTGAAATCTCCCACTAACACCAGAGGGAGCTGGGATAATGCTGTCACTACAAGGGGTTAGGCTGGATTAATGCAGGACTAAGCACAAACTGGAGCTGTGCCTTCATCCCTTTACCATGTCCACAGGTTCCTTTCCAGCGTTATCCCATTGCTTCCCTCAGCTCAGCAAAGGGACAGGAGGGGGAGGCTGATCCTTCTGCGCTAGCTGCCCATACGAGCCCCACTCCTAAGGACCCCATAATTTGTGCGTAATCCATAAAACAAAGGCTTAGGTGGATTTTAAGTCTAAGTCTCCCTGTGAACAGCAATTCCAGTGCACAGCCCCAGGTGCACAGACACAGAAACCCCAGACACAATCCATGATTCTGTAAACAGCAAGTGGGATTTTTACCCTTTAACCACTGGTACCGCGGCAAAACTGCTGGGTGGATTTAAAAGCTCCGCAAATTAGTTGTCACTCACATCTCTCTTCCATGGGGAAAGATGCACCATGAGCATAACCCCATCCCTGCTCTGCCCTAGGAGCTGCTGCTGGATCTGCTAACCCAGTGCCTGAAGTTCCACGTGCTCCTTCTTTCTCCTTTTCACTGCCGGGTACCGATGCCGAAAATACTCCACGAAATTATAGGCTGACTGGCTGAACCTTTCAAAAGCTGTCAGGCAGCAAACAGAAATGTGCCACTGACTTGGAAACTGGATCTGGCTCCACACAGCCAACTATTCTCTGCTCACAAAGAGACATCCTGGGTAATTATGGAAATATTCATAACACCAGCTCAGGCTGTTTGGATAACCGAGGAAATTTGTGTTATTGGACACGTAAAATATGGATTGAGGGGAAAGTTATACCGTCCTCCTGATCCGGTACAGGTTCCTTGCCAATATTTCCTGCATGTTGTCCAGGACATCAGGATTTGGAGTGTCCTCCAATTTTTGGTCTGTTATGACAGTTCTGTCATTGCTGCTGCAAAGGAAAGCAGAATACCTTATTTTGGAAGATGCACAAGAAGTGCTTCCTCAAATCCCAGTGCCCCTTTGGGATCCCACCACAGCCAACACAGCCAATAGCTCATCCCTGCAGATGGAGCTCACAGCAAAGTAGGAATTTGGCATTTGCATCAGAGCTGGGCTGTCCATATGCTCCCTGGTGGATAAAAAAGCCATGGGGAGCTGTGGCAGAGCAGAACCATCTGTGAGGTTTGAAGTGACCATTCAGAGCATTTAACAGTGCAAACCCATCCAAAATTGGCCAGGAGCCTCTTCCTCAGAGCACCATATCCCTGTATGTGGTAAGGATAGAGGGGATCCACAGTCAATGCCAGGTGATGTTCAGGCAGCCCATCACTTTTAGCCCCCAGGGGCTGAGTCCGAGCCGTGTTTGCTCACAGGAAGGAGGGGTGGGCTGGGCCGTGGCCCAGCTGCCCAGCCTGGGCCAGCTCGATGGCGTGTTTGCGCTCCAGCTTCTCGTAGAGCAGCACGATGCTGGACTTGGGCTGGTCGTACTCCCTGAGCAGGATCTTCTGCAGGTATTTGCTGTTGAAATATTCCAATCTGTTGGAGAACAAAATGAGATGGGTTTAGCCTCTCCCCTGGCTCCCCAGCACCAACAGACCTGAGCAAGGCAGCAGGGTCATAGCCCATGTCTGCCCCCCATTCCATTAAATTCCATTAAATTCCATTAAATTCCATTACATCCCATTAAGTTCTCCTCAGAAATCGATGGTCCAAGAGGTCAGACTCTAATTATTTCTGCATTACAGTACATGAGTCAAAATACAAAAACTTCACTCAATACAATAAAAACTCCCCCAAAGTGCCAGATATATCATGAACTCTTCTAGAAGTGCTACAACCACATGCAGCAGCCACAGATTTAAACACTTCCAGATTACCTCTTGAGCCAATTCCTCTTCTTTTCTGCTCAAATCGTTGAATAATTTAGGTTGGAAAAGACCTCTGAGATCATCAGCCTCTCTAAGATCTGCTCACAAGGAGGCAGGATGCTCCTCAGCAGCAGCGACTCCCATACCCTCTAGTGGCACTTCCAAGCATGAGCATTCCTAAAAAATCTCTACCAGCTGCATCTGTCTGGACCACCAAGGAATTCAACCTGGTAGATAGTTTTTTTGTATATTTTATGGGAATTTTTTTTAAACCTGCTGCATTTATTTTCTATTTCAAAATGTACACACTCCCAGAGTTTAATGACAATTGAACATTTTGCTACAGAAATCTGTAGAGATCCTCTGTAATTTCCATCCACAATAAGCAGTGCTGCATACTCAGCTCTTTAATGTTAATTGTACACAGCCTGGGATAGGCTGCATGTCACAGCCATGGCACTTCCAGCAGTTTTCTTTGGGCAAGAAGGGACAAACACAACAGGAGAGGAGAAAGGATCTTTTTGGGGTGACAATCTTTTTAGGCACAAGAGCTGTCTGCAAGCAGGGAAGTGCCCTGAAAACCTGGTGTCCCCTTGGACAAGTAAAAGCTTCCCGTCTGTCACCTCCCTCATGCCACAAGGATGAACAAGGCCCATCTGCCCACAGAGGAAACTTTGGGAATAGAAACCAACCTCATTTTTTTTTCCTACACGTGTACACAGTTGTATTTTGGCAAATCCTTACTTGTCTTTCCAGTAATACTGTCCCCAGTGTCCAGATATATCTTCAATGCCAGCCAGCAAATGATCCAAGAACTAAAGAGGAGAGAGGATTTTTTCTCTACGCCGGTTGCATACATGATGAACCCAGCCAGCAAACAGCAAAAGCCACACACACAACAGGGGATGCTTCCAGCTCAGGATACGGAGCTGGGAAACAAGGAGAGAAAGCACTGGGATAATTCTCCATCCATTCGTCCAGTGATGCTGGAGTATGAGTGCTTTGCTTTCAGGTGTGGGCAAGCAAAGACTAAATGCTGAGAGCCATGAATCTGCTCTCTGTGATAGATGCAGGAGGGCTGATGACTCCCATGTTCTGCCCTCTGGGCCCTGACCTGCAGGAAATGTTCATTTTGTGGTTTTTGAGGACAACTGATCTCAGGAAATCAGTATCTTCAGGATATAAATGTAGGTAACACATAAATGATACTTTGACTTGAACAATAAATACTGCCTTCTCCCAGACACTATGCACTATATGAAATCAGCATATCATACTTCATATAAATACATTAGTATTGTTTAAAATTATATTAAAAATCCCAGCCTGGGTGGGTTTTCCACCTGAAAGTCAAATCCCTGTAATTTCCCAAACTGCTTTCCCTCCTAATGGCATCTCTAAACTGGGAGAAAACTCTGCTCTGCTGTCCTCCACACTCAGGTACTGATGACCCTGGAACTTTCTACAGCTCTAAAATTTTAAAACTTTCTTTTTGGGGGGTCAGAGACCTAAAAGTCTCGGAGCAGCGGGCTCAGCCCCGCAGCCTGGTGTGAGTTTAGTGCCCTCACATGGCTGTTGCCAGCTGCATGTTCCACAAACACGACACTGGAGGGAAGCACTGAAGTGTCCCATCCCTGGGAGTGTCCCAGGCCAGGCTTGACGGAGCTTGGAGCATTTTGGGACAAGGGAAGGTGTCCCTGCCCATGGCAGGGCATGGGATGAAATGAGTTTTAAGGTCTCTTCCAACCAAAACTAATCTGATTCTCTGGAATTACACACACACTCTGATCATCATTCCTGCAAGCAAGAATATCCCAACTATCCAGATGGCAAAATAAATTTGAGGAAGAAAGCTGCTTCTGGTTTCCGCATCTCTGATTTCCAGCTATCTGCATTTTTACCTTCTCAGCTTGGTGCATGGCCATTTTCAGCTCACACCTCCTAATAAACACATTTTGAGATGATTTACCATTCACACCCTAACAAAAGAACAAAGTCTTCTCTGTTCATGACTGGAAAAAGCTCCTCAGCCTCCTGAGCTGTTGTGTTAACCCAGACAAAGCCCTGCAGTTTAACCCCATTGTGAGGATGCCAAACAGGTTTTACAAATGTCCTCAGCCCCAATGGCTTTATTGCTAAAGAATACAATGACAATAATATTCCTGAAGGAGTCATATCCACAGAAACATTGATGGGATTGAACAATTAGATTCAGGAATATATTAATTTTCCATTGGATGCAGATGCAAATACAAAGGCTCAGCTGAGTGGTAGAGCAACTGATCTTATAGAGCTGAGCCTCTCCCTGAAGTCCCCTGTAACTACCAATGCCAACATTTAGGTGGTGGGTGCAAGGGGAATGAAATCCCACCTTTGGGTTATGGATGTAGAATCACAGAATGGTTTGGTTTGGATGGGACCTTACATCTCATTCCAGCCATGGGCAGGGACACCTTCCACTATCCCAGGTGGCTCAAATCCCCACCCAACCTGGCCTTGAATAATTCCAGAGATGGTGCACTTCAGCGGTTTGCTCCAGAATAGCACCAACGTTATCCTCCCTTTCCTCGTTTTTTTGCAAAAGTATCCAAAACAGTGGTGGTGATGGGAGTGGAAAACACATGGAATTTCCTAATCCTGAAAGCAACCAAGCCTAATTTCCTTGCTTGCTTGCTTTTGTTCCAGAGACCAGAGAAATTTGAGTCAGGTCAGAGCTTAATGTTTTGGGCAGAAAATCATCTTTTTCTCTTGTGTTTGTGCAGTACCTGATGCTACATCAGCCTGACTGGTGGCTGCTCTTCCAATGGAAAAAAAAAACAGGGTTTGGAACCTGAATAGGATTTCAAACATGGAAAGGGCTGACCTGCAGAGGATTCAGGTAAAACGGCAGATCTGCAGGGTCCCTGGAGACACGCACATTCCAGAAGATATCAGAAAGCTCTGGCTGTGTGTTGATAGGTGCTCCACTTACCCGAATGTGGATCTGCTCTCCCACAGTGGGAGCACTCTCCCTTTTCCTTTTGACAGCCAACAGGTCGACGAGGGGACGGATGGTCATTCCCTGCAAAGTGACCAGTGACACAAAAATCAGCTTTTCCCCACACCCGACTTCCCTGCACTGGAACAAAACCCACTGCTGTGGGGCTGAGCCACAGCGACCTTGTTCTGGTGTTGGAGCAGCCTCTCTCACCTGCCCTGCCTTCCTGGCAGGATAAAACCTGCAAAGCTTCAACAGGACTAGAACTTGTTCTCCCAGGTGTACCCCAAACACTTTGTTAGCTCCTGGTAGGAACCTGTCAACGGGAACTCACGGACAGGCTTCAGGATGGGGGGAGAAAACCTCTGCTCGCCTCCTCCAGCCTCTCTGAGACCAGCCAGTAATTCCAAGGTCAAAGCCTGTGGTTTGCTGTTGCTCATGGCCTCCCAGATGGAGAGGGGCTTGAAACAATCCAAGTTCAAATGCCTGAAATTAGGATAATCCTTGAGATTTCTCAGCACGGAGCCTCCGCCCGCAATTGTCTGCTCACTCCTTAAGCACTGCGTGTCACACACCATTACTCCAGTGATCTTTGATGGCCAGCCAGTGCCTAAGTTTCCTAATCAAAGCATCCACCTGGTGTGAAGAGTCAAGGGAAAAGTTTTAATATCCTTTAAGCCTTGTGAGAAAACAAAAATGCTGCCATGGCGTGTTTCTTAACCCAACTTCCATATGAAATTACTTTTCTAGGACATGTTTACAGCAAAAATGATGGAGTAGTTGATGTTTATGACTTCTGAATGTCACAAATGCTGGCACAGAGGACAGTTGAACACATTTTTAATTGCAGAAACAATTAATGTGTCATTTTAATAGCTAATAGCAATAAAAAATGCATTGCTATTCAGAATCATTAACATAGAATTCACAAGTTCCAAAATAACAGATATTACAAAAATTAAGTAGAGACTGTGCAATTTGGCCTCTTGCCTTCCTGGATAATCAGCCGTAGTTGTTTCCATTTTAAACCGGCATTTGGGACTGCTACAGGAATCCCATGTGTCGTTCCAAGCCACACATCATTTCACAGCACACCTGCAGGTCCCCTGAGCCTCTCCTCCACCCACCAGGGATAACTCATCCCAGGGAGTATCTGACGGCTCCATCACAGCTCACACAATGTTTTCCACCTCCAGAAATCCAGTGGGACAGTGCAGGCATCAAACAACCTCCCCCCTTCACAATTATTGCATTTGCTCAGAATTTCATGGCAGAGGTCAGGGGCCAGTAAGTTGAGAGAGTGAACTCCTGGCAGTATTTGATTTTAAAACCACACCAAGAGACAGAACAATGAGGAGGGTTTGTGACACTCCAGACAAGCCCAGAGAGCCACTTGGAGAACTTCCTTGTCTACGTGGAACATACCCAGCCTGCCTGGAATCACTGAGGATTTGACAACGGCTCAGTCAGCCTCCTCAAAATGATTTACCAGGCTTGTTGTGGGAAGAGCCTTATGTAGCTGGTTTAGGAACGCCAAAAGAGAGGATTTTCCTGGCCTGTGGAATGCACTTATAGAGCTGCGGGTGGCCGAGCATAACTGCTTATGGGGTGGTCATTCCTCTGTGGCACTTGGGTTTCCAGCCAGCAGGGGCAGGATTTCCAAGGGAATCATAGGATGTGGAGGGTTTGAGCTCTGACAAGATGCTTTGCTGGCCCAAACCAGCCTATAAGGGCCCAAATCACCTCTGCCTTTGTTTCTGTCCTATTTTAACACAGATATTTAGTCCCCAAGTCTAGTCTATATTGAGACCACTGTACTATAAAGAAAATTTTTTTATAAAACAAGAACAAAAATGTCCACTATGCACAGAAGTTGTTTCACAGCCAGTATTTCTCTTGCCCTTTCCACACACAGTGGCCACAAGACCATGGGATGGTAAAAATATTCCCACCCCAATAACACACCCATCAATGTGTCTGGCAGCAGAAGCACCACAAACTTGATTTGCAAACCCAGGTTTCTGAAGGTTCTTTAACACTTACCCACCTTTTCTGTGCTGAGCTCCAGCAATATCTCTCTGCCTTCAGGTTTTAAGTAATTTTCCTAGTTCTTTCCTCCCCTATTCTCGTGGTGGTCCGTGGAGCTCCAGCACAGCCCCTCTGCAGACACGATGTTCCCGTGAGTGGCTGAAGGTCAGAGGGTCTTCCCGGCGACACGGGGACCCTGTTTAACTCTCACCCTTTTGCATGGGGATGGTATCATCAGCTGAGCTCTGAGGTTGCACAAAAGCCCTTTTCCCGGCCCCGGGAAGGATTTCCCGAAGCCTGGAGCCTTAGAACAACTTCTGTGCGAGGCTCAGGAGCGGCTCTGCGTGAGCTGACGTGCCTGAGGACCGGGGCTTTTCAATTTCTCACCCACATTTGCATCTTGAAACTTGTCAAGCTCAGCACCTCAGCACTTCCCTCCCCCTGGCCTGGCCTCTGCTCTCTCCTTTCAGGCTGAGGCTGTGCCCAGCCCCACTGCCCTGAGGCTCCCAGCTCCAATCCAATTGGCACAACACACTCTGATCCCTCCTCCGCCACTTTTCCAGCTCAGGATGAGGTTTAGGTGGGCGTGGGAAAGCAAAACCAACCCCAACCTTCCACATCGTTGACACCCACCTGAGGGGTTCAGTCATTAAAAGCAGAAGGAATTTGTTCTGAGGGTGATGTTCAGCCACGGGGCCACTCGGCAGCTGCCACCAGGAGCCACCCGCTCCCAAAGGCCCAAAAACTCCTCTGCTCCCTCCATCCGAGGGCAGGAGAAGGGTGGCTCCTGGTCAGCAGCTCCACATGGACCTCATGTCCTTAAGCAGGAGCTCGCAGGGAGTTTTTCTACATGCGTCTTTCCCAAACATCCACATCCCACTCACTTCAATCCTGTGGAGACCCACTCTTTACTTTTCGGGATAAACAGTAGGTGGACATCGGCCTTGCTCACTCCAGCACCAGACAACCCCAATTTTTCCACCACTTCCTCCTTCAAATGTGTTTGTGTTTGCCAGATGAACTGAAAGCTGTACTTTAGAGAAGGTCTTAGAGACTTGCTGCTGGTCAGAGAAGAGCAGGGAGACATCCAAGACCCTCACCCCACAGAAAGCTGCAGGAATGGTTTTACCACTAGATGTCACAGCAATGCTGAGAGCTGCTGCTCTCTCCCGAGCCCTGGAGCACCACAATTCCTCAAAACTCAGTGTTGGAGCACCAGAATTTACAGTCGCAGCCATGAAGGAAAGGAACCTTCTTCATCAGACTCCTGGAGGGGACCTAATCCCGAATGTGTGCCCAGCACTGATTTTACCTGTATGAACACGGTGAAGAGGATGACAACAGTTGTTGCTGCAATGAAGAGCTTTTTCCTGCGGAAGTCAGGCAGCAGGAAAACCAAAGAGAAGCAAATGGCCCCTCGGAGCCCCCCATAGGCAATGATGAACTGGTCCTTACTGGTGATGGTGTTCACGTGAAATCTGTTCACAAAGAAAGTCAGCACAAGAACCCCTGAAAAGCAGGAAGGTAGATTGAGGCACATCAATCAAACAGAACAAATGGAGAAAACTCACCATCTTACATTTTCCAGTAAAACATCACGGAACTGGTAAACACTGACTACAAGGAACTAGCCAAGGCACAAGGGGGTATATTCCCAATAAGCCACTGGAGAATTTTTCTTCCAGTCTGATCCAACAAGTTGAAATTTGCTTTGTCCAGATAAAACGTAATCCTCAGCATATTTCTGATTTGAGACACTACAAATATTGTCTACAAAAATTTGCCAGACTGAAGTGTTAATTGATTTATTCTAATTGGTGATAGCAAATGACTGAATTGCTGAGGTTACAAATGCTTTTGAGGCAAATCATCAGCAACAACTTAACCACAAATTGCCCTCCTATTTGCCAAAGTTTCCAAGCAGTAGCTTGGATAAGTAGCTATATTCCACCTATGTTAATGTTATTTCCTTCCCTCAGATTTATACTGTACAAATGTGAGGTGACACAGCAATTGCTGTGATTTACAGCCATTTGCAAATGCACAAACAGATGCAGAAAGGTACAAAAAGTCAAGCCCTAAATCAGTAGGCCATGATTTTAATACCAATGGATGTGATAAACATCCTATTTCCCAAAGATTAACAGCCATTTTTTGAGAACTGATGACACCACCTGTCACTGACTTTTCTTAGGAATTAGCTGGAGCCACAGCACTGTTGCTTTCCTAGAGAGTGTTTGTAAAAGAAATAAAAACAGTGCATTTATTATGTACATATCAAACATCTTCCCACATACCTCCAGCTAAAAATAGCTGAACTTTGACCATACATTGGAGGAGTTTGAAGAAAACAAAAAGCTGGAGATGTTTGGGAATAGGGAACTCAGTTAACTGAACCTTGTGACTGACTTCACTGAACCTTCCCCATCTCTGGAGCTCTGCAGAACTGGTGTCCAGACCAGCAGATGGAAAGCACTTGGGTGTCAAGGTTTGCAACTTAAAAAATAAATAAAACAAAGCCTCCCTCAGATCACATCCACCCCTACTCTACAGCTCAGGCAGTACCGATGATTTAAAGGAACAAAATTTACTTGAGCTGATATCCTGGCCTTTGTCTTAATTTAATCCTTCCTCATAAATTATTATTAGCATTCCCTAAACTAATTCAAGGCCAGATTGCTCCAGGAGATGACATACAATTAATCATTCTGAGCAGAATGTATTTTCTCCTGCAGATACCTTGGGAAAGAACAGGAGGAAATCTCCCCAGGGCTTGGATATCAGCAGAGCCCCAGTGCTGCCATGCAAAGGCTCTGTTTTCCTTTTTAGATGATCTTCCTCAAACCAAAGGAATTCCCCAGATTTCAGCAGAATCATTTCTCAAATATTTAAAGCACTGAGAGTGTTCTATGAAGGACTGAGGTAGAGTTTACACACCAATCCCTGAATTGCCCACCTAAAAATCCCCAATTTCTGCAAGGAAATATAGGGGCACCTCCCTTTGCCGGATCAGTGCCTCAAGCATCTCCAGAATCCCAGAATCCTGAAACTGTAAAGACTGGAAAAGCCCTCCAAGATCTTCAAGTCTGACCATTCCTGCAGCACTGCCAAGGCCACCACTATTCCATGTCCCCAGGTGCCCCACCCCCATGTTTTTTGAACACTTCCAGAGCTGTTGTCTCCACCACTGACCTGGGCAGCCCATTCCAATGTTTGGCAACCCTTTCCATGATTAAATTTCCCCTGCTATCCAATTATTAATTATTCCAGAGCTGCTGGATGGCTCTGAGTAGGCCAAGGTCTGATCTCAACCACCATCTCCAAGGCAGGAGTTTCCCTGACTGGCTTGCTGCAGCCCCTTCCCAGTTCTCACTCTCCCAGCTCCCTGACAGCTTCCCAGAAAGGTCCTGCAGGACAGGAACACCCTGTTCAGGACCACTCAGACAATTTTCAGCCCTGGTTTGTGTGTTCTTGTTTAATTCCAGGGAGATTTTGACTGGAAAATGGTGGCTGCAGCCTTCCCTAATAATGTGCTACATAATTTAAGCTGCTCTCAGAAGAACTGTGCTTAGGAAGGATTTTTGGGGTGCTTTTGCAGCATTGCTACATTTTTATATCTTGCAATGGAGAATCTTTGAACTAAAAAATAAATTCATGGAGAACTCCTTTTATCTGAGCAAATAATTTAAGAGAAACCACTTAATGGTAATAAAATACTTGAATGTACAAAAAACTGACTAATGAGCACATTTCCAAGTATGGTGCACAGTTATTAAAACAAACTTTGGCATGTCCTAACAGCTAATAAACCCCATTCTGCTCTGCCTTGCTAATCATAGCTTAACCTATTTAAACAATTTCTTGAAGTGTCTGTCAAATTCGAGTTCACTGCTTGACTCACTGGTTTGTAAACATAAATCCTGTTGAATGTTTTTAAGCCCTTGGATTCTTTGCCAAAAATGCATGCTGTTATTTTCACAAATATTGTTAATATATAAAAATACCCATAACTGAGGCACTCTGCACTCATTAGGTGCCAAACACTGTAAGAGGAATGGAGGTCCAGCCTCTCCCAACATGGAATCAGCACAAGATGCAGCTGAGGAGAATGGGAATACCACACATCTGTTTTTTCTGGTCATTTTCAATGCATGAAAATGGGATCCCAGGGAATTCTGGAACCAGGACTTGAGTGTTCTTAGTAATTGTGGCTAGGGAAACTGCAGAGATTAGTTATCAGGAGAGCATATTCCTGCCTTGCTCATTATCACCAAGCCTTGGTCTCTTCATTTTTGTGAGGAGACAGGTTTTCCAATGATGCTGTAGACTCTCCATGCACAGAGATAATCAAAAGCCATCTGGACACAGTCTTGCCTGCCTGACCCTACTTGGGCAGGGTGTTGGACCAGATGATCTCCACAGGCCCCTGCCAACCTCAGCGATTCCCCAGTTCTGCCACTCTCAAGCCTGACCTGAAATTCTTGAGTAGGAGTACGAGCATCCTTGCAGTATCATCTATTTAGGACAGCTACTGGAATGTTCCTCCAGGTTCCCAGTGAAGGCTGTTGTTGTACATGAGCTTATTATGAATGAAATCCCTTAAACTGCCACAATTGATAATACGGGGTCAGAGGATTTTCATGGATCTCTCACCTCAAGGTATATACCTAGATTCCCTCCTGCTGGGAGAATACCAAGGGACTGAAAAACATGGAAATGGAAGAGGAGATTGTGGCAATTAAGGAGAGTAAAGGATGATCATGGCAAAAAAGAGACATTGATAAAATAGATCTCAGGAGAGAGTCTATCCGGCACCAGAAAGTGCACAGAGCAGGGAACTGCAGCAAAATGCAAGATTTGGAATTGAGTAAGATGGAGGAGCAGGAAGCATTGTCTGGGATGTCCCAGTGCAGTCCTAGCATTCCTATCTGGAATAATCACACTGTAGAGTGAGCAGGAAAGGATGACAGAGGGGCAGAGCACCCTCTCATCTAATGGAATCTCATTCCTCACTCCCATAAACAATAACATACATGAAAAGTCAAGATCTACAATTTCCCCTACCAAGTGCCCTCCAAATGAGACAGAAAATAACTGTGAAGCAAATGTAGGGCCAGTTCCACTCGTGGTTTTCCCCGATGGTGGAAACTCCGAGGAAGATGAAGATGAGGGTGTCGCTCACGCTGCTCCACATCTTCATGAAGTACTTGACTGTGGTGTGGGACTTCAGAGAGATGTTGGCCTCCACATAACGCTTCATGCCCATGGCGCAGGAAATGATGCTGAGGAAGTGAAAAACAAACAATGGAAAAGAAACAGTCTGTTTTTCTTCTTTAACACAGAAAATCAACACATCAGTTATGAAACAAGTGGGGTTCATCATGTCATGGATGTTTGCAGACATTTCAGTGAAGGCTGATTTACTTCCTGTATCAGGCCAAGAGTATCAGGACCATGAGGACACTTAAATACTTTACAGGTTGCCCAAACTGCCCAAATCTGGATTTTAACAGATGAACAATTCATCACCTGTTGCATTTTATTAGAGCACAAAGCAACACCTCCATCTAACACTCAGCTCTTCCCATCCCCACACACCGTTTCCAGTTCTTTAATTTTGCCAAACTATGACCTTGCAATTCCCTGGCAATTTTTCATTGGTTCTTCAAGATAATTGGTTCTTCAAGTTCCAGGGCACATGGCATTAGCCTAATTCATCAGCTTTTCAAATCAATAGATTTTCTAGCCAGCAATCCTAGGAGGTCAAAACAATTGAGCACTTGAAGTGCTGAAGCTCTGGTTTTTATATTTTCATCTGGACCAAAACATTTTTGTTCTAAGTATTACAGCAGAAATAGAAAAGAGGTTTAAATTTCTAAGATCTGATTTCCAGTGCTGTTTGGTAAGGCCATCCATATTTTTATTGCACTGAAAACCACTTCCACAGGGAACATCATGATGTTGGATCACAGAAAAGCCAACAGAGAAGCAGACCTTTGGCTTGTCCCTGGAATAACCCTGGAACGGGTGTGACCTGGTCACACCTGTTGTGACCAGGACAGGAAAGTGACCCAAACAAAGGTGTTGAGAGAGGTGGTGGCTCACCCAGAACTATCAATTAAGAGCTGCTGAGAGAACTGCTGGGCAATTACTGCTTTGCACTGAAAATACAGTGTATAACCTCAGAATTTCACTAACATGTCACATTATTTTGAAGACACAAACATTTGGGTCTGTTTGAATTTAAAACTGGGCTTTAGGGAGAGGATTTGTGGCAAAAGCAGATGATAGGAAAGGTCAGAATCGGGAAAGTCACGATAGTTTTGCTGAGGAGTGGGATCCTCTTTATCCATCAGCAGGAGCTCAAGATTCAAGTCCCTTTCTCACCAAATGTTTGAGTTCGCATCTTTCATCTCCTAAGAAAATGTACCAGTACATAAAAATATTCTAATACACGTCTGGTTTGATTTATTCCTTTTAGGTCTGACCTGCTTTGCCAGCAAGAGCAACAGAGACTGAACCACAGACTGAAAAAAAATAATAAATTCTTCAGTTTCTGTGTTTGCCTCAAAAAATAGTGGGGAATATAGTTACAGTTAAAAACTAAGAAATCCGAGTATTTATGGGTAAGTAATTTCCAGAACTGTGGTTTGAGAATGGTTATTCAAGAATGAGCATGGGATCACAGCAGGGTCATGGAAAGGGAATTAAACTTGTCTTGTCTTGTCTAAAGATGGACATTGCCACCAAGGCAAGGGGCAGGGGCAAAAAAAAAAAAAAAAAAAAAGAGAATAAGAAAGGAAAAAAAATCAAACTGAAACCCATTTGCAGAACAGTTTCACAGACTGAGCTGTATTCAGATTTTTTTAATGTTTTTTTTTGGACTATGTAGAATTGATTTTTTTGGCAATCAAATTATTTTTCAAAGAAACAAACTGCCAAAAGCTGCTTCTTATAATACAGTATTCCCTGGCCACAACAGAATGAATTGTTTGAACTCCAGATCTATAAGAGAGGCATTTATAATTTGGCAATTAGAAGGGCACAGTGCAGGAATCAGATGCCTTTGCCATTGTTTTGCTTTAGAAAAAAATGCATTATTCAAAAGAACAGCAAATGGGTTCCATAATGGGTACAGCAGATTGTGATTGATAGAAGGAGACACCATTAGGATTGAATGTTTTCTGCTCCATAATGATTATGTAGCATATTTATTTCACTGTTCTGTCTTGCATTCCTATAAATAGGCTTTTCCTACCTATTCCCAGAGCTGGAATTGTTTTCAGTAACACTCAAATATTGCTCCTATTTACCAGCTGAGGAAACGAAATCTGGAAGACGCAGGAATAGTTTATATCCAAAGCAACATCATTAGTTTCAAAATAGATCTCCCAGATACTTCTGTGCTGAGCTGAGAGCCCACTTCATTTTTTTAAATTTTCTTTTTATCTTCATTCTCATCAGCTGCTCAGTTGTTTACGCTGAGCTGCTGATGCAGGGTAGGTGCCTTTTGGTGTCTTTGGGGGAATATTAAATGGTTGTGATCCTCAGCACCAGCTGACTCTGTTTGGATAGGACAACCACATATGATAGATACTATCCCACAGAATCCAGGAGGGCTGGATCCCTCTGGTTTTCCTCTCTCTCTGTTTTCCAAGGTGAGATTTTGGTGAACATTGGGGTCTTTCTGGCTATTTTTGTCTCACCGTCTGCTGTGATAGTGAGATGTCCAACAAGGTAAGCATAAAGCTGAATAAGTCTCTTAAATCTGAAGGATCTGGCCCAAAATTATTCATTTTATTCAAAGATCTACCCGGTTAAAAGAAAAATAAATGAACTGAATGATCTCTGACAGCTTTGGCTGAAATTTGCCATCAGATTCCCAGTGTTACTGAAGACAGAGATGTTGACTGACACTTGAGGCCAGACATGAGCTGTGTCTGAGCTTCTGCAGCTAAGTCAGAATCTCCAAAGCAGAGGCTTCCATCAGAATCCTCTGCTCCCAAAAGGCAGGAATATTTCAGACCTCATCTCATCAGTTGCTGCTCTGTCACACCAAGGGCTGCCAGGCAGGACATGCAGATGGGGAATGAGATGTGAGAACAGATGTGCTGCAAACCAAGACTAAACCTTTCCAAGGAGCTGACTAAATCCTCCTTGTAACTCTTCCCATGTTGGTTTTGACTGGGCCATGTGGAAAATAACAAAAAAAGCTAAGAAACTTCTTTTGGCTCTGGCAAACCTGCCAGACATCTCACTGTTGGAACATCCAGCCTTTCCAAACAAAAACCATGGAGCTCAAACAAACATTCCTCAATAACCTACATAAACCCACCATCAGCCATCGACGGGCAATTTGGGAAACACAGTGACACTTGGAGAGGGCCCTGCTCCTCGTCATACACAGGTTTCCAAATTCTAAAATGTTTTTGGGTATTTTTCAGTGAACATAGGCAGGAAGTTTCCGTGGAGGGGGGAGCTGCCGGGCCTCACTTACGCCACGATCCCGGAGAGGTGGAACATCTCTGCAGTGAGGTAGGACAGGTAGCTGTACAGGAACACAAAGAGGGGCTCGATGACGCGGATGTCCTTGGTGAAGCGCGTGGTGAAGGCGGCAGTGAACCCGAAACTCAGCCCCACTAAAACTCCTCCCAGCCCAACCACAAAGAATTTTCCAACTCCAGCAAAAACATCCATGCTTTTGATGGTCGGCATCTCGCAGAAAGAGCGAAAGAGCTTATAGAGCACCTTGGGAGGGAAAGGAAAGAGGGAAACAGATGTTAACTGGATGTTCACCAGATGTGGTCATGACACCAAATACACTGCTGGGATTTCTGCCACTGCAGCATCACATCCTGCCCAGGAGGTCTCGCTGCTACCAGGGGACTGCTGTGGCCCTCATGAACATTTCTGTCCCCAGACGTGGAGTCAAAGAGAAACCTGAAAATTTCTAAGTTCACCTGAATGCTGCCCAGGACCTCAGGCCAGAGAATTGGACCAGTAGTCCTCTGCTAGGAGGGGTTGTTGATGCCTTTTTCTTCAACAAATCACAGAAACACTGACGTTGGAAAAGTCAGTCTCCAAAATCATCAAGTCCAACCATTAACCCAGCACTGCCATGTCCATCTCAAAACCATATCCCCAAGTGCCACATCCACACGGTTTTTAAACATTTGCAGATGTGGTGACTCCACCACTTCCCTGGGCAGCCTGTGCCAATACTTGACTGCCTTTTCCATGAAGAAATTTTCCCTGATAGCCAATTTAAATCTCTCCTGGTGGCACTTGAAACCATTTCCTCTCATCCTGTCACTTGTTCCCTGGAAGGAAAGATCAACCCCCACCTGGCTATGACCTCATTTCAAGGAACAGCAGAGGGTAATAAAGTCTTCCCCGAGACTCCTTTTCTGCAGGCTGAGATCTCCCATCCCATCACTCAGCACCATCCTCTGCAGGTTAAATACCCCAGTTCAGGCTGGTCCTTACCACAGTCACGGCATCGTTGAGGAGTGATTCCCCAAAAACCAGGATGTGCAGCTTCTCGTTGACATGGATCTCCTCAAAGACGGCCAGCACGGCCACGGGGTCCACGGCAGCGATGAGGCTGCCAAACAGGAGGTTGTGCAGCAGGGACACATCCTGCAGCCGGAAGGCTTTCACCTGACAGATCCCATACAGGGAAAAGCCGATCCCAAACACGTTCCAGATGGTCCCCACCACCGCGTAGAGCAGGATGGTGCCGATGTTCTCGAAAAAGGGGCGGCTGGGCATGAAGTAGCCGGCGTCCAGCACGATGGGGGGCAGGAGGTAGAGGAAAAAGATGTCGCTGTCCATCACTGGTGGTGACCTATCATTCAATCCATAGATGATTCCTCCCATGATGAGTCCCACAAATATCAGCAAACAGCTCTCGGGAACAACGGAAGGCAGCTTGTTGTAGAGATGGAACCCTGGAGGGCATGGAGAGATAAAACTGGTGTTGTCTCACCAGCCCAGACCCTCAGAAGCTCCCCATACTCCCACTGTCAGCAGGTTACACCTCGGAGCAGCACAAATAAATTCACACAGTGAGGGTGAAGTTGCTCAGAAATTGATCAGAAAATCTAAAAATTACTGAAAATACCAAACTTTCTCAAAATACTGTCTGTTCAGACCTCATTTCACCACAGCATAGGATTCGAGAAATATATTGAGGTAATAAACAAAAAGTAATAATCTGCATAAATAAAACAGTATTTGGAACTATTAACTATGTAATCTAGTCAGCAGCCCATCTTCAGCACTAACAGAAATAGCAACTTCTAATTTTAAACACAATACAGATTCTATACATCAAAATAAAAAAAAATCACAAAAACGCTTCAAATTAACTATAAAAAGTCCACTTTAAATAGTACTTATTCATTACCATTTAAAGCTAAAAAGCTAAAAAATGTCTAATCAAGGCGGTCTTTGTGCAAAGCCCAAGACGAGAACAACCACCACAAGAACAAGGTGAGCTGTTAAAACAAATGTCATTGAAAGAAACCTAATTAGAATAAGAAAGTAATTTTTGAAAAACTCTGATCATGTCTTCTTGCATGTGACTAGAATTAGGGTCTCATTATGTAACATGAAACTACTCAGACAAAAAGACCCTTTCTATTTGAAAAATTCTGATCAAACACAATCTTAAAGACTTCTTCATTCCGAGGAAAAGAAATACAAGAAAAAATGCAGTAAAATAACTTTTTTAGCAGTAATTTAACAGAGCTGAAGACAATTCCTGGAGAAAAAAAAATATATAATTTTCACTTCCTGTGCCCAGTTTTTCAGAGGAAAATATAAAAAGATCAAATTCCTTACATAACTTTAAGCTTTCTTAGATGAGCTTGCACAGACAATCAATGCACAGAAATTTTATTTTAGGCTGTGTAACACCCTGGACATGGATGGAATTATTCCTTGGCCAGACACAGGACACTTTTAGAAGAATAAGGAATCTTCATTTTAAGATGACGATGTCAGTGGACCACCTGCACAGAGTATGGCTGGCAAGGAAATCGAGATGAACACAGACCTTGGTGTGTCCTGCATTTAAATCAAATTCCTCCTCCTGGAAACCCATCATTTTTCCTAACAGCAACAGCACTCCCAGGTGTTAATTTCTTAGATGGAAAACCACCATTTTCAACTTAAAATGTGACCTGGTCTCCACCTGTGCAATGTCTCTGGTACACATTGTGCAAATTCCAAGGGTTTGGCATGTTACCTCAGGCTCCAAATCAGAGAGAAGGTGGAGCAAAGACCACCCCTGCCCACACCATTCCCACAGAGATTCCCCGTCCCTCCTCATCCTCTCAGGAGGCCTCACCTATTTTGGCCAAGGATGCCAGCATGATCCAGAGAGTGATTTCAAAGGGGACCTGGACGTGCTGATAATCCAGAGAGAAGAACGCGTGCTCCGAGGAGTCGTTTCCCTGGGATTCCTCGGCAGCCCAGCTGATGTTCTCCAGGACCGCATCCTCCAGCAGTGGCTCCTGCAGGGCTCCCACCCAGGGGGCTTGGAGGACACAGGAGAGCCAGGACCCAGCCAGGACAGCTGCAGCTCTGTGTCCCTGGCTCTCCATGTCCCTGGAAGTCGCAGCTGCTCCCGCTGCGGTGGGTGAGTGGTTGGAAGCGCTGATGGAGACACTGGCGCTCATGGGGGTGGCTGCAGAGGGAGGAGCGAATGCTCCACCTCAGGCTGCTTTCCCTCCCTGGCCCATCAGTTTCCAGCTGGGAGATCCCATTGTAGAGCGGTGCTTTTTGATGTCACATGCCCAAAAAGGAGCTCCTTCGGTGGATGCTTCCTTAAGGAAATGCCTCATGTGCCCTCAGACAAATGATACAACCCATATTTTAGTCCCAACTCTTGATGTGGTTTGGCTCCCAGACCCTCATAAACCTCTCTTGTGGAAAAAAAATTACTTTCACTGCTGTTAGAACAGACAGACTTGACAGAATAGATCCCATTAAAAGCCCCCATACCTAAACAGCTCCAACACACAGGGAGTTTCCCTGGATTTCTGCAGTGCCCACACAAGGAACACAACACAAACATTACAGGAAAACAGTCTTCATTTGGAAAAACAAACAAATCACCCAGTTTGTTGGGCTAAATACAGAGCTGCAGGAATGGAGAGCACCTGTGGGGACAAATAAGGCTCTACAATTGCTTAAAGTTTCCTATGAAAAAGGTAAACAGGAAAAGGTCTCTTCATCTCTCTTGAAAACATCATCAAAACCTCAGTTGCTCAGAATCATTGGAAAAATGGAAAAATAAAGGTAGTTGCAGCAGCATTTAACATATTTTAACAAAACAGTGGAAAAAATGTATTGGGTCAAATTCCTCCACTGTGAAGCTTCGTTTAGGTTGATAATGTTTCAAAGGGAACAAATTTAGCCCAGAAAACACTGGTAATTAAAATCGGGGGCCCAGGGCTGTTACCAGACAGATCGATGGCCTATTTGTTCCCTTCTGCCTGAGTGACACCAAAATCGAGTGCCACTGACAGGCTGGTGACCCACTTCTGAGCTGTAGGAGCCCAGGACACAGATCCTGGGCCTCAGCACCATGTGAGTTCCCTGTTCCTCATCTCAATTGTAAAGCAAGAGGAGGATACATTTTGGAGGACAGGAGGGAGGCAGTGATACCCTCGAGGAGAGACTTCTTTCTGCTTTACCAGGGCTCGTTTGAATTTCATAGAATAAGACAATGGTTTGGGTTGGAAGGGACCTTAAAGCTCATCTCATTCCAATCCTCCATCCATGGGACACCTCCCAATATCCCAGGTTGCTCCAAGCTCCATCCCTTGGACACTCCCAGGGCAGCCACAGCTTCTCTGGAAAACCTGTGCCAGGGCCACCCCACCCTCACCGGGAGGAATTTCTTCCTAACATCGAATAAGAAATCACTCATTACTCTGAAGAGGGAAGAACAGTGCTCTTAACAGCAATTAAGAAGTAATTAAGAAATTATATAGCCAGAGGAAGAGCAACGGAAGCAGCTCTGAGCCTGGGCTCACATCCCAAGCCATCATATTTTCCTCTTAATGTTGAAATACTGTGTGTTAAAGTTACGGGTTTGAGGATTTGTTCCATTTGGCAGCATGGAAGAGGAGTTCTGCCAACCTCCCATTCCCCTCCAGCCCCAAATGATCTATCTTGTCTTTCATTATTCTCAAAAAAAAAAAAAAAGTTAAGTGCTCACCTACACTTCCCTTAAGCAAAAAATGAAATGTTTGCATCTTGGAGGAGGAAAAAGCCTTGCAGTGGAGAGTTCAACAGCATCCTGGGAACTGGTTTTATGTGTAGAATCTATACTTATTTAATAATAAAACCAGAAAAAAGCCAGCAGAGCTGGGACAGAATTTGAGAAATTTGAACAGAATTTAAGGAACCTTGACAGGGAGGATAATTTTAAAATATGCTCAATTTTTCAAAGAAAGCTAGTTTATAAAATCATTAAGGTTGGAAAAGACCTCTAAGACTACCAAGTTCATTATATACTAGCTACAAATAAGCCAAAAGCCAAAGACAAAATGTTCTTCCAAAGTTCTGTGATAACAGAATTTGTGCTGTTCCTCTGGTAATGGCTATTGATATTATTGATCCACTTTTTCACGTGAGCACCATTTGATCCAATGTTTATGGACAGGCTTTCATTTTTTCCCTAATGTAAGGCTCTTTCCTATCTTTTTCAGTCTCCAGGCTGGATTTTAATCCCCACAATTGTGCTGACAGGCAACTTACTTCTGGTGGAATGAGGAAGACTGGGAGAAGAACAGAGTTATTGTGTGATGTGATACCAGTGACCAAAATTCAGGCTCCTGCAATAAAAACATGACATTTCTCCACAAGCACAACTTATCCCTGAGGGAGCTTTTGGCTTTCCCTAGGGAAACCCTTCAGTGCTCTATGCTGACTTCTGGGACAGATATTTGGGAGCACCTAAGAGATATATTAGTGGTACCACTGTTTTTTGTGTTGCCGTTTTTGGCCCTTTTAAGAAGTAAACTTTTTTTTTCTTTTTTTTTTTTTTTTTTTTTTCTTTTTTTTTTGCCAGCTTACCCTAAAAAGCTCCAAACCACTCATCCCACATCGCCTTCTGGGAAGGATTCCACCCGCAGCTATTGAAGACAGCAGGAACAGGAAACCCTGGAAAACCCCGAGCCACCACGTGAGGTCTGTCAGCACATCACAGGCCAGGGGAACACTGAAAAGTAACTTGATGCTGCAGGGAGCTGGGGAGCCTGGTGGGCATCCAGAACCCAGGCAGGCTGAGGTTTAATATAACATCAGGGATCCCAGTGAAAAATCTGGGTTTAGGGAGAATTCAAACAAAATTACATTGAGCAGCTGGAATATTGAATAAGGAACAAGTTAAAAGAATACATCTCAGCAGAGACATGAGCACATTCTGCCTCCTTACTAGTGAGATCTGGGATATTTTATTCAAGGATTTTACCTCAGTATGGAGATCAGTTACTGTTTATTGGCTGACCCCAGGACACCACACCCTGTCAGGAGAAATCCATGCTTTCCATGAGGTTTTTTACCTGCTGGTTTTTTACCAGCCTTTTGTTTCTCTTCATGGAATGAACATAAGCAGGTGGCTGTTTCCAAGGATGTCTTTGTTATATAAGAATATTCAATAAAACTGTCCCCGAGCCATTTGCCTGTGATCAGTGACCTATCCTTGCTGTTTGATGGCTGAGCTGGAGCAGAGCCTGAACAGGAAAGGGAGCTGTGCCCATGGCCATTCCCATGCAAACACCAGAACCAATATACACACACAGCATTTCACACTCTGATTGTATAAATTTAATGTGTGCAATATGGATGTTTCTTCTTCCTAGTCCAGCAAAGGGGTTTTTTATAATTAAACTACCAGGAAAGAGGAACAAAATGTGGTAATTTAAAACTTCAAGGCAAGATTTTCAGGAAATTCATTTGTAGTTCTGTTCCCTATTCCATTACGTTCATAAATCTCACTCTTTTGAAACAAAAAACCAACACAGCTTAAAATTTAGAAAAAAAAAATGACAGCAGGTCTGGGAGTTCTCTAACTCATCTTCATTAACTGTTGTTACCTCTCAGATTAATAATTAATTATTGAAATATCAACTGAGCAATGGAGAAATGGAATAAATGGTCCGTGGGCCTTAGAAATTTGGCAACGGAAAGCAGAAGTGTGTCATCACTACAGATGGGGAATGAGAACAAAACACAGCAACACAGCAGATTAAGAAATTGTACTCTTGCACAAAATTAGAAACTTTTTTGAGGAGGATCAAGAATCCATAAATAGCAAATCAGAGCCCAGAAAAGGAAAGCCTCTGTAGTGAGAGGCAAGGCAACCCTTCCTGCACCAGCACAGGGAGACAGTGAGAAAAGATAAAAAAAATCATGGCATGACAGATTGGTTTGGGTTGGAAGGGACTTCAAAAATCATCCAGTGCCACACCCTGCCATAGGTAGGGACACCTTCTACTATCTCAGGGTGTTCCAAGCCCTATCCAGTCTGGCCTTGGATACTTCCAGGGATCCAGAGGCAGCCACAGCTTCTCTGGGCAACCTGTGCCAGGGCCTCCCCACCCCCACAGCAAGGAAGTTCTTCCCAATATCCCATCTATCCCTGCCCTCTGGCATAGGAAGCCTTCCCCCTTATCTGGTCACTTTGGGCCCTTGTCCTTGTCCATCTCTGGCTCTCTCGGAGTCCCTTCAGGCACTGGAAGGGGCTCTAAGCTCTCTCCAGAGCCTTTTCTTTTCCACAGCACCCCCACCTCTCCCAACCTGGCTCCATAATAGCGTTGATATTCCCAGAGAGTTCCATGGAGCCCAGAGCCCATATTTCAGCTTCACCCAACCAGAGCTACATTTAGGAAAGATGCTGTTCCCACTTACCCTCAAGGAGGAGCAGCAGTGGGGGACACAGAAAACCCCTGTGAGTCTCAGCTCTTCTTCTGGGGCTGGTTTTAGTCCCGGCTCCCCAGGATCCTGCATTTTCTCTTCTGCAGGGGAAGCTTCTCAGCTTCTAGCTCATGCTTCTAGCAGAAACACCATCAAACAAAGCCCCAGGAAAAGTGGTGAGATGCCAGATTGTTCCCACGGCATTGCAGTTTAAAAGGTTGTAAAAATAGCTACAAACTTTCTCCTCCAAAGAGAGCCCCAAACAAGCGTCCCAAGGAAAACAAAGCCTTGATGGTCATTGACCACACAGAATTCCCAATATATTCTGTGCAAATTTCAATAATACAGCTCCATACATAAATTTTCCCCCACTTTGCTCCTGTGCATCAAATACCCCTCCAGATTGTTTGCCTTGTCAAGAGCACAGCCCACAAGTGAAGGGGAATGTGCACAACCCCTACATGGAATAGGATGGAAAAGGGAAGGCGTTCAACCTCCTGGGATTCACAGTTCCATACTCTTATATTTCCCCTCAGAAGGAAGCCAGGATGGTGGATGTGGGAGTGGAAGGTTCATTAGCACCTGGGCACTCATTTACCAAATGTTCACTGACCCTCCCAAGTGGGGTTTATGGGACTATCACAAATAAATGAACTCAAAGGAAAACCAGGCAAGGATTAAGTGGTGAGGATATTCTGGTAAAGAAAAAGAAAATTAGGTTAATTATGATCAAATATCTGAATTTTTGAAATCTGTATGTAAAACAGGAGCAAAACAGAGAGAAAAAAATCAGTTTTGCCATGCCCTGTATAAACTAGTGGAGAACAAAAAAAGAACACTCTGCTAAAAAGTATATTTCAGCCCATTAAAAGTAGATAAATATTTTACAATTTGGGTGCAAAGATGAGCTGCTCATATTTAGTTTCATTTGTTTAACAAGCAAATGGCTTTTTCCTGGTTAAAAGAGAGATGCATGAAAAATACAGGTTTTTAGTGTTTGAGATTTTTCTGATTGTTAGTCATAATTTTTACTCCCAAAGGGAAGGGTTTGGCCTTCCAAGTTTTAAGTCCATCTTGATTTTAATTGCAATAGGACATGAACTGATGGAAATTGTTGTTCTGCACATCTGGGCATCCTTTTTATGAGAAATAATCCTCCCTTCAAAGAAAGATGGACTTTGAGATTTCATTGCAAAAAATGATTGTAAAGCTCTGGAAATCCTGACCTGGAAGGTACTAAAGGAAACCACCACTAGATATCACCATTTCACTATTTAATAAATCTCAGAAAAATTGTTAATGTGTAAAAATCCTAATTATCCTCCAGGTAGATGAAGTCACCTTCTAGAGGAGCTTAATTCCCATAGGTGAGGCAGACTGAGGAACATCCTGACTATAGGATTAATTGGGGAAATTTAACTAAAGAGTCCAGCTTTCTACAGGGTCTGGGTCCCAGGACCTGGTGAATATTCCTCTGTGGGAACACAGAATGAGAACTGGATATGAAGGTAAAAATTCCCTGCCAGCATTTCTCCTCCAACATCAGATTTTGTGGCATGTGGATAAAAATTAACTCCAGGCAGAATCTGGCTGTAGATGTCTGCCCTGTAAAATATGGCACTGCTTTCCTTTATAATGAAATCCAGCTGCTGCCCTTCAGCAGGCTGGAAAAGCACCTTTCCAGGGATTTTCCCCATGGAATTTGAGTTCACTGAGGCATTTTTTCTCCTAATGAAAACAGGCACAGCTCCAGTGCAGCTGATGGAGTTTTACTTAAACTCATAATAGGACTTGGCATCTTCCAAATATAAATAAATCCAAAGCAGGTCATGGATTGCAACATGTCAATTAAAATAAAATTCAATTAAAATAGTATTTAACTTAGTAATAAATACATTTGTCTCATCTTTTTAGAAATTAACAGGTTTTACCCCTAAAAGGTATTCTGCAACAACACTTTTCTTCCTACAGAGAGAAATTAATTTTGAGAAGTTACTTAAATTGTGGATTAAACCAGTTTAACAAATGCTGGGAGGAAAGCACATGGACAATATTTTTACATGGACAAAACTACATAAAATCAGTAACAAAATACAATATGCTTTGCATTAACAACGTGCATTTACCTGAACCTCCCTTTGTGCTGTGAAAACACGTCATTGGGGTGGTCTAAATGACCTATTTTCCTCAAAATACTGGTGTTATGTGGTTTTGTTTTCATTCCAGCTAAAATTGTCCACATATTCAATAAAATTAATTTAAAAATGAGCTCTGAAACCAGGCCTGGGAAGCAATGGGGTGAACACAACTTCCCAGTAACTTCAGGTTTTGCCAAACTCTCGTTATTTATGTGTTTTCTCCTCTGCCACTCCATTTCTGTCCCAGGCATGGAGCAGCAGATCCATCAGGGATTCTCCCACTACAGCAGCTGTTGCTGATCCGTTGACTTTAATCCCTGGGGCTGGGGCTGAGGTGAGCAGCAGAGCAGAGAGGGGCTCCTCCAACGCATTCCTCAGTGCTGGGAAGGACAGAAAACCACTGGAGTCTGGAGCTCAGGTTTAACCTCCGACTTCCTCATTTCCTGAGGAAGAACCTTGTGCAGTTAACTTCTTTCCAGACTTTGGCATGAACTATAAATAGATCCCGGGGGAAGCAAGGGCTGGGGCACGGCAGCACAAATGGCACGGTACACTTCTTGCCACAGATAATTGCAAACCCTTTGGCTACCGCTGTCCTCTGGAATATTTCCCCTCTCACTCTCGGTTAAATTGTTCTGTGCTCCTCCACCAAGCAAATCTGGAGACCTCTGCCCACCCTGGACTCCTCCGGAATTTAATGAAGTCATTTGGCCTCTTCCGAAGGACTCCTGGCTTGATTTTGAATGCTGAGAAGGAGATCAATGAGATCAACGAGACACACAAAGAATTAGGGCAAATCATCCTTTTCCTCAGGCTTCTAGAAAGTAAGGATGAGACTGAGTATTGATAACTTGCACCAAGATCAGTGGGAATTCTGGATCAGGCAATGACCAGTTAAGTCTTGGATGTGTATGAATTTGATTTTATTGTGTATGAATTTATTTTCTTATCAGGAATTATCTTTCCCTGTCATTTTAATCATGAGAGACGAGCCCTCACATTGCCCACTCAGATCACTTTCCCCTCAGGAGCAGCCTCTTCTCAGTTCTGCTGATATTTTCTTTGAGTTCAGAGATGATTTTAAGAAATGTCCAAGAGATAAAGATTCAAACAAACAAACAAAAACACCACACAAAAAACTTTATTAGAAAAAAAACTTCTGCAAAAAACTTCTGCAGAGCAGGTAACAGTCCAATACATCTATCATTTTACAGTGGTGACATAATGAATAATTTCCAGCTGAAATATTTGCTGAGAAGCAAGAGCAAGGGGAGAAAATGCGTTTGAGAGCTAAACGGTATTTCCATACAAAAATCTGCACTTAAATTTCTAAATGAAGATGCAGGAATCTTGCACTATTTTTTCAGGAATGCTGCAGTCATCTTTGCTTGCTGATTTTGCAGAAAATTAATGCTTTTATGTGTGGATGTGGCACTTGAGTTTAGTGATTTAGTGGTGCTGGGTTGATGGCTGGACTTGATGATCTTAGTGGTCATTTCCAAATTTAACAGTTCTATGATTCTATATATATTATAAAAACATGATTAACCAGTGTTTTGGAGAGAAATTGATTTCAAATTCTCCATTAGAAAACAGAAAACAGTGACCTTTACTTCCACTGTTAACAAAGGGGTTTAAGACTTAAAATATTAATTAGAACAAAGTGTAGTGTGTAAATGTTTCCATTTCCCAACCTAATCCTTAGAGTGAAACATTCATACATGAATCCCATCCCTCTCCTGAGCTCAGCAGCTCAGTCAAGATGTGAATTTCACCCTGCAACTCCCTTTTGCACCCCCTGTGTTGGAGATTTGGAGGTTCGGGGTGCTGAATTCAGAGCTGTTCTTATTGGGAGCGTTGCGGGAGCTGAACAAAGCCAATGAGTGCAAGAGGGCTCCTCTGGCTTTGGAGGTTTCTATGTTCTGTTCCTGGGAGATTTGAACACTTATCTGGTCCAGGCTGTTCCTTATCCAGCTGCAGGTGAGAAGGTTTGTTATGGAACCACACCTGGCCAGGCTCTCTTCAAAAAACTGTTTGTAGAGCTCTGCCACTTTGGCTTCCATGTACTTGTTGAGTGTGGAGTTGGAAATGGGCTCCTCACTAAGCATGAGGCTCCTTTCTGCAGCTTCAACTCCAGGTAGGGAGATCCCACTGGGCTTTTTGGGATGCTCACACAGAGGGGACTGACCCAGAGGAATATCTACAGAGAGCAGGACAGGCCCGTCGGGAAGTTCATCACATACATGGTCCAGGACACAACCCGAGTCACATGTGTGGCCCCCCACATGGTCCCCCCCGATCTGCAGGTCAGGATAGTTCTGGTAAATGCTGTTGCATGGCCAGGATCTGTACAAATCCACCTCGTCTAGGCTTCCTCCTCTCTTGGGGATATGTAAAGCTGGAGATGCAGTTCCTTTAACCAGCATTTCCTGATCTTTTGCAGGCTCCTTTTCTATGGATCCCCATCGGGGACTGCTCCCAGCTTCCACTTGGCTACATCTGGCAGAGAGCTCCTCCCGCTTCTCACATCCATCAGTAAAGCCTTTAATTTTTGGGATGTCTACAAGTTTCTGTCTCCATATTCCCTCTTTAGCCTTTTGGGATGCAGGAGATTTGCAAGGCTTATCTTGATGACAGCTTTCTTTATAGATGAGCCTCATTAGGATGCCTTCTGCCAGCATGGTGACAAGTGTGAGCAACAGGGATCACCAGAGTTCCATGGAGCCCTGGATGGAAAGGGATGGAAAGACAGGCACAATACAACAACTATTATTCAACAACTACTATAAAATAATTATATTATTATTGCTGTTGTTATTATTACTAATGAACAGTCCACTTCTCACAAAGACAGTGCTTTTTCTTTCTCTCTCAAGCATTTATTTTTAGCAAACATTAAACTGCATGCTTTTCCTCTTTACCATGTCCACAAAAATAATTCTGAAAATACAGGAAGGGCTTTAATCAGCTGCTTCATCTGTGACATCCCTTCTGCTCCCAGGTCTCTTCTATCTTGTGGCTACTTGTACTAGATTGTACTTTACAAGCTGTAAAAATCAGCAAAATCATTTTACTTGTTTACTTGTACCATCAGTAATTAATCAATGTTTTCCACTACAAGACAACCATTTCCAAGGGCTAAAGAGGTGACATAGAAAGGAAATTAAGACTATATTCATATTTAGAGGTATTTCTGACTTGAGCACTCCTGTAAGGTGCCAAGGAACTTCAAAAGAAACTGAGAGTTCTACAAATATAACAAAATTGTATTCAAAATGCAGATCAAATTTGTTTAGAGTCCCTCTTAATGATGAACTTAAAAGATATAAATAGTTAATTTGCCTTCCACAATAGTGATAACAGTGAAGAGATAAGTGTCTCAAAATAATTTACTACACTTAAAGATTCCTTATCATCCCTTTCCAATTTATGTACTGTTAAATGGGAATCTTCACATTAAGAGTCTGACCTGAACCACTGCTCTAATGGAGCAATGGGGAACATGAACATAAGAAAGTGATTCAGTTCTTCAAATATCCTTTAAATCTCTGCATAAGTGAAGTATCCTCACACCCAAAGTGTGCTTGTGGCCCAACACTTTTTACCATGCCCCTACACCCTAGTATATTTGAAACTCACACTACACTGGGTCACTTTTCAATTCCAGTGCCCTTTCCTGGAGATATTCTGAAACTTCAGTTATTTGAGAGATGGAAATTTCCACCTTTCCCCCAAAATTTACACACTGGCACAGCACAAGTCTTTGGTTTATTACTTTTGTGACACAGTTCCCTCCCCGAAGCTGAAAGGAACACTGGAATTTTGGGGCCACAGCAGGCAGGAAAGGCAACAGACCTGGTTATCTACAGAGTTATTTATACATGCAAAAAGCAAGGCAACACTTTCTTAAGCACTTAAGGAACTTGATAAATCAATTTCCAAAGAAAGAAGAATTGGCAGTCTAAATCTAGCTAAAGATCCATGGAATTTGGAATGCTCTGTGCCTCATAGGACATGGGTAACCAGGTCCTTCCCCTGCTCTGTAGGACCTCAGGGTACCCAGCCACTTACCTGCTGGTAAACTTTGCTTCACTGCTTTGAAAGTGCTTATGAAGACCTGAAATATAGTAATCTTGGAAAAAGTGATCTCCTACAAATAAAATAAGTGGTTCCTGTGTTCTGGGACAAAGCATAAGGAAAAGAAAAAGGCACAAAAAGCCCAACTTACCAAGGCCCGTCAGGTCTGAGGAGGATCTCCCCGAGCCCAGAGTTCTCCTGCAACAGCTGCTGGGAGGGGGCAGATGGTTACACACCCTTTCCTCACTGCTGTCTGTGCAGAAAAAGCCTGACGTACTCATGATGCAGATCGCCGGGGTTTTTAACTCATAAAACAGAAGTGATCCCGCTGGGAGAGGGCGAGGGTTTTGAACACAAAGAGAGGGCTATGTCTAAAAGAGGATGTTTGAAAATGAATTGAGATGTTTCTGACCACAGTGTGATACTGAGGAGATGCTGACAGCCAGAACAGGACAAGGGGAAGGAGCAGAGGGTCAGGGCTGTGCTGGGCAGAGCGAAATCAGAACCGAATTCCACCAACACTTTCACTGGCAGGAGCTCGGTGCTGCTCAGCTGACTTGTGGACTTACACCACTTCCCCTTTGGAAACACGCAGCTAAATTTAGAGTCTTGCAATGTGCCACTGATGGGAAAGAAGTTGGCAACTTCCTTTCACCCGAATTTTGATGAAATACCCCGTGTCTACGACATGCAAACAGGACGATATGCCAATCTGAAATCAGCAGTCAGTGGACAGCTCTGCACAATTGTGTTGCTCGTTGACCAATCTCTCTCTTTAGAGGTTAAAAAATTACCTCTGGCACGTCCCAGGTGCCCCCATGGTGCTTTAAGGTGTCCTCTTCTAGCTGAAGCCAAGCTCACACACTGAGCCACCTCTCCCTCAGCACAGGATCCAGACCACAGACAGCCTGAAGAGTTTTCTGTTGGTGACTTTTCTAAATTTCCTATTTCTCAGAAGATAAAAACTTGCAATGAAGCAGAAGCTGAATCTCATCAAAGTACAAGACAAAAGATTCTAAAAAGACACTGTTTAGTTACAGCAGCAAGACACAAATCATCATCCAGTGCCATCCCATGCTATGGGCAGGGACACCCTCCACTATCCCTGGTTGTTCCAAGCCCCATCCAACCTGGCCTTGGACACCTCCAGGGATAGGGAAGCCACAGCTTCCCTGGGCAATCTGTGCCCGGGCCTCCCCACACTCACAGGGAAGAATTTCTTCCTAATGTCCAATTTAACCCTGCCCCCTGTCACTGGGAAATCATGTTGTGCCTTAGAAATTACGTTTGGAGTAATTCTGGCCATATAGGTTCAATGAAGTCTGTAAAATTACCTCTTTCCCTCCTTTTCTCCTGTATCTCACCAAAAACTTCCATTTTTATGGAGGCAAAATGCAAGCTATTTTTCCTTCCACCAAATTTATATAAAGCTCATTTAATATATAAAAGCTGTTCAAAATTACCTGATTTTTAATCACCTTATATGAGGAATTTCTGCACAGAAGGTGTGGCTGGGACTCCAGCAGAGTCACTGCCCACAGTCTTGGCGGGTAGGATCTAATCAGGGTGGATCAAATTCCAAGTAGTTTTAAACCTCACCAAGCTTGCAATTGGTGCCAGCTGCAGCTGTTATTTTGTGCAGCTGTTTCAACAAAAACTCAGAAGTAACAGAGAGAGAGAGGAAGAAATCAAGTCAGGTAATTTGTGTGGAGTGATTAAAAGCAAATCAACTTCCATTTCATACCAAGAAACCTGATCTGTGGAAGGTGTCCCTGCTGATGGAGGGGGAGGAATGAGATGAGCTTTAACATCTCTTCCAACGCCAACCAGTCCGGGATTCTCAGGTGTTTAATGCATAAATATACAATGTATTCTCTCACTTAGATCTCAGCAAAACGAAATTCCCTTTTATTTACCAAAATAAAGTCAGAACAAGATAGAACCACAGTTATTTCAGAAGCTGAGCACAGATTGCATTTAGGACAAAGAGCAAGGCGAGGAGGATGTCAGAATTTAGGCCTGAATATATATCGAAAAAGAACAAAAAAAATTACTCTTATAATATCACTCGTCTATGGAAAAAATAAATACTACCACACTAAATTAAAATATATGAACTACAGCTGCACATTAACAAAATCCCTTCTCTCAGCACAGGCTGTGTACTTTGCATGCACATAAACGTGACATAGACGTTGAGTGGTTTGAAAGGTTTTACGTTAGAGACTTCTTCCTAAGCACAGTTGTTGCGGGCCCTTTATTTTTCCATTCCGAAGGGAATTTCACTCGAGCTCCTCAACATTGTCCCTGCTTCAGTGGAGCCCCTCACATACCGCACCCTCAGCCGGGGCTGCTTAAGTACAGGGAGGGCGGGTCTTAGCGCTGACTGACAGCCGTAGTGACCAATAGGAGGGCGGGGTGGGCCCGCCTCGGCTGCTGAGTGGCTGCTGGTTGCCGCAGCAACGGCACGCGGCGGCGGCGCTGCGGGTCTCGGGCGCCATTGCGACCCCTCAGAGCTGCGGGGGCGGGCCTTGGGCAGCTCGTGCCTATGAAATGTGTGTCTGATCCACTTCGCTTCGTGTAAATAACCTACTCTGCGTGCTTCGAAAGGCTTCAGGAAAGAACTGAGGCCACACGGGAGCTATAGTGCTGCTGACATTGGATTAATGTTGTGCTGGTTTCCTTTTATTAGGGATTTTGAAATACTAAGCAAATTAAAATGAAGAAATGACCAAGTTCCTGATGATATCTTCAATAAGCCAGCCTGTGAGAGAAGGAATTACTAAAAGGAATTATAATTATATAAGAATTACATATTGCTGTATTGTGTATGTGTATAAATATAAATATACATACACAATAATATATGTAAGTACTACATATTCATGTTGCAAGATATACAGGGCCAAGTCTGATACTTCAATAATACAACACATATATTTTGCACTAAATATTTCCTACTAAATCTGTCTTTTGCCCACTCAGTACTCACAATTGTGCTTACCTGTAGTAATCCAGCAATTTCTACTTCGTCACCTCAACTTTTAAAACCCTTTTGCATTTCCGCAAGCTTACCAATATAGTACAAAAATTTTAATAATAAACTTCAAAACTGTCATCATGAACCTCTCAATCTAAAACTTTCTACCAAGATCACAGAATATGGGTAAGTCACAGAGTATTTCTGCAGTAGACTCAATAAAAGGCAGCGATTTGGGAATGATTTATTTGTGCCATGGGATTAGGATCTGAGCAATCTGGTGTAGGCAAAGTTGTCACACATTGCATGCACATGTGTAGCTTGGTTTTTAAAGATTTTGAGAAACTATTTTCATTGAACTTTACATTGATGAATAACAACTGGGTTTTTATGACTTTTTAATAAAAAATACAAGGAAAGCAGTGATTTTTCTGAGTTGCACAAGTGGCGTGGATACACAGGGGAAGTAAATGGGATTCATTACAACTTAGAAATGGCATTGGTGGCCCTTTTCCCATCCTATGGGCCAGTTCTAAGGCGCTACAGAAGGACAAGTGTGAGGAACAAGCACTATTCCCCTTGAGAAGTCACCCTGTGCCTGACGGCACTTGGCTGTGCTTTAGCTGCTCACACAGCAGCTTATCCTGTAAAAATTACCAACCGCACTTTAAAAGATCAGGTTACTGGTTTCCTCCAGAGGATGCGAACTGAAGTCTGGAATTTGGGCAGATCCCAGGGCAGGTCAGAGGCAGAGAATGTCATTTCTGTCACTCTACAGATCTTCCAGGTGGTGCAGAACTTCAGCACATGAAGCAGGAAGGAGGTACCTGCCGATCTACCCAGCAGACAGTGAAGGTGTAAATGAAGTTTTAGTTTAAAATTTATCCTGCACTGCCCTGTGGCAACACAAATATAAAATAGCACAGCTCCCTGCTGTGAGCAGCATTAAGCTCATTAATTACAGTTTGTAAACGAGCAGGGGAGGGATGGATGAGCTCTGACTGTGGGAGCAGCTGTGTGTCCCAGCCACTTCCGACCTGTCCCTGCCCTCAAGAATGAGTGGGAAAGCAGGATAAATAAGGGAAATAACCCAAACCTTGACACATTATTTAGGGTACGTGTACCCCAAATGAAATCCCATTTGGTAATTAAATCCCATTAGCTGCAACAGGTGAGAGATCCAACCCTGAACTTTTAAAAAGCAGTATTTTCATCTGAAAATTTCACTTCAGCTTCAAACTGTGAACAAAACATGCAAACAAGTCATGGAGTGAGAAAGTGTTCCAAAACAACTTTATTGGAATGATACAGTAATGGTTAACATACAGGTTAAGTCCTCATTGCCTGCTTTCTACATAGGAAAAAAGTAAGAAAGAAAAGAACCACTTCAGTTCTTGCACCCATGGAAACAGAAAACCAGCACAGAGGTAACAGATTCCTGGCACTCCTAAAGTCATGCAAAAGGTCTGCATCAAAAACTCAAGTTTTGCACACACAACAAAGAGATTTTCAGTATTTTCAGTTTGTGTCGGTTCCTTGTTCCCCGGACAAAGGAATAATTCAGCCTGGCTCACCAGAGCTGCCTTAGGAATGCTGATACAGTTTGAATACTCCCATATGGCGAGAGAGGGACAGACAAGGGCAGTGACTTTGCTTTCTTAAACTTGGCAATTTTCTTGACCGTTGAGACAGGGATTGACCTCATTTCAGAATGTTTTGGGTCGCTGAACTGACAGAATTTGGCAGCAACTTTTAATTACAGCTCCTCCAAAATAACGGCTGCAATTCACCAAACTTGTACCAGAAGCACAGCAAACTGTGTGTACAGAGACTTGTGTGCCATATCCCACTTTCCTTACCACACTTCCCTTAGTATTCCATAGTTCCCAAAAACCTTGAGCAGGAATTTAGACACAGAGAAGGATTCAGCCAGTATTAAGGAAAAACCCAACCTTGTTCAGAAAGATGAAATCATAGTGAACAACAAAAATCTGGTGCTGGATTTAAAACATTACCAAACTTCATCCCCAAAAGATCTTAAATTTCACAGATTTGCAGTAATTCCTGACAAAAGCTGTTAATAAAAAAGCACAGTTGTGTGTGTGTTAATTTTTAAGGTAAGGCAGCATCCATCCGTCCCTCTGCCTCCTGATGTTGTGCTGCTTTTGTAAGCACACGCTTCCAACTGCTTCCCAGGCTCCCAAAATGATAAATCAGGAATTAAAATATGGCCAGGAATTACAGGCTCCCTCATGAGCACTGGGAGAACACACAGGTTAATATTGCACGTGGTAAATTCACCCACACAAGACACTGAGAGATTTGCAACTCCTGTAACAGCTCTATGATATGGCAATAAGAAATGGAAATGAAGATTTTAAACATTAAAAAAAAGGAAGTCTTGCTTAAGTCTTAAAATAACTTTTGCTATTCAAACATTTATTTCCTCATTTGAAAAAATACTATATGAACCTAATGGCTACTTGAACATGCAGTGAGATGTTTAATGCTCTAAGCAGTGTGAACTGGTATTTTTGTAGAGAAATACATTAAAGACTTTCACCCTTACACAGGTAAGGAAAGGCCATTTCTGGCTGTTTTGGCTTGTTCACAACATCGAATCTTGCCCCAGATGTGTCATCGCTCGTGCTTAGGCAGCTGTGAGCGACCCATGTCCATTGCCCTTTTTGTCCTAAGAGCCCACACAGATCACTTAAATGAGAAATACATGGGGTTTGTTGGGGGTTTTATCACCTGTACAGTGTGTAACAATACAAACCTTAAATATCCATTCTACAGAAGACAAACACAACTTTCCAAGTGACCACAATGGTTAAACTACACGGCACCACCTACAAATTCATCTGAAACCAGGAAAGACACTGAAAATTTACTGTGTAACTCAGTAACATTTTTGAGGCAACTCAGGCACTAAGTTAGTATCTAACGAGGCTTTAGATGCTGTTTTCCACAGTTTAAATAGTTGGATCTTTAGGTAACACCCTCTACAATTTTAGTACTAAAATAGTTTCTGTAAGTTTACACAAAGTGGACGAATTGCCAGGACAGTTTAAACTAAATGTAACTCATTCATGTCTGATTGCTTCAGCTTCCATCAGAGCCCGCTCCCTACCCTGAAATTCCCATTTCCATCCTTTGTTCAATTTGTGTTATGGACAGTGAATGCTGCAAGCACCAATCAAATGTTAGAAATCACATCTACATTTCTTGAAGCAGAGACAGCTGGACTATTTTATAAAAAGCTGTGGAAATTCCCTTTACAGACATTTAAGGCAGTTGAAATTCATGCTTGCTGCTTGGCCAGTGCTTCAGCCTCCTGAAACAGCAAAGAAGAATTACACGTTAGCAGTTTGTCAGTGTGTTTCCAAAGGCACACTATAAAACAATAACTTGCATTTTTCAATCTTCTTTCAGCCTTTGTAAGGTGATCACAAATCGGAACAGATTGACAACAGAAAAAATGCAAAAGGAATTTCCTTTTGGTTTCTCCAAATGTACTTTTGACTGCAGATTAATTTAATTACCTGCTAGCAGCATCATGACCTACAAGAGGATGAATGAGAGATGAATTCCCAGTGCCCTCAGTGCAGCACCTCAGCGGGGACAGCCTGGTTTATTTGAAAGGACAAAGTTCAACATTTGCCATGATGTGTTAGAGTCATTTGCTTTTGTGACTGCATAGAAATACTAAAGATAACAGATTCAGTGCCATTGTTACCATGAGCCAGCATTGCTAAACAAACAAAACACATGAGGAGAAATCACTAATAAGAGGGGAATTTCCAAGAAGTCTGTATGATTATTTTAGGAGGAGACACAGTGGGTGACCCCAGCCTGCAGGGCAGGAAGTCCCACGCGGATATCCCGTATCTTGGACATGGTGGCTCACTCTGGTTTTCCTGGCTAACTGCCCTCGTCCTGCCTTTGAACTCAGAGCGTGGGAAGAGCCTGGCTTGGAGCTGCCATGCTCCTGGCCCGTGCTCTGCTCTGCTGGCTTCTCACGGGTCAGAGAGCAGGGCTGGGATGTCACCAGGGCTCGGGTGTCACAGTGCACCCACAGGCCACATGCAAGGATATCCTGGCCATCCACGGCACAAAAGGCAGGTGAGCAATGAAAGGGAGATCAAAAAGAGCTACAAAGCCTGGAAAAAGCAACATGTTTGATATTCTCTAAAAGACAAGTGATTCTTTGAATGGTAAGAAAGAGGAGAAGGTTCCCTTGGCTTTGTAACAAGCCCAGGGCATTGCAATGGTGACAGCTCTCTAGTTTTTGGGTTTTTTTCAAGACAAAGTACTTCTCTTTAGAACATGTAGTGAAACGCTGGAGAGGTTTCCTGGTATTTCCCTCATGCCCAGGAAGGTTGGTACAAGTAACCTGCTAACCTATTTTTCTTGGAGGTCAAACTGCATTTCCTTGGGCGTATGCCTGCAAGTTATCTGGGAGAGGCTCAGCTTGCCAGGCTTCACACTGTCCCTCTTTTATACTTTTCCTTATTTCTCCCTCAAGGCCCCTCACTAAGCATTCTCTCAGTCCTTAAATCCTTAATAAAGAAATAATTAAACGTAGTTTTTAACTCACAAAATTGTTTCCCATTAAAATCCACCCATACTGCTTGAAGGAAATCTTTTTAAAATAAACTGAAGGCCAGCCCTTCCCAGAGGCTGTAAATCCAAAGGACAAACCAAACCCCCAGGGCTCAGAAAACAGTTACTTGAATTCACCACTGTCACTTCTAAGCTAGTCCTGTCTAGCATTAGTATCACATCCTTGTGTTCAGAGTCAAAGAGCTTCCCAAATCTCTCCTGATGGCATTGAATGGAGGTTTCCTGCCAAGGTTGCTCCCAGCCTCCTGCCATTTTCTGCAGTTGCCAAGTCATTCCCTACAGCATTATATCCAAGCTGCACACAGCTATGCTTGAAACATCAATTTCAGCACCTACAAATCTGTGCATCCTCCTCAGAAGCCCGCAACCAACTTGACTGGACATCCTAATTGTGGGAGGGATTCCCAAAGTCAGCCCCACAGCAGGATGCAGGGTCACTTCTGCAAAGGTTGTTTACCATCATCAGCCCAACACAACATGGAAATTCAGCAGAGAACAGCTGTGTTCTATCCCTCCTGTTTAAAATTCACCTTTTCCTCCAGTGAAGAGAGAGTTGGAGCATCCCTGAGGACAGAAGCAGAGCTCCTGCCAGCCATGCTGGCTGCTCCTGCCAGCCGACAAATCTGGGAAGCAGTGACATTCCCAACGTTACTGAGACAGGTGACCTGATTTGTTATGGCAGCAGCTGCTCTCTGGTACCACTATACTTCCCAGGGGAAAGGCACAAGCTTCCCTGCATCCCACAGTCTCAGGATTGCTTCCTGGTTCCTTGGCTCCATCCTGCACACTCTGCTGAGCAGTGCAGAGTGGATGTTCCAAGGAACTTGATCAGGACTGTGGTGCTGTGTGCAGCTGCTCTGGTGCCAGCAGCAGTAACCCTGGGGTGCAGGTCCCATGTTCTGCTCTGTGCAGCTTTGCACGAGGCAGTTTTTCCTCATCACACCATCCCAGGGGAGCTACTGCTGGGAATCTGGCTCCCAGAACTGCTTCAGTCTGCCCCACAACCTGCAGTGCTCATTGCTCATGGGTCACCATGCACCTTTAAAATTAGGTCTCTTAGTGATGTGCACAGAATGACCTTCGACTCGCACAGAAGTAAAGCTGAAAGGGAGCGGCGTGTTTATCCACTGGAACAGGAAAGCTGGAAGTGACCTGGAGGATCCTGCTGCTGTCAAGTGAAACGTATAAAGCAGGCTTGTCTTATCCTATCAAAATCAAAAGGAGAATTTCAGCCCATTGCATCCGCAAAGCAGCAGCCCATTTTGTAATTGGCAAAGGAAAATAAGCTTTGGATGACAAGCCAGAGGAAAAAATTACTCTGAAGCAAGACCATGTTATTTCAGAAACAGTGGCTGTGGTTTCAAGAGATTTTTCTAGTAGAAAAATCTCATCAAAATTTCACATGAATTAAATTCTTTTACTGAATTGAAAACATTTATTGATTTTGAGATTTTTTTTTATCTAGGTTTCTTATGCATTCTTCAGTGCAAATATGAACTACTCTTTTGAAACTGAAGCCTGAGAGCCTCTGAAGACTGAGTATCTCCCAGGGAGATTGATGGGGGCAATGACACCACATGTTCCAGATCCTATTCTGGGCAGAGAAGGAGGAGGTGAAAGCCACAGGCTCACTGTGAGGAGGTGCTCACCTACCTTTGACCCAGGAGGTGCAGTCAAGCCCAGGAACGCGTACACGGCATTGTTCTCCCGCGCCTCGAAGAAAGCATTGTAATCCTTCACCATGCCAGGAGGGAGAGGGAATAAAAGACAGAGGAGTGAATTGTCAGAAATAATCTCAACTCATTTTGGGGTATCACCCAACCCACAGTAAGCAAACTGCTTCCTGTGGCTGAATGCAAAATCCAGCATCAGCAGCATCAGCTCAGGTACGTGATATTAGCACTAAGCACACACAAACTGGTCTGGCTGGAAAGGGACAAGCTGGGAATTCATTCTATGCTCCAAGGAGATGTTGCTGTGAGGTGCTCTAGCCTCTTCCAAAGTGACAGACTCCATAGAAGGCAGGTGTTGTTACTGGTCTGGTGTGGACATTCCTCCTGAAGCAGCTGAGCCTAGATGGACCTTGTCATCAGAAACCCTGATGTACCCAGATGTCATTCCCGATTCCTGACAGGGATGGCAATTGTGCAACTATGGAGTCCAGCTCTTAAATCTGTCAGAAGTTCAACTGAAACTCTTACACTGAGAGTGCACCTTTCCCATCACATTTCCCACTAAGGATTAGTCTGTGCAGGTGAAGGCAATGGGGTGGCACTGTTCACTCACAGAGCACTACAAATGCCCTAAACACACACAGCCACTCCCCAGGAAAACTGAGGTAATAAATAAATAAAGAAGAAGAAACACCAGTTGCCAAACCCCAACTAATGGAACCACAAAAACAAAAGAAGCTTTGTGCAAGCTCACTGTTGTCCAAGTAACCACATAATTCTGTCACTCCGGCTTCTGAACTCAGCAGGGATCAGTCCAATGACTTTCCTGCTCTCCCTTTCTAATTGATGCACATTACCAGCCTCCTCCAGCTCTCCTGGGCAATGTCTGGATGCAGGAGTCCTGGCTGGGAAGCGCAAGGCAGGCAGCAGCTTGGTCTCAGGCTGAAGTCAGGGAGAGCTGTTTTAGGGCACACTGCTCTGGATTCCTGACTGTCTGGGAAGCAAAAGCCTTAGGAACAGCAACTGAAGGGGGCAGCTCTAAGGAGAGGCTGCTGCAGCTAGAGCAGAACGAAGTACAGGGACCAGAAGATTTCAGCTGCCTGGACTTCAGGGATATCAAATTATTGCTCCATTTGCACATGCAGCATTTGTGTGCTGGTTTGATAAAAATGTGTGTGATTATGGTAAATCTTCCCTGAAGCCCTTCTGTTGACAGGAATGGGGCTGCTTGATAACAAAGGGATTGTTTATCTTACTGGTGCACTGTACATGAGCCTGCTCCGCAGTATCTCCCAGGACAGGAATTCCTGGACCTGAGGAGCACGGTTCATGCCAGCCCACACAGCATCTCCAGTTCCAGCCTCTCTGCTGTGCATGGGCCAGGAAGGCAAATTTGCTCTTTGCTCTGCCAGTTGTGCTGCATCAGATGGAACAAACAGGGAACTTCATGCTTGAGAGGCATCAGATAAAGATAGAAGAGGTTCAAATTCTGGGCACAGGATTAAATTTTACCTTCCTGAAAGCTGAACTGTAGCAACACAAACTGACCGAATTTCAAAAGTTCAACGTGACATCAACCAAAATTTGGGGATGAAATAAACCCATAGCAAGAACCTTGTAACCAGCCTCTTCTCAGATAACTACTGATCCTTGTGTTTGTCACTCTGGACCAACCTTTTTCCATGTCATAACCAGTCTGTAAAATTTTGAGAGCCAAGTGGCACAACAGCTCACTGTGGATATTATTTCAAGTTCTGCTTATATTACAAGCAAGAAAAAAATTTGGCACATTGAGAATAGTTTCTTTCAGTAGGCCCAGATTTGTTTCAAAAAGGTCCAGAACTGGCAGGTCTTGACTTACAGACTGTGCAGGTCAGAACCAGACCTCAAAAGGATCAGAGGAATGCACACTGTGAGTTCTGTTCAGAAGATATTAAGTTTTAAAAATAAAACTAACAGTTAATCTAATAATCATTCAAGCATGGCCTGCTGGGTACAAGTACTGCAGGGCAACTTACTTTTGATCAAGCATTAAAATAATTACAGTAGGATTTGTGTCTGCAACACAAGTTTTAATCTGTCCAAGGCCCTGGGGTAAGTGAAGCACAGCAGCCTTCCTTGTGCAAGCAGCACATACAGCTGATCCAAGAAGGATCAGGAAACTCATTTATGATCATGGCGGGCGTCAATTCGCTTGATCGGGGATTCACACCTACTGGCAAACCCCACAGAGGTAGAACACATCTCTGAACTTGCTACAGAACATAAGGTTGATGTAAAAGGGACAGATTTCTGTGAGGTGTTAGTTCACAATCATGGAGAAAATGAGGATTAAAAAAACCTGGGAATTTTCAGAGCTGTAAGATGGGAAAAAATCCACAGGAAGAGAAAATTGTATATGTACTGCAAGATGGGATACAAATCAAGAGGTCTACATTTTATTCTCTTCTATGGTGTGACTAGAATATTCTAGAATCAATTATTACTAAAAGCCCAGGATGGGGGGAAACGTCTAACACCTCCTCCAGCCTTCCCAGTTTGGGCAACTGCAGCTGGGCAAGGCCTGCCTGGCTGCTCCCTGCAGTGAAGCACAGGGCGTGACAGTGAGGCAGAGGAGTGGGATGAGCACAGGAGACCTGGAGCAGCCCTTACCCCGAGGTAGCGGCTGTCGTTGAAGAGCCGGGGGGGCAGGGGGTTCCCACTAGCTGGCCGACTGTCCTCAGGGACGTTCTCCCGCATCCATTTCCGGTTCTCCTCGTTAGCTGCGATGTCCTTCTCCTCAAATTCAATTTTGTTGGCTTCCAAGAAGCCTAACACATCTTGCTGCTGCTTTTTAATCTGTCACAAAGGAGGGAAAGAAGGAGATAAGGCAAACGAAATCAATGAAATAATTATTGATGCCGCTCTGGGATTCTATGCAGAAACCATGGGGTGCAAACCAGGTTGAAGTGGGAGTGGTAAGAAAATTCTTAGAATCAACAAGTATCTTCTGAAGAGTCAGAACTGAGCCTTGATTTCACTCCTACAAAGCTGAACAGGTGCTGTCCCCACACCAGTGTGAGTGCTGTGTACCTCAAAGGTGCCCACCCAAAAGCAGGGCTGTGAGCAGGGCGCTTGTTCTGGCCATATTCTAGAGTTAACTCAGTTGTTTTTTCAGGTGCAGTAGAGTTTGCTGGAGGCACATTTGAGGTACAAACTGCTTCTCTGTGCCCTTAGAAGCACAGGCAGAATCCCCCCATTCCTTCTCGAGGTCCAGACTTCCGTTCACCTTGGTGACAAAAGAGACCTCACCAAGCATTTCTGGTTCACGCGTCTTTGCACACAAACCCCTCCCCCGCTGTGCCCTGGGTGTCAGCAGGGCAGGTACAGTCTCTGGAGAGCTGTAACCCCATCCCCATCCTATCTTGTGTCAGGGAATCTGGGTGAGGTCCCACACCTGATGCCCCCCCATCCTCGTGCACACAGCACCCAAGGGAAAAGCAGGATCTGTGTGGCAAGCACAGTGCACACAGGGAAGGACGTTTTTATTACTGTCATTAAGAATTACTGACTTTGTGACACAGAGATGTTCTGCTTATGCTCTGCTCTCCCTCTGCATGACTTAACCACCACAAAGAAGATTAGAACAATGCACATTCTAGCAAACAATAAAAAAAAAAGAGTTTAATGGGAAATTTGTTTTCTTGAAATTATCCCCTTCACTGCAAAGCCAGCCCAAGGCCTGGCCTCACCATAATGAGCTGGGTTCCGCAGGAGCAGCATTTCACACAGATGTTGCTGGCGCTAACTCAGGTCAGCCGCAGCTGCTGGAGCAGCAGCTCCATATACGGCCACAGGCAAACCCGGAGCTGCTGCGGTCAGGGACAGCCAGCCCGGAGCCAAATATGGAGCCCGTGCCCCGGCCTGCACAGCCCCGCACCCACGGGCACCCAGCCGGGCCAGGAGCAGCAGGGAGTATGAGGACAGCGCTGCCCCAAAGCATATGGGCTGGGGAACAGAGCCCGGCAAATCCAAAAGGGAATCTTCAAGCACTCTGTGACTCAGTCTGGAGCTGCTCTATCCATGGCAGGTTCACGCAGTGCTTGGGAGGGGCGCATCCAGCTCAGAGCAGCACAAAGGGACCGATCCTGCTCTCCCGACAGAGGGAAATGTGCGCCCAGCTCCTGCAGGGAAGCTGCCTGCTGAGAAGCCAATGTAATTCTTCTGACCACGTCAGCAAAGGAGCCACTGGACTCACTGTGTGAGCACCCTGAAATGCAAGGATATTGCTGATTTTCATCATGGCTAAAAATAAATCAAACTGGAGGAGTTAATTGCACCCCGAGGAAATAATTCATGCAGAGGCTGTATAAAAACATTCTCATCAGACTCAAAGCTCTGAGTAAGAGGTTTCCTTGCCTGCCTCTAACAACAGCAGCAGAAGCAGAGGAAGCTTTTCTCTGTTGTGCTCTGCAGCTCAGAGGGGAAAAAAAGGAGCACTTCCTTCATGAACTGGTCTGTAGGGCTAAAATAAGGGAAAGGTCTTTGGAATTGTAAACCATTCTGTCAGTATGACCTGGTACTACATTTTTTTCCCTGAACCAGTTACATTTTTAATTAAACATTTCCTACAACCTCTAAATTTCATATCCAAATAGTTTTTATTACTCTCATGTCCTTAACTTGTCCAAAATCCATTGCTTAGTGAGAACACACTTTGAGACGCCCCAAAATTATTAAGGAATTAGAGAAAACCAAGCTTTTACCCACTCTACCATTATGGTAGAGTGGGTAAGTACATTCTTCTACGTAAACAAGAGCTCTGAGTTGGACAGGAATCACATTTTGATCCTCTCAGAAGTCACTTGATTGTTTTTTTTAATCATTCTGACAATTAGATTTTCTTAACCGCACACATCCTCACACCCTCCCAGCATCTCACAGTGCGACAGTCTCTGGATTGTTTTTTCAGCTCCAGGAGGTACAACCACATCCCAGACTGATGACTGTGGCTTCCAAAGGGTGATCACAACCTCCTCTGCTTATTTTTGAAGAGCTGGTAAAGCTGGAAATGTGGGGCTTTTTTTTCCTTCCTATAAAAGGCACCATTGTAAGGCAAGCATGAAGTTTGGTCTCTGTTGCTCTCAGGCTGTCTGTAGTTAAGGGAGGTAATTCTCTAGGGAACTCCACAGAAAAGCAAGGATGGTGTTGATGCATGAGGAATATTAGTCTGGAACCCTAGTTTTCTGGCCAGACAAAAAAAAATTGTAAGATTAAGCAGCAATGTTTTCTCCCAGCTCCTCAGACAAGTCCTCCGGCCACGGTGGCGAGCACTTACATAAGAGCAGTAAATGCTCCAGAGAAACAGGGTACCAACCACTGGGCAACAAGGACACTGAGCTGCCAGATCCTGTTATTTTATGGGATTTTATTTAGAAAACTTCCATTAATTTTAAGCAGTAGAATAGTGCTGGGAGGGAAGGGCCAAAAATAGAGCAAGAGACATCTACAGCTGCTTCAGGATGTTTTGTCTTACTTGAAAGAGCACATGTTCTCCTCGGGACAGAGCCTGGAGATGGTTCCTGCTGCCCATGTTTGGGAAGGAGCAAGGAGCCTTTCTTCAGGATGCGCCTGTCAACACGCAGCACTGTTTTCCCAGAAAACCTCTCCCAGCTGCCTGGGCAGGCATGGACAGCAGCCAGCGTCTTCCCAGACCCCGCACCTCGGCCTATGTAAACAGCTGTCATGTCTGAAGCCATTCTGGCCCATGAAAGGCAGCTCACTGCAGTTGGCAAACACGAAAATCCTTGTTTATTCCGAGTGCTCCTGACACATTGTGCAGGGCTGAGAGCAGCAGTGGAGAGCCAGGAATGTGCCCAGAGTCAGTGCAGGAGATGGGGAGACGAGCAGGGCCCTGAGGCTCAGGCCCAGCACTCATGTGGCAGGAGGATTTATGGAGACACAAAAGAACAGTGAAATACAAGGTAAGGATGGACAGACAACTATAAGGAAGGGAAGAGGCTGGGGACAGGAGTGGAGGGAATGAGCAAAATGGATGGGTAGAGAGACCAGGGGAAAATCCTGGTGGTATGGAGACAGAGGGATGGAAGGAGAAGGGGTGGGAACAGGAGAAGTCAGTACTGCTAGAAGGGCTGCATCCTCTGGAGCTCCCCACTGCCCTGTCTGGGAACAAAGATGCCCTCAAAAGAGCCCATCTGGCTCACACATGTCTTCACTCCAATCTCAGAAACAGAAACACATCCTGGTTTCTCTGCCTCAACACACTTGGGAGAAAAACAATTCCTAAGGTGAGCGGAGATATTTTATTTCTTGCTGATGTTCCCAATATAATACTGAAAGGAACACTTATGAAGTAAATCTATTTTCTCTTTGTTTTGGCTTTCAGGGTCTAGTCCCAAGAAAGACAGCTTTATGGCAAGTTGTCAGTGGTTAAGCAAAGTCTCACCACACACTGTGATCTTGTGCTACAAAATCCACTGAGTATCAAGATTCCTTTCTTTTCCAGTTACAAGCCAATCATGAAACATGAAGCTTTCAACAGAGCACCAGCACAAAATAACATTATAAAAAAGGTTGTAGAATTGTGAACAAGTATTGCCCCTCACTTGAGTACACATCAGAAATTCAATTTATTGTTCTTAGATCTAACTCCCATCAGTGATGTCAGTAACACAAGAGAAACCGCATCAAAGCTGCCAAGAGTACAAACAGGTGATGTTTGCCAACAAATTAATCCATCAAAAATAAAATTTTAACCTCAAAGTAGGAAGAAACTTTCCAGAAAATGCTGCAATATTTTAGATTCTCTTCTTTACCCATTGAAAAACAAAACAAAACAAAAGAACTCAGCTAGAAGATAATAAGCAGAAAGGAGGCAGGGATCATGCTGCAGGACCTTGGTCCAGTGAGCAGACATTACTCCAGCCTCAGTTCCAGCCAGAACTGTGCTGGCTGTTCAAGAGCCAACTTCTCCCAGCACCACCCCACTGCATGGAAACACTAATTTTAATTTTTGGAACTGAACTTCACAGAAGGGTCTATCTCATTTGGTGTACACAGAGCACAGTCCAGTCCATGGTGCTGGCCAAGAAGGGGTTTGGGTTGGTTTTTTTCAGTCTTGTTATTTTTCAGTATATAAATAAACCCATTGTTGGACAATAGACATGTTTTGGAAATCTATTTATGGACCACTGGAACTCAAACACTCTCAGTGCTGCTGTTTTGATCCAACAACAAACTTGCTGACTGCAGCTCTGCCATCCTGGCCCTTGGCACAGGGCTTCTCCACCACTTCTGTGGCTCCTGTGTCCCAACCTCTACAGAGGGGAATAACTTAGATTTTATTATTTTCTTTCCCAATGATGGGATTAAATGGCTCATGCTTTATCTTGAGGATTTAAAAGAATTATGAAGAGATTTCTCATGAAATCTCTGTATTCCGAGCCATCATTCTATCATCCCTTATGTGGCATCAGGACAAAAGGAATGGCCTGAAGTTGCACCAGGGAAGGTTTGCATTAGGAATTAGGAAAATGCTTTTCATGGAAATGGTTATGAAGCATTAGAACAGCCATCCCAGAGAAGTAGAAGAGTCACCATCCCCTGGAAGTGTTCAAAAAAAGTGTGGATGTGACATTTGAGGACATGATTTAGTGATGAACATGGGGCTGGGGCTGTATTGATGATGTTGATGATCTCAAAGGTCTTTGCAACCATAACAATTCCATAACAACCATAATGATTCTGTGACTCTCCCCAGCTCCTGCTGCAGGTGTGTCCTGAGCTGCCTCTCCCAACCTCACAGCTGGGATCCAGCACCAGGACAACAGAGAAGCAACAACTTGGAGCAGATCTTACACATTTGATCTTACACATTTCTCACACCAGTTTCAAGTCAACACCACATTTAAAAGGAGGTTTTTTTTTCCATTTCCAATTCCAGCCGTCTGGGTTCCAGATAAGCAAAAGCAACTACAGTTTTAAAGCAGTTGCACTGTATGCCAATGATGGTTTTAAAGATGGTTTTAAAGACACTGCTTCATCCTTAGTGGGAGAAAATCCTTAAACCCCAGAAGCAGCTGCTTTGTTCAGGAAGATGAAGTCTAGACTCCAGGTGATGCTACTGGTTGTGGCCAGACTTGTAGCCATCAGTGCTCCAGAAGCTTCAGTCTCCTGAAGATGGATAAGCTGAAATATAAGCAGGGAATGGGAAAAGTGCAGAGCAAGAAATGTTCAGCAAACTCCACTAGCAGCCTGCAGCAGCAAGTGGAAATCCCCAGGAAGTGATTTTCCTGGGAGGAATGGGCAGCATGAGGAATACCAAGTGCTGCCAAGACAAATGGACTTGTCACAGGGTGTCCTGTGGACAGAGCTGTGGCCACACTGCCACAATCCACTGCCACTTTTTGGAATTAAGAGTAAAACTATTCGGGTTTTTATCTGTCTCTCCTAATTTCTCAAATAATTTTGCCCTCTTCACCCTAATGCAGAAGCTCATTCTTGCAAATGAGCTGCAAAATGCTTAGAATTTCTCATCCCACTACAACCTAATTTGGAGGAGTTAAACAGCCCAGCAGCTCAGCCATGGATTTAAATGTCACAGATTCCTGACAGCCCCCTAAGCTCATTCTCCACTCCAGCACAGGGCAGCAGGGCTGTCTTCCAAGCAGCCTCAGTCCTGGCCTCCATCACAGTTTTTTCCTTGCTTTTACTCTAATATTCCAGAAGTTTGTTTTTTGTTTTGTTTTGGGTTTTTTTTGTCAAGAGTGGTTTTGTTGGGGTTTTTGTATTAATAAATGCATTTTTTTCCTGCCTATATTAGCTTAAAAATACAATGTGCAAATTCTGGTGATGCCACTGTAAATGTGGTCAGAGAGTGGAAAACCTGCAAGCAACTCCAGGAATGACCTGGCTTGATTAGAGCTTTGTCAGGTGTTTCCCAGCAATTCCTGTCACACTTTTATTTCTCCCTGCCTGATAGAACATCTGCTTATTTTTAGGTCTGGGTAATTATCATCACAGAACTCAGAGCACTTCTTTGTTCTGGTTATTTTAAGCAGAGCATTACAATAATGGTGATATCTGATGGATTCTGCTGTGGAAGGAATGAAATTGAGGACAAACACAGCAAAACCACCATGAATATACGGGACCTAAACCAGACACAGGAGGCTGGAAAAGTGTGCTGGACTTGTGCTGCTCTTTTTTTTTTCCATTTTCCAGAAATTCAGCAGTGTCCAGATGGACTCCATATGTACCCCATATGACTCTCTCCCTGCAGGGTCCTTTGGGAAGGCCCATGGCAATATCCACAAGAATTCTGCACAGCGGCACTTGTTTCATGTGGTCAGACCCCAACAGCTTAAAATTGGTTTATTTGGAAATGGTTCTTTACCACCAGGCACCCACTGACCCTGGGCTGTGTCAGCATCACCAGCCCAAGACCTGGGGCAGGAGGGAACAGGCTCCAGCTCCCACTGAGAGCAACAACCACATTCCTACTGCTCACGTGTGGGTTCAGAAGACACCTTTTAAAAGCAAGAAAAGTTGAAAGGATGCAACGGGACCACCACTCAAGAGCGAGGCTGGGGGAAAATCCAGGCTGCCAAAAGGGTTTTGCAATTTAACCTGGAGATTACATCACGTCTGGCAGCACACATGAGCTGTCTGCAACAGGGCTTTAGCCTGGCATAAGGTACCACCCCACAGACCAGATCTCAGAACACAAGCCAAATATATATAGCTGGAACAAAGGACAAAGTCTGCACTTCCCAAAACAAGACCATGACTTGCTCTAGAAACCATAGAAAGTTACATAAATGAAAAAACTGATTCATGAGAACAAAAATAAAAGCTTCTCTCGTGGATTATAATGCCATTGTAGCTGCATTCATTCAATAACCCAAGGCCTAAAAACTTGTTAAATCCCACACCAACAACACCCAAACCCAAAGATCCTTGTGCATGCAACAAGTTTTTTCCTACCAGAAGAACCAAACAAGAATTTAGCATCACCTCCATGTACTAAAGTCCTGGAGAATCAGGATTCTCAAGGGAGCCAAGGGCACTTAGAGACCCAAGTCCCACTCACTTTTATTTATTCTGACACAGATTGCAAAGAGAATAAAATCCCAGGGGGATTTGGCATTTAGTTCCCTTGGGCTGCTTTGGGAAGTTCAGCCAGCAACACCAGCCTGGCCCCTCTGGTTGGCACAGCTCAGCATGGCTGAGCAGGCTGCTAAGTGCCACACTGCCAACCTGCTGTTGGAGTTCAAGGAATTACTTAAGAAAAAATAAGAATATAAAGAAAATAAATTTCTCTCTTGCTGCAGCAAGGAGGGTTTGCATTCAGTGTTTCAGCAAAGTTTTTCAATGTCACTAATTTGGTGTCAGAAACTCAGTACAGCCAATTCCACCACACCTCAACTACAGTCGTATTTGTGACAAGATACTAGAAGGCCACAAATAGGTCAGAACTGTCTTGCTGCAACATCCAGTGTCTGTTTAGTTACTTTCCTCCCACAGTGGCCAAAAGCGTATTTCTTTACCTATTTGTCAAGCAGGGGGACCTGTAACATTTCCTTATTTATATCTCCCCAGCTTCTGGCACACAGCAGCAGCAGCACTAACAAAGCCCTGATGACTTTTTAAAGTGTTTTAGGTTTACTTTCCATGAAGGCACCTTAAGGATCAACATTATTATCACAGCTTAAGGCAAATTCTGCTCTTAATAAGTGATACCCAAGCACTTGGGAAGTGTGTTGGGGTGAACCCATTCATTCTTTAGCACCTGCCTGTCAAGGTGGTGATGCTACCAGGATTCTAACAGAGAACATTTTATCAACAACACCGAAGCCCATGTTTAAAAGTAGCATTTAATAAACTTTACGTTTTGTTCCAGTACATGAAAGTGGTTCTGTCAGCTGAAACCTCACCTCTTTTCCTGCTGAAGCACCAAACTCAGAAGTAAATCTTTCTCTTTTTTTGGCTGCGAGGAAAAGGTGGTGGGGCACTGAAAGGACTCTCCAGGGAATGGTCATAGCTCTAAGGCTGCCAGACCTCCAGGAGTATTTGGACAACACTCCCAAGCACAGACTGGGATTGTTGGGGTGTCTGTGCAGGGCCAAGAATTAGACTTGATCCTTGTGGGTCCCTTCCAACTCAGGATATTCCATGATTCCATGAAAAGAAGGGTGATATAGTGCATTCTCCTTCAACTCTGCTCCTTCCTGGCTGCTCCCCAATACATTTTCAGTTGCTCATTCAGCATTTCCTGGCTTGTCCAGGCTCCTGACCGCACTGACAGTATCCACTTGTTTTGCCCAAGAGCCAAGCTCAGTCTCAAGCCTACCAGAGATGCACAAACTCCTGGGAGTGTTCTGGGAGGCTCTGCAGATCAAATGCACTCTCCTTTAGCAAGGATATCTGTATCCTCACCACAGCCAGAAATGACACATCCCTCTACTCTCTGTTTAGATGCTTCTGTTCATTCTGGAAAAGGCTTACAAAGAGTCACTACTGCCAAGTCAAAGTCATTTGCAAGTCAGGATACGCCAAGGCTCTTCCTCACAGCAATCATAGCCTGCTGAAAGACTGCCTCCCCAAACACAGACTGTGTGCATCCAGAGACTGACTTTCCGTTTCTCTGGGATTTTTCCTTCATTTTTTCTTTTTATTAAAGTTCTGTGAAAAGTGACAGCAATGCCCAATGGGATTATCTGCCTGGATTTCAAAACCAAAAACAAACCCCACACAGCCAAAACTTGTATTTTCAGGGATTTTAATGCAAGATTTTAACATTCAAAATCTCATTCCATCAGCAGACAAAAAAAAAGACATGTTTGCTCATGGGATGGCAGTGGCCTTTCTACACTGTACTTCCATGCACACAGAACACAGGATCCACACAGCTGGGCAAGAGAGAAGTTAATATCCAAAAGTCCCTGGAAGTTCTGGCAGCACTGGAGCTGATATCAGTAGAGGCACCAAACCTCCCTGCCTACTTTATGTAGACAACCCAAGAGCCTGAACACAGAAGAACAGTGAAGCCAACCGAAGCTTCCAACTGCTGAACACTGGAAGTTGTCCCAGATCTGGAGAGGGGTCAGACTGACACATAACCCCTCACACAAAGAAAGTTTGACCAGGGACAGGGAGGGTGCCAGATGCCTCTTCACTCTGCTCACGCTGGGCTCCAAGCCCAGGGACAGCAGCAGAAGTCTCCCCTCCGTTCACGTGAGCTTTGCAAACAACTCCACCAGGGGCCATCTTTGAGTAGGGATGAACTTTTGCTCAGGAAGCAGCCTGAGTCTCTGGGAAACTCTGGGCACTGCCTGGCAGCAGCTTCAAGCTCCTACAGCCTGACCTCTCCAACATCAAAAGCCTTCCCATCCTCATGCAGGGGCTCCGCTGCTCCCAACCCTCACCTCATCCAAGCCACTCTGGGCAGGATGATCCGGGAGAGACAGTCAGGGAAGCACAGCTCTTTACCAGGACAGTAGACACTCAACTTGCATAAATCAGAGCTATGGAAAGAGACCTGCTCCACCAGCTCCAAAGGCCTGTCCCTGAGCATGGATTCACCACTTCTTAGAATCACAGACTCACAGAATACCTTAAGTTGGAAGGGATCCTCAGGGACAATTGAGTCCAGCTCTTGGTCCTGCACAGGACACACCAACAATCCCATGCTGTGCCTGAGAGTGCTGTCCAAGCAGTCCTGGAGCTCTGGGTCTGTGACCACTCCCTGGGACACTGTTCAAGTGCCTGACCACTTCTGGATGTGGAATCTTTTTATAATGTCCAGTTTGAACCTTCCCTGACACTGCTCCAGCCATTGCGTGGGGTCCTGTCCCTGCTCAGAGAGCAGAGGTCAGTACCAGGCTATGCCTTGGCCGAGCTCCATGCAGCTCTGAGCCAGGAATCTCTTCCAGGCACACAGCAGTGCTGCTTTGGGGTCCCAGCCCAGCTCACAGCTGATGTGGGGATTCCTGTGCCATCACGAGCAAAGGGAAGAAATGAGCCAGGGGAGGCAGGATTGCCTCTCTCAGCAGCAATAAGGACTGAAAGCAGAGATAAACCATTGCCTTGGGCCATTCCTGCTTCAGCCTTTTGCTTCATTCAGCAGCAGGAACGACTTGCAAATGCAATTATTCACATATCAGAATTTTTAATGACTACTGAGGTTATCCAAAATAAACATATCTTGCAAAATCAAGTTTCCAGACCTAGGCTTCCTCTTACTTTCCTTTAGGTGAAGATGTGAAGAAACACTGATGTATGGCAAACCATAGCTTTAACCACCACTGACACTGCCCATGAACCTCTGCAGCACCCGGAATTGTCATTGTCCAAAGGGAAACACCAACATTACAATACTAAATAAATTGACCCTTGGCAATTTTCTAAGTCAGTCTTGTGGCATTTGACTTTTATAAGCCTGAAAACTGCTCGTCTGGTCCAAAATCAACAGAGAGTGAGCTTCCCATTGCGGAATACAGGCTCCATTATCTCAGTTATGCACTAACAAAGCATAAGCAGCAGCAGAATATGAACTCTTCATTTATCACACACAATTGTTTTCTGCAGCAGACATGGAGCTTGGCAGGCTGAGTTTCCCTGGAAGTCTCCATGTGTCTTGTCACAGCATCCAAACTCAGGGCTGGGTTAAATAAAAACAAATAGATCTACTCCTCCCAAAGCCCAGTACCAAACTAACAACTCCTGGACAGCACAGGGCTGAGAGTGGCAGGGCCTGGGAGCATTCCCTCCCATCAGCCAGCTGCTGTTCTGTGTATTCCTGGGGTCTCCACGACATCAGCATCTCACTAGACTCTCTCACCTGAGTCACAAAACAGGGAACAGGAACTTTTGCTATGTGGAAGAAAAAAAAAATGTCCTTAAGTCCAAGCTACCTCTGTCACAGACTCCTTGAACAGTTTTCTCTTCACGTCTTAGAGCTCCTTTTCCTGAGCTGTTAGCCATCAAGAATAATTATTTTTTCTAATCACTGCTTATTTACTTTCAGGGATCATTTCTGGTTGATTCTACAAACGGTATCAATACACAGCCCAGCCCCACAGACAGGCTTTGCACATGGACTGTAAAGCAATTTACCACACAGAAAACCAATCTCCAGTGAGGCTCAGTATCACAAGATGCAGACAACTCTCATGATATATACATGATACGTTCCTACATACTCAAACATTTACCATGTGGCTGAGAATAGCAGGGGAAAGGCCTTGAAGGTGCCATTGGTCACCTGACTGCTTGCTCTGGAAGTTTTAAAAAGTCCTGACCCCAAACCCATTGTCAGGTTCTAAATCTCATTTTTTTCAGCCAGCCTCTTTCTGAAAGCCAGAAGTATTTCTCCTTTATCTTCAGCTTCATGGAGATCCTAGGACAGGTCTGTCCAATGCCGGCAGCAACTCTACCCAGTAAGAACTGACACAAGCTGCCACATCCCACCTCAGCGCCCCTGAGACTTTACTTCACCCTCCACATCAGTCCAGCACTCCAATAATATTTCCAGGGAAGCAGCCTGAGACAACAACACACACAGGACTGCAGCTTGGAGGGTTTATTGAAACAGCTGCTCCTGTAATTATTTTTCAGAAGCTGCGGATTTCTGCTAGCAATGAGGAGCCCTGCACAGCAGAAGGAAACCAGGTTTGGTTGTGCTTGTGTGACGAGCTGAACTCTGGTTAGGAAAGGAGTTAAAAGCACAGACATTTCTGCACGAGGCCCCTGTGGTTTACAATAAAAGCAACGTTTATTTCCTGTATGGTTTAGCACACAGAGGCTAAATTAACCGACAGGAGTAAAAGTTTACAGCATTAATTGCTGTTTCACTGCCTTTATATTGCCAGGAATTTACTCTTTAAATAAAAGATTACTTTAAGAAGAAATATAACATGGCATTAGGGATTCAGGTGCTTCTGATGTGTATTACTTTATATCTTTGAAGAATTCATATACCACACATCTCAGTTAACAAAGAGTCTTTTTGCTGACTGCAGTTCTAAAACTAAACCAAGTAATTGTTTAAAGAGAACAAAGCTTTTTTTCTTCAACTAAAATACCTAAATATCATAATACAAAGGAAGACAGAAAGCTATGGATTAAGAACAAATTTTCCTCCTCTTTGCAAGAAGAGCCAGGCTGTCTTGAGAAAGAACAGCATCCCAACAGCATCTGTGAGAGGAAATATTCAGCAGAGCACAGTCCCTATGGGCAGCAGTTTTCTGACCCAGTATTAATTGCCCTGGGTGACATTTCAAGTGTGAATCATCCTGAAGGCCCCAGATCCTTCTCTATGTTACTTGGACAAAATATCGTCTAAAAACTGTGTCTCTAAGTGGGAGAAATAAATTGTTTTCACAAGACCTGGAAGTTTCTAACACTTTGGGCAGCTGAAACAATACAGGAGTTGGCCAAGCTCTGCCTGCTGTAGCCAGGAAGACCAATGCCTGGGGGTTTGCTCTCAGGACTGCTCAGGAGACATCCTGAAGTGACTCTTCCCGGAATTAACAAAATGGAGCATTTTCCAACACAGTGAGGCTGTTCCCATTACCAGGCTGCTCCCACTCACTGCATCTCTGCAGCCCGCAGGGAAGCGCCTCCTTCACTCCAGGGCAGGAGCACTAATCTGGATGCTGCCCATGCCTTGGAACCATGACCTGAAGCCAGTCTGCAACTCCCCGCCGTATTTTTTAAGTTTTACAGATCCCTCTTGTCACCATGGTATCTGCCTTTTTTTTCCTTAAACCACAAGCTTCCTTCTGCCTCAGTGCAAGCCAGCATCTGCTTACCCCAATCAGAAACTAAGATAAATACACACTGTATTTTATTTTATCAAAGTTTAAGTCCCCAGCTGTTTATTTGCTGTAGGATAAAGCTCTGCAGGCCTGGGCAAGCAGCCAAAATCGCTTCATTCCCCTGCTGTTCCTCAGTCTCAGCCTAATGCTGATGGCTGGCAGTGGGAGGTGATGGCTCTCCCAATGCCTTCCAAGCTGCCAGCTTGGGTCCCAAACCATTCCATGGAAGATGGAGCTGTCTGTCCAGCTCCTCAGTTCATCCAAGTATAAATTCCTGAGGGGAACATTTCCCAAGTTAGCGTTCTGGATTTACTTTGATCTTTCCACAGCATGCACAACAAACCTCAGACCTCTGCAGGTGAAGGGAGGCTCTCACAGGGACCTCCTGGTACACTGTAATGTGGTGGAAGGGAACAGAAATTTGGAAGAAGTTTTCTCAGGCACAAAGGTTCCATGGACTGAGCTACCAGAATGAAGGGACTTGTTTATCTCCATGACAGGGTGGAATTTCCAGTTCTTAATCAGGATTACCGGAGTACCAATAAGGAAATTTGCAAACCTGCTCCTTTATATTTCTATTCCTATATATTGCATTTCCTGCCTACGGAAAAAAAAAAAAAAAAAAACCAAAAAACCACCAAAAAACCCCCACCAACCAACAAACCACCAAACATCTACTAGCCATAAATCAGCTTCACTTGAACTTCATTTCTATCCATATCCAGTAGGAATGTTTTGGGATATATTTTAATTCATTCATGGAGTTATTCTGCTCCTTTCCTACTCTACCAGTTGTTCTGCAGCTGCTGCTTCAGCCAAATACATTCACAACATGTGCACAGGAATGTCTTGGATAAGCAGCATTGGAAGCATTAAGTGCTTCCTAAGGAATAAAATCTTGTCCTGCTGTAGTCCATGACAGAATTGCCAGTGACACAAGCACAGCCAGAGATTGATCTCATGAGGTGAATAGAGATGTGCTGTTTAAACCTGTCTGGCAACAAATACTCCCATAAAAATGTGGCTTTATGTGAAAACTGTGATTATTTTTCCCAGAGGCTTTGTGTTTGCTGTTTCCATCTGGGTTTTCCAGTTGACTTTGATCTATGCCTAAAGGTAGGAGAGGTGTCTGATCACCTACCCTAAACATGGGCTAAATATACAATGTGTCAGCATCTGCAAGATGATGCTGGCCTTGGAATCATCAAATGCTTGTTTTGTATGTAAGAAATGCTGAGACACCAACCCAACATATCCCAAACGAACACATATAATATTTTCCACCCAACATTTTCTGGGACAATACGGTTTTAATTTTTTTAATGCAAACTGTTAACATAATTTTGAGAGCAGGGCCAATTTCATTAAAGAAGACAAGAAGCTTTATTGGGTTAGATCCAACACTTGTCTAGCCCAGTCTCCTGTTTCCACTGGTCACAGATCCCAGGGAAGAGCATGCCAACAGACTGAGCATAGAGAGCTACCTCACATCCAGCTTTCTTCCCAGACTCCAATAATTCACAGTTTTGATGCAGAGATGTGGTAGTAATGTTTAATAGCCCTTGATAGACTTTTCCCCTTAATTTGTCTCACTGCTTCCTGAGCCCATGCACTTTCTGCTGTACACCATGTCCTCTGGCAGGGAGCTCCTCCCCAAAATCTGTGTTGTCAAACAAAGCATTTCATTTACTCTGAACCTTTCACTTTCACTGAAAGCCACTTTCACTTGCTCTCCTCCAGTCATTCCATTAGGAAAAGTTATTACTAATCTCTTCCTGTTTGTTCGCCCATGCTTGACGAGATGTTATCACATTTCAGACTTTTTCAGTGCTTTCTTTATCAACTGTAGAATTCACAGAATCATGGAATGGGTTGCCTTGGAAGGAACCTTACAGAACCAGAAGGAACACTCTCCCTGCCATGGGGAGGGACACCTCCCACTAGCCCAGGTTGCTCCAAGCCCCATCCAACCTGGCCTTGGATGTTTCCAGGGGTGGGGCAGCCACAGCTTCCATCCTATTATCCACTAATTCTGACTTACTTGGTTGTTCCTCCTACAGTGATCACCTCACCCTGCTTTCCTCCCTATTCTCACTTTCTTCTGTCATATAAAGACAACTATTCCAGTCTACTAAAAATATTCACCATACATTTATTCAGTGGGTTTTTTTCTTTTGCCCTTTCTCATCCTAAACATTCCTGACATTCTGTTTGCTTTTCATGGCCAGGAATATGGTATTTTTTGTGGAATTACCTAGTATGGGTCAAAGACCTCTCTGCTTAACAGTATTTTAACAGAGTTTAAACCTTGTTCTTGCACAGGACAACCACTGTTTCTTCCCAGTTTTCCATCTGGGACAGCAACAGCATGCTGTTCTTACACTGTTTGCTTAGAGTCCAGCACAGATGTCTGTGGGAATCTCTTGGTAATTTCTGCAGATTGTAAAAGCTGCCTGTGTATTTCCAAATCTTGATTATTATCTGTTTTCTGTAATTGATGTGCAATCAATTACATAAGCCAAAAAGAAAATAAATAATCTTTTTCTCTTATCCCACATCAACTTAGTCTCTTTCTGGAAAAAAAAAAAAATTAACCTGGATAACGTGTGCCCAAAAGTCCAGGGATTCAGTATTATGGATCACCCTCCCTCCTATGCTCCAGGTAGCTCAGGTGTGAGGCACAGCTTTCTCCTCTAACACTGCACTGATTCTCCTCCCTGCTGTCTCTGTCCACCATTCCCTGGGAAAGAGCCAGTGAAGAATAACATCCATTTGTGCAGCACCGGAAGATGGCCCTCAACTCCCAGACTCCCCTGAGATCCTTTTTCAAACCACAGCTGCCTTGGGCTTCTCTCTTCACTCCAACACTCCAGCAATCAAACAACAGGTAATAGTTAAAATTTTACACTCGAGCGCCTTTAGAATTTCTAGAGAGGCTGATTCATGCACTGAAACAGGGGAAAAGCTGAACTTCAGATCATTAATTAAAGAAATAAATCGCCACATCCACATCTCACAGGGGAAACCAAGTCCAGGAAAAAGCTGTAAGTCAGGATGTGAAAACAACATCAGCTGTATCCTGACAGCACAAACCTCAGTCAGGCCAGTTGAACTGATGACCCTTCACATTTTTTTCTGGTGCTTTAAAGCTCGGTCTTACCCTGCTGCCTTTTCAGTGTTAGAAAATGGCCTTAATATTGAGCTGGGGGTGCTGTCCCAGGAAGAATGTGCTCCTGGATGGAAGTTTTTTTTTCTGGGACAAATGACAGCAGATAAGCATTAAAATTAAAGCTCTTTCAGGTTATATTAAATATCTGACCAACAAAAGCATTTAAATTTAATCATAAACTGAAAGTCTCCCCTGTGTACAGCTGGGTTTAAACAAATGGCATTAACACTGAATTTTCATGTTTGAGCAGAAACATTCCTGAACAGCAGAATATTGAATAAGATGTCAATTTGGTTCAGGTTTCAATCTCTCCAATCAGTGCCAGGAACTGAGATTGGTGCTTCCAAGGCTGGGGAGCACAAGGAGCAGGCAGAGCTCACCTCCCTTTGGCTATGGCAATGATGCATCCTTAGCTCTTGCTTTTGTCAGAGGGGAATGTTTCATTTCTGTTTTGACCTTGAACAGCTGAATTCTGTCAGTGTTGGTGTAGTTCCCTTTGTCTCCCCTCTCCCCAATTCCTCCTTTCCTGGAAGGAGTAAGAATGACCTTGCAGAGACTCAAGTCTTGGCACTGCTCATTAACACAGATGCCAATTCACTGACTTCTAGAGGAATTTTGTGAGTGTAACTTTAATGCCCCAGGACAAGGAAAGTTTCGTGCTCAACTCTATAAATATTTATTTAAAACGCACAAGTGCTTAGCCCTGACATAACACTGTGTGGATCCTATCTTGGAATATGGTGCAGTTCAGGATTCAAGGGAAAACCAGCAAAAGCTGACAGCACCCAGCCTCTCCCTAAAATCTACCTTCTTTCCCCAAGCAGAGACATAATCCTGATGCACCACCTCAGAATAAACACTGTCCTACCTGCATATACAACCTAGAAGAATTCTCAGCAAAAAGCCTTTCCTGGCTTTAACTGTGGAATAGAATTTTCCATCTTTCTCCTGCTGTCAGAAACTGGTTTCAGTTAAGCACAGTAGAATGTTTTTTATTTTGATATATTAAAATTATTGCAACAACTGCAGTCAGTTTAATCTCTGGCTCCATTAAAAATTTGAATGCAATATTTTAAGAAAAATATTTGACTTATCTCAAGTTTGGAACAATGACTTTACAAAAAACAACCCAGGAGGTAGATGGAATATATCCGAGCTTGAGACGCATTACGGATTTTGTTTTCCATCCCAAAAGCTCTAACTCAGAACAACTCCTATCATTTTATTGAGAGAAACTCTCTTTGGTGAACACTGAGTATCCAAAACAGTCCTTCACATGTATTACGCTTCTACAAAAGGAGTTTAAAAATCAATACCTAGCTTAACACGCCAGTTTTCACCCATGGTATATAAACCCAAAACATACAAGCACCGTGAGATTGTTTTTTAACTACAGATGCAGCTTATTTTCCCATGATATGTGCATTTACCTAAACTTGCATCACAGTACAAGACTATTTACCAACAATTTTTATCCGTGTTTTCTTCCCACATAAACTGCCCTGCCATGCAGCCCAAAGGAAGTTCACGAGCTGCTCCTGACTGTCTGCTGCCGCTGCTCGGGGCTTCCGCGGCGACAAACGTGACCACAGACATCCGGGCTGGGACAGCCTGCCGGGAACCTCGAACGTGGCAGCAGAACAAGGGACACTTGTGATCCACACTGATAAGGACTGCATGCACAGAGACACCCTGCTGTGGCCGCACTTCCCCTCAGAGCCACCTCCTACCACGGCCCGGCACCACCACTGCAAAGTTGGACGCCAGCTTTGAGGCCTTTTCCAACCTGAACCCTTCCCTGATTCCATGAAACCTCACAGCAGCCAAACAACACAAACATAAAGCACACACACTCTGCTCATTCTCTGTAAGGGTGGCATTATTTGCATCTTTTGTCACCCTCTGAGTAAAAAGGCCCTAGAGGGATTTTAAGAAAAAGATTAAGAAAAGATTAAGAAAAAAGATTAAAATTTTTATTAAGATTAAATAATTTTTATTAAGATTAAAAAATATTAAGAAAATACTATTTTCTTAATACAGTCTCCACCTCTCCATGTATTACGTTCCTGGGATTCAAACTTCAGAGGGATGAAGCAGCCTCACCAGTCTTCCCAAAGCTCTGAGCTGTTGAACAGGGATAAGAGCTGGTGGTTACACATGCTCTCCTCATTTCCAACAGCTCTTACCTAGAGCTGTTCTCCCCTGGAATGCTCCAGGAAGCACTTGCCTGGTTATATTTGTCCGGTAGCACCAGCAAGTTTTCTGGTGCTTTACTGGGAAAAGAGAAGACTAATTGCAAACAAATATCCACTCTCCAGACCATGGTCCACTTTCCTCTTCATTTCTTGGGAGGGGGGGAGGAGAAGACCTAGAATCCTTTCCCAAGCAAGAAGACAATACACTATACAAGAAAAATATGAACCCCCCACATCCTTAACTTTGTGAATGAAAAATAAATTAAAATTCCCTTTCCTCTCTAAAACCATCCCTAAACAGCAGCAGGTCTGTGGAATACAGAACTCTGACTCCAGCTCAGGAGATTATCTCTTCTTTCTGCCATGTCTGCAGTCACAGTAGGAGACAAGGAAAGAAAACCACTCACATAGCCATCAAAACAAGGGAGGAGGGCAGAGCTGGGAGAGATGGAAATGCGGTAAGGAGATTATAAAGCTGAAGCACTTGGCTCCAAGGAGCATCTGCACACCACACATTTGATGTGGCAGTTTGCTCAGCTCCCAGCACTGGCAGTGGCACAGGGCAGAGCTCAGCCCACCACAACCAGTGCTGGCACTTCACTTCCACAGCCACAGCCTCCAGCTTCAGCCATATCCCTGGAACTGCAGGCAGGTGTTGGATAAACAAATACATAATTCTCTCAAAGTCCCCACTCAAGACCTGTGCAGTTGTTGGCAATAAATGCACACTCCTAAGACAAAGAAGAATTTAAGCAGCTGGTTCTCTTCCACTTGAAAGCAAGTGGGCAATCCAGCTGCCTTCAGGAAGAAAGGGATTCTGGTGGTGGGCACCTTTTGCCCCAAGATCAACAAAATACCAAAATCCTGTAGAGAAAATCACACACTGGGTATGTGCCATTCTTCTCTCCTTGCATCCTTTTCTACCAGGAGCAGGAGTCTAATGACTCTTAGCCTCTCTTCCTTTCACCTCCTGAAGGATTTGAATGCGAAGTTGCAGTGAAACCCCTCTCACAGCCAGCACAGTCCTTGTTCCTGCAATGCTCCCGCACTTCTGAATGCAGATTTGCATCTCATTTCTGTCCGTAGCTTCTGCCACTGTCCCAGGCTGAGGAACACTGCTCACGTCAACTGTCTGTCACGCAGGAAGGCTCCTGCACAGCACCTCCACATGCACATTCCACGTGGATGTCCCAACCTCATCTGCGTAATTACAATCCCCGTGCATCCCTGCCCAGCCCAGAACTCGCCAGCACAGCATCCACGGTGTGGAAGATTAAAGACAAGGGGCCACTTCCCAAGCAAGACTTTCAAACACAGCAGGAAACTGGTGCTGGAACTATCACATTATGGAATGGAATTCAAATAGGAGGCCAGACAAGATGTCAATCATCATACTTTCCAGAAATCCCTTGAAACACACTCATAAAATGTCTTTGCTTAGACATGAGCTTCACACAGTGTTTTTTCCTCACAGATGCATCATACTGAATATAAACATTATAGAGAAAAGTGCCTTGGGGAAACATTTTATACACTGTGATGTGGCAAATTATACCACATAACAAAGCAGGACTTTGCCAACACTAGACCACAAAATTTGGGCACCCTCGAAGACTCAGAGCCCCAGGGTGTGAGGTGTGAAGCAACCTCAACCCTTTTTCTTCAGTGGGAGACACTTTGCAGTCTCACAAAAGCTTCTGCAGCTTACAGAAATGGGGCAGGAGGAGGAGATTCAATACTTATTTCTGGTTTGCTTCTACTCAGGCAAATTAGCCTTTTAAAACCCAAAATAACACAGTGCTGGGTGTCACTACAGTACAAAGATGACTTAGCAGGAGGGAGAGCTCTTCCCAGGCTGATGTTACCCATTCAGTCACTTTGCTGCAAACAGCCTTGTCTCTGTTCCATCTCTATCTAGCAATCTTCTCTGATGTGGATTTTCCATTCCTGGAATGGGTTATTTCAAATTCAGCACCCAGAAAGGCTTCTCTGGTCCTCCAAGCAAAGCCTGTCTCACCAACAGTTTCAAGAGCCACAGAAACTACTCATTCCCATTCCCCTCAAAGAGGTGCCTCTCTTTTACTTCAGGTTGAAACATTGATTAAAATTCTTATACTGGAAAGAAAACATCACCCAGTGAGGTGCTGGGCTGGTCCTGCCAACAGAAACACCCTCGGTGTACGCAGAAATGCAAGAATGTGCAAGTCTTGCTCATAACCACAAGATCCCTTGAGCTGCTCCAGCTTTAGACACAGGCATGATTTGTATGTGTGTGTGTATATATATAAATGTACACGTCATAAAACTGGCAATTATGTGCACATTATGCTCAAATACCCTAAAAAACTGACTACACCAACGCTACATTCAAATTCCACAGGCAGGGATGCACAAAGGAGCCTGAAAGGCAGCAGTTAGTCAGACTTTGGAGCTTTGTAACATGTACAACCCACACAAGGGCCACGAAGCACTGTAGAAAACGCTGAGGTAATAATTAAAAAGCTAATTTAAAAACAGAAAAACACAATTGAGATCCGTGCTTGCACCCCTGGAGCTCAGTATCACCAGACAGAAATCAATAGGTGCTATGAAGAGGATGCTGATAAAAATCTATAGCAACTGAGGCAGTCAACTTGAAACCTATTAACAGCTGCAATAGAAAGAAAGGATTACTTTCCCAATCTGCTGCTTTTCTTCCAGATGATTGTTCTGTACGAACCCAGCAGAAATCCCTTGGATCTCTTTTATGAATGAACTACTCAGGATTTCAAGACCATCCCCAGATCAGCAGGAAACAATCCTCCACTTTTCACCACCAGCACCAGCACTGTCAGTGCTGGCATCAAGTTTAAAAAAATGACACGGGAAGGGAGGGACAGCAGGGACACCTGAGGCACAGGCTCCTGTGCCATCTGCAGCCCATCTACCCAAGCTTACCAACTGGTATTTGATCTGCTGAAGCCCACAGACCAGTGGCTGCACTCAAGCAAAGAAGGAGAATGCAGTGAGGGCTTGTTTTTATCTTCTGTACATCACTGTCCTCCCAAAGTCTGGGGACCTGAAGCACGAACAGTGACAGGAAAAGGTCATCATACAGCCATAGCTCAGACTCTTTATCTCCTCGTACTAAAAGTCACTGACCATTAACTGCAATTGCTGGCATTTTCTGAGTACTTGGCATTTTGTAGTTCTTCAGCACATCCATACCAAGTGCAACCAAATCCCCCGAATTTCAGCCTCGGAGCATCTCCCACATGGATCAAACAGAAAGCAGATGATCCTAAGGACACAGAGCTACACCTGAACCTAGGCACAAACCGCTATTTCTGAGTATCTCTTTATTCTGTGTATCTCTTTATTTTCCCTTTGGAAAACACAGTCCGAGTTCTGCCTGCAACACATTGGAGCTACGAAAAGCGAAATCCAGTGTTCCCAACAGGGCAAGAACCAGGGGCTACTGGGACAGCAGCCACACACGCCTGCCACAATCAACGAGAAATAAACTCATCAAAACCAAATGACAGACGACACATTTAGAATTTAACTTCAAGAACAACAAAAAAAAAACCCAAATAGCGGTGGCTCTGCCTTCCCAGCACAGGGTGAGGGGTGCGGGATCACCGAGGAAATGCCGCTTTCCGTCGGCGGCAGCCGCAGCACCGCCCGCACAGCGCCGGGGGCCGTGAGGGGACCGCGGCTGCCCCGGCCTCTCCCCACGCGGCCCCCGCGTCCCCTGCCCGGCACAAGTTTCCCCCGCGGGCCGCTTACCGCCGTGGAGCCGGAGGAAGAGGCGATGTAGACCTTGATGACCATGCTGGGAGCGGCGAGATGCGGAGCCCGGCGGGCGGTGGGTGTGTGAGGGCGGCTTGGGCGCGGGCTGGGGCTGAGGCGGGAGGGCGGGCGCGGGGAGGCGGCG
>VXBR01010626.1:318652-345307 GCA_013400215.1 Cisticola juncidis
TTTTTTTTTTTTTTTTTTTTTTTTTTTTTTTTTTCCTCCCACTTCTTGTCATACCAGATGGTTGTGCAATGGTAATTTGGGGCCATTAGGCGGCGCAGAATTTGAAACTGGCCTTCAAGGAAAGCGGGGAAAAGGGATTTAATCATCGTAGTCGGGAACTTTGGGGCAGCGCGAATATGGGGCGCCCCCCCCTCCCCTCACAGCGCGGGCTGGGGGGGCGGGGCGGGGACGCGGTCGCCCCTCAGTCACTGAGGCGCCTGCCCGAGGGGTTTCGATCCGGTCCGGGCGCCTCACGACCCTTGACGGGTCCGTGGGGGGCCTAGACCGAGTCAAAACGCCTTGGGCGGGCGCGATCGCCGCCTTCGCGGTTGTCCCTCATTGTCCTTGCGAGGCCCGCGGCGACCTTGTTGTGTGAGGGGAAATTGGCGGGAACTTTTCGAACTCGACGTGGTGACGTGGCGGCGGCGGCCGCGGGGCACTGTGGGAGTTGTAGTCCGTGAGGCGGCGGGGATGGGGGAGGCCGCCATTGCTGCAGATGGTGTTGGGGAGCCCTGTGAGGCTCCCCGGCTCCCCACAGGACTGAGGTGAAGTCACAGAGGATGGTGTTGCTTTCTCAACTCTGTCTCGCTTTCCTTGCAGGCTCCAGCTGAAGGCGAGGCAAAGGAGGAGGTAGGAGTTGTCTGTGGTCCCCACTCCAAGAATTCCTGTGGGCTTCTGCAGAAATTAGGAAACCCACACAGCTTGTGAGGGGTGCTCAGCCCCTGGGGGTGCCCTGTGCCTGGTTTTGGGGTGCTTGGGGCCATCACTGTCCTCTGAGGTTGCGGGTGACCCCCCTGAGGTGATGCTGGGGGTCCAGCAGCTCCTCTGGGCTGATATCAGAGACAAGTTACGGTGGGAGTATGTCCCTTTTAGCCTCTCAACTCTTGCAAGCAAAGAAACTTCGTCCTTTACCATGTCTGCAGAGTAAAGTGGTGGCAGCAGAGAACTGCTGAGCAAAGGTGCACTTCTAGGAAGTCATAGAATACCCTGAGCTGGACCTACAAGGATCATGGAATCACAGCATGGTTTGGATCATGGAAGGATCTAATCTCATCCAGTGCCACCCCTGCCATAGGCAGGGACACCTTCCCATGTCCCAGGTTGCTCCAAGCCCCGTTTGGCCTTGCACACTTCCAGGGATGGGGAGGCATCAAGGCCCTCACTATAATGTTCATAATTTCATAAATCATAGGATTTCTGTGAGGCTTCATGGTGCCATGTTATATTGGGTGGCAGTTATGAGAAAGCTCTGCTTTATGTGCTCTGGATTTTACTGACATGTCTTTCCTTATGCAGCCAAAGAGAAGGTCAGCCAGACTATCTGCTGTGAGTATCTGTATTTATCCTTCAATATTTTATCACTTGGGATGGGGAAAGTTTAAAATAAACTATTGGGGTTTTCCCCTAGAATCAGGAAAGACACGCTTAGAGTATTGCAACGTTTAAAATTCCCATTCCGTGTTTCTGTACCCTGAACATCCCCACATCTCAGGCTTCTCACATGAGATACAACATCTTTGTTAGTGCACATTCCATCTGGGCACAGGTATCCAGAGTTAGAGAATACTCAGAATATTTCAGGGTGGATTTATTCCTTGTAGGACTTCTCCATACAAATGCTCATGGCTCTGTAAATCACCTGCTCTCTCCTTTGTCTGGTAATTTGCCCATTGATTTTTCACAGAGCCAGCAAATAATTTTCAAAAGTTATCAGCATAATACTCATAAAAATATAAAAATAAATATTTATTTCTGGTACTCACCTGACTTGTTTCTTGTGGTTTTTTGCAGAAACCTGCTCCACCCAAACCGGAGCCAAAGCCCAAAAAGGCAGCACCTAAGGTAAGGGTCTTGAACTGAAGTTATATTTTCCTTGTCAAGGTATTTACAGGGGTAAACCCCCCACAGTTAACCACTTTTCTTACTATAATTATCCTGAAAGCTTTAACATGGAATTATATGAACTAAGGGAATGGGAAAAACATAATTTTATCCAATGTCTACTGAAGGAATGTGGTAAACTGAGCAGATTTGAAATCCCTTGTGGTGAGGCTTTGCTGCTGCTTTACAAGGCCGTTCTGAAGTTTCATATAGTGCATTGTTGGGAAAATGATGCTTGGAATAGAGATCAGAAACTCAATTAGAAGAGGCATTGAAAATTATGCTTTTAATTACAGTTTCTTACTATATTTCCATTCTGAGGCCCACTCTGCAGTTAGTTATCAGTTTATCATATTATAATCACTCAGAGTTCTAGAGACCCCTTCAGCTGGATGTTTTTGGAAATGTCAAAAACATTGCCATGTCAGACAGAATAATTAAAAAAGAAACTATTTAAAGCCCATTTTTAGTTTGGAGCAACAGTTTGAAATTTCAAAGGGGGCAGTTCTGCAATCCATGAGGGATTTCTTTCCATCCCCTTCTTACCAGACTCCCCAGCCATCAGTTTGCAGTGCTTTTTTGTTAGATTTTCCTGTAAACATTTAGGACTTTGCAGCTAAAAACCCCAAAACAATAAATACCCCAGCAACAAAACTTTAGGAATTGCTTTTAACCTGTTGCCATCATACATTTTCCTTGTAGTTTGCGATGATGAGGTGAGCAAAGCACAGGGGGAGAGATGCTTTTGTTGCAGAGGGAGATGATGGGCTAGGAAACAGGAACTCTTTCCTTTTCCTTTGAAAAGGAATCTGCAATTGCCTATGGCCTAGCAGACTTCCAGGTGAGGGAACTGTTCCCCTCCACATCCTCTTTGTGGAGCAGCAGAGATGCCGTGGAAAAGAGAGAATCCCACTTGTCATTTTGTAATCTTGGTGCTGTGCAGAGCGAGGCTTTCTCGTTCCATCTTGGCCTTGCAGCTGGAATTCTAGACCACACTCCTGGCTGGATGGAGCACTGGACACTCTGCATTGTGCTTCCCTCTAGTGTCTGGTGCCCCAGGCAGAGCAGAGCCAGCTGCTGATGGCACAGAGGGCAGGGCAGCAGTGGATGATCCACATTATTGTATTTTGGTCTTTTCCAAGTTTGCTTTTTTATTTTCATGGAAACATTGAAGGGTTTAAACACTAAAGCTGCATTAACTGAATGTGAAAAGATGGTGGAACAGGGATGCAAGGATTAAGGTCTGTAAGGGACTGGCAAAGTTTTGTTTGGGCCCCCAGTGCACAACTAGGTGGTGTGACCTCCCTTTGGGATCATGCAGGGATCCCCTGGGAGCTGTGCCTTGGGAATTGCCCCCAGCTGGACTTGGGAAGCATTGGTGCTCCTGCTCCTGAGGTGCTGTTTGAAGCCAGGACATTTGAGCTGGGTTTTTGGCTCTCCAGAGTTCCTCAAACCGCATCAACACCTGTGCAAAGAGTGATGGAGTAAGAATTATGGAGGCATTTTTAATTTGTGTCTGCCCTAAGGGGCTTGTCAGCCTTCAGGATCTTGGAATGTTTCCTGTGTGTCAGAATAGATTTCACCTGTTAGACTTTGCCATCTTGAAAAACATGGAGCTGGCAAAGTTGCTTCTAAAATGCAGGACCCGATTACTGAACTGTTGTTGCCATCTCTAGAGCAGAATTACTGAAGAAAATGAACACAATGCTGTAGGTGAGGACCTGTTGTGTCCTGTAGGACCCTTTCTCTCCAGTCAGTGCAGCCATGGAAGTCAGTTTCCCTGGATTCTCCTCCAGTGCTTTCTGAAGAGGGTCTTCTCCAGCACAAAGAATTAGTTTTAGCTCTGTTAATACTTTGTTATGTTTTGTGTGGTTGCTTTCTTTCTGGGATAAGGAAACAGATAAGCAGTGCCACAGTACAATTGTAATTCTAAATTTCACTGCCAAGCAGCAGGAGGATACTGGGTATTCCCAAGACAGGGACTCCTGACAGCACGCTGCAGCGGAGTTTTCTAGGTGGGATGAAATCCCTCAGACTGAGGAGTGAGAGGTTAGAGAGGAAAGAGACCCTCAGTCACTGGATGTACTGACCCCACCTTAAATTTTCTGCATTACTGGAGGATTTGCTGTTAATTTTGGTGAATTTTTGGTAATTGAAGAATCAGGTGACTTTATCCCTTAACACTCTGAGTTTGTCCTTAGCTGCTCATTTTTAAGGTGACTTAAGTGCATTAATAGCTGAGGGATTGAAGTAAGAAAGTAAACTTTCTGTAACTTTTTGGTTATTTGTAGTCACTGAGACAAATCTCATTTTCATTTATCCTGGCTCAGCTGTGAGTAGATCTTTCAGGGTTTCTGGTTCCTCTGTGAGAAGTAGGTTAATCAAGCAAGGGGCTCAGCTAGTGCTGTTACTTATTGGCAGCAAGAGGCACATCCTTGGAAATGAAACTAATGAGGGTCAGGTATTTGGGTCAGGATCTGACCTTGCCTATGGAAAATTGTTACTACAGAAGCATCAAGTTTTGAGATTTGTTTTGATTTAGCCTGATCCACGTATAAGAATCTACATTTAAATAATAAAAGCAACTCTCTTGTGATTAGCAAAGTAATGTTGTTGAGCCCCCACTTTTTCTGGTATGGAAGTGGTTTATTATCACAAGGAATATTTCTGGCAGGGAAGGGGGAAGCTTTGTTGCAGTTTTCTAAATAGATACTGCTGCTTTAACAGCACATCTGAAGTATTCTAGTGTTTGCACATGTTGGTTTTGTTCTGTGACTGCCTTTCAGCAGCAGGGCAGAAGTACAGGCCAGTTCAACATTTTTTAGCTAATGCAATTGAAAGCCTATTTAAAATAAGAATTCTTTTAACCTCAGCCATGGCTGCTTTTATATTCTGCACCTCCCTGTAGCACATTCAGGACAGGCAGAAGGAAAACAGGTTTTTTGTGAAACTTTGATCTCATCTTTTTCAACAGGAAGTTTGGGGGATGGAAGGAGGTTTGGAGAAGAGTTTTGGAGTTGAGAACATGCTGATGCATGGGGTGGAAATTAGGATTTAATATCTTACTGTCTGTTTTCTTAACAGAAAGAAAAAGCAGCAAATGATAAAAAGGAGGACAAAAAGGCAGCAACAAAAGGGAAGAAAGGAGCCAAAGGCAAAGAGGAAACTAAACAAGAGGATGCTAAAGAAGAAAACCACTCTGAAAACGGAGATACCAAAACTAATGAGGTACTTTAGCTCCACTAAAGCCAGGAACAGAGCCAGATGTCCTGGAAATACAGCTGCAGGAGCTCTGCTGGGCTCCAGAGGGTGGGGGGGTCACTACCACACTGTGAGGACAGAGCAGCTGTGGTACCTGCCCAGGGCAGCTCCCTGGGAGAGCCTGCAGGAATGGCCTTCTCCTTCCAGCTCCTTCCTGCTCCATGCTGGAGCCCTTCCACAGGTGCTGTCTGCTGGCCCTGCTCCCTCTTGGGGCTGGCTCAGAGCAGTGCCCAACATTTGAGGAACCATGGAGCTCAGGGGCATCATCACCCTCCAGCCCTGAGCTGACTTTGCACATCCCCTCTGCACTGCTGGGTTCCTCTGCTGCTCAGCACGGGTTGGTGCTGGGCCAGAAATCTGGTTTTGAGTTCTACACAATTCTTTAAAACAATTATTTACCTCAGAACAATTCAACAAGAGATTTGCAAAGTAGACTTGGCCTTGTCTCTTATCTGCAGCCTCTTCTCACATGTCCTTGCTGTGGCAGCTCCTTACCTCAGCTGCCTTTTGCTAGGTCCAGGTGCAGGCGCCATCAGCTGCTGAGGGATTGTCCCAGCAGATTCCTTGCTGATAGTGAAGCAGTGTTTTCTCAGGGCTCTCTTTGCCCATAGCACAGCCCAGCCCGTTGTGTTCTGTCACTGACAGTGGTGTCTCTTCATGGGCTGAGTGTCACCATCCAGCCAAGGGTCCTTTATTCTTTCATTTCTAAAACAAGATCAGGAGCTGCTTGGTTAAAGCACTGCATGGGTAATGTTCTTCAGAGGGGCTTTGAGGGAGCTTTGCAGGTTTGGTGCCTTGACTTGGAAAGTAAAAGCACATTTTTACAGAGAAAGGTGAGAAGTGACTCCCCAAAGTTTAGACAGAGCAGGATTGTGGTTGATCTGCAATTCAGTGCCCCATCATGAAGGCTCAAACTTCCCCATACATATCATTGATCTTAATTAAAATATATTCCAAACCTCTGCCTCTCTGCAGGCATTTATTCCAAAATTGCCTCACTAATTAATACTCCTGTGTTTTTATTTTAAGAATTATCAGTCCACTATTGTGTCGGTATGTGCAATTTCTGTGCATTCCTGTCTATTCCCACAAAGCCTTGTCCATGTCTGTGTTAACAAACTGGTCTATTTTTGATGCTGGTTAGATTGGAATCCAATTAGCATTACCAGTAATATTTCTATTCTTCCCAACCCCTTTTTTAGGCACCAGCTGCTGAAGCATCTGATGATAAGGAAGCCAAGCCCGAGTAATGTTAACCCTGCCCTATATCTCCATCATTTGGTATCCGTACCTCCATGCTGTATTGTTAACAGAGAGGAATATTTTTATCAACTATTTTATAAATGCAGGTTTTTTTAGCATGAATTTAATTATGGAACATCTTCATCTCGGTTACTTGGGAATTAAATCCCTAACAAACAAAACAACAAAAAAAAAAGTCATTGTTTTTAAATTTTGTGATTGTAATAGTTTGTATGGTACATGGAAAGAATAAGTGGTGGTAGCTTTTGACTTCTGTCAGTGTGTCCCTTTTTGTGTAAGTCATGCTTACAGACTTCAGATTTTAATTTTTCCCTTGTATGTGTTGTACGGTTTCTTAAAGTGGGGAGGTCTCAAAACAAATAACCGTGTGAAACATTCCAGTGGTTCTGTGGGTTGCTTTTATAAAGAAGGTGAGCTATTTTCATGAAAAAAAAAAACCTAAGAGCTGGAAATCTGTTGTTTCCCAAATGTAATTTTATTTTGTCAGTTTTGAAAAAAAAAAAGAAAAATAAATAAATAAAAGTGTAATCCTGTTTTTAAATGAAATACAAACATTTCTTTTCAAAAAGGGCAGGTTGGTTGTATGTACCCACTGTTAGGAATTTTGCTGGATTTATCTTAATAAAAAAGACTCCTCAAAAGCTGATTGTGGTTTGTTGCTTGTGCTGCTGGAAAGCTCCCAAATTCCAGGAGAGCTGCAGTGGGAGAGGGAAAGCCCATGGAGCTGGAGAGCTTTAGGCTTTTGGCTGGGGCTTGAGCCCCCTCTGCCTCAGTTGTGTGACGTCCCAATAATCCAGGTTTCCTTGTTCTGGGAAAGAACTGGACAGGCCAATGAACTGGGGTTAAGTCCCAGTTCTGTTGTTACAGCTTTTTTGTGCAGCTATCATCTCCTGCGAAAACCTGCTTTTATAGAGAGTCTCTTCACATCCATGACCAGCTACAGGATATATTTAATAAGAATAAAAATGTCTGCTATGCAGAAACCTCTCTCCCATTAAATTGTTCCTCAGCTCAGCAATGGGAAATTCCAAGAGCTTAAATATTTTGAGTCCAAACCCCAAACAGCATCTCAGTGAGAATGTCTTGGATTCAGTGGGGTTCGGGATCAGTCCCCCAGGGCCACTAGAGGATGTTTAAATATGGATTTAATTTTCCAGGCCTGAAGCACTTGGGTTTTTTATTCCTGCTGCTCCACCTGTTCTGTACAAATGTTTGGGGTTAACTGGGCTCCAGCTTCCTCAGCAGTGAAGGTGAGGGATTCTGAGGGGCCTTTTCCTTGGCACTGGATTCCCTTAATCCAGCAGAGATTTTTGGGCCATGCTCTGGTCTCTCCTCCACTGAAAACTGATGGAGCAGTAACTGTATTCCCTGTGCCTGGTAAAGTGTGGTGAGATGTGGGTAAAACCAGGGAGACTGAACATCCCAGTTGGAACATGGGGAATGGGAACATGATACAACAATAGTTCAAATGTCATCTTGACTGACATCTAGAAATGATTAATCAAATTTCCACTCTACAAAGACAGGCTGAGGAGCTGGGGGTGTTCAGCTTGGAAAAGAGAAGGCTCTGGGAGATCCTGGAGCCCCTTCCAGTGCCTGAAAAGGGAAAGGGACCTTTTATACAGGAACATAGTGACAGGACAAGGGGAAATGGTTTTAAACAGAGGTCACAGTTAGAGGGAGATAGGAAAGAAATGCCTCCCTGTGGGGTCGGAAGGCCCTGGCACAGGCTGCCCCATCCCTGGAAGTATTCAAGGCCAGGCTGGACGGGGTTTGCAGCAACCTGGGATAGTGGAAGGTGTCCCTACCCATGGAAAAGGGTGGATTAGATGATCTCTTAAGTTGCCTTCCCACCCAAATCATTCCAGGATTCCATGATTCCATGAGTTTAGCCAGCAGTTAGTGAGAATCCCAATTGGCCTGTACTGCTACCGGGGGAGAAGGCATATTGGAAGTATTTTAGATTTACGTTGTTTCCCAACCCCAGTGATTTCTCTAAAAGGGCTTCTAACAGGAATTCAGTCCTACAGGAAGGTGAAGACCCTTCTCCCAGCCCTGGTGCTGTGGGACCATCTCTCTTTGGCTCCAGCCTCCAGTCACTGAGTGTCTCAAGCATTGTGATTTCAGCAGCAGAATAACTAACTGAATATAGTTATTTTCTTAGCACAGGATCCATCCATCTGCCAAGGTACAAACAACCTTTGGAATGAGGTCACTCTGATCCCAAGTTGTGTCTCTCCGTCTGAGTCCGGAGGTTGTTAAACAGAACATACAACTGAGAGTTTGGCTTTGGTTATTTCTTTTCTGAGTGCCAGGGTGGGAGTTGTTCTTAATTCTATAACTATTGTTCTAATCAAATTCCTCTTTCAAATAAGTACAGAAAATTGCCCAAGAACATTTTGCTCAAATTCATAACTTTTCAAAGCCATGGGGTATTGAGAGAGTTGCACAACTGAATGGATTGTCTGGTTTATGCCAAACCCTCCTCCAAGGCTGATGTCCTGGTGTCTAGACACTGAATCCAAGGCCAGCTCCATGGTAGCTCTCAAGCTTGGCTGATTTTGTCTGAAAAGAAGAGGTTTCAAACTCTTGAGTCAACCTACTTTCAGATTTATGGAGTTTGTTAGAGAAAGTGCCTTCCCTGAGGTCCTTGGCTGGCTGTTCCCTGTGCTCCAGGTATTACCACATCTGATGCTGGTTAGGAAAGATCGCTCTGGATCTGGTTATCATTATTCATCATAACAATGGAACCTTGAAGATGCAATGGTGAAGAGATTCATGGGTGTGAAGATAGTGATGGTTCTGAGGTGATATCATGGGATGAGATTTGAGTGATATTGGCAACACCCTGCCATGGTGAGGTGTCCATGCACCTTGTCAGGATGAGAGGGGACAGCCTCACATAGCACCAGGGGAGGTTTAGGGTGGATATTAGAGAAAAAAAGGGCTGTCCAGCCCTGGCACAGGCTGGAGTCACATCCCTGTGGGGATTTAACTGGGTGTGGCACCTGGGGACATGTCCAGTGGTGGTCTTGCCAGTGCTGGGGGGAGCAGTTGGACTCAATGGACTTGGAGGGTTTTCCAACCTAAATGTTGTAATTCCATGATCCAGCTTTTGGTGCAGGCTCCCAGAGCAGCAGTGTCCTCACTCAGTGTCCTCACACAGTGTCCTCACGGATATTCAACAGAACTGGGCAAGGATTTGCTTTTGTTTGCTCAGAACAATAAACCCACTGAAAACTAATGCAGAAACATTGGTCACTGTCCTGGGAGGGAAATCAGAGGGAGCACCTCCAGACTTCATCCTGGTTTCCACCATCAGCAGTGTGCTGGAGCAGGACAGGAGGTTCAGGAGGGAAAAGGCACAGCTGCCTCAGCAAGCAGAGAATGGAAATCACAGTGAGGTCCTTAGAATGTAACAAAAAAGGGGGAAATGGGAGAAAATAAAATAAAACAACCCCTCCAAGCAAATAAAAGGAAGGGTTTTGCAGCTGCATCCCATATCTACCTTTGCTCCTTTGAGTGAAGTGACTGTACACAAAAAAAAACCAAAAAAAAAACAACCCGACCTGCAGCTCTGGAGTCAGGCTGGGAGAGCTGGGGGTGTTCCTGGGGAAGAAAAGCTCTGAGAAGACCTTAAAGCCCCTTCCAGTGCCTGAAGAGGCTCTAGGAGAGCTGGAGAAGGTCTCTGGAAAAGGGATGGAGGGTCAGGATAAAGGGAGATGGCTTTAAGATGTAGGAGGATAGATTTAGATTGGTTATAGGGAGGGAATTCCTTCCCCGTGAGGGTGGGGAGGCCCTGGCACAAGGCGCCCAGAGAAACGGTGGCTGCCCCGTCTCTGGAAGTGGGCTTGGAGCAACCTGGGATAGAGGAAGGTGTCCCTGCCTATGGCAGGGGGCAGAACCAGAGGATATTTGAAGTCTCTTCCAAACCAAACCAGTCTGGGATTTTGTGACACTGACAGGTCTGATTGTCAGATCAAGAGCAGCTCCCTGGCAGTTAAAGGAGTAACACTGGTGTTAATCTGATGAAGGAGAAAGAAAATTGAATCCCTGCAATGGAAACTATGGCTCCTCCCTCTGACTGTCCCAGTGGTGCTGCTCCTTTCCCGTGCAGCTGCCGGGAGCCCCTGTCTGAAACTTGATGCCTTGGATGGGCTCCAGGAGCCGGGAATACCCCAGGCCCGGTGCTGGCTGGCTTTCGAGGAGCCTCTGTCCTTGGAGGGAAAAATGTCAACGTGGCTTCCAGAGACTCCCAGTGCCCAGAGGAGCTAAAGGTGGTCACAATTGATCATGGACAGGGGACAGATGTCACTGGTGACCCATGTGGCCATTGTCCCCTGCTTTGGGAAGGGGTGATTGGAATTGGGATAGGGTAAGTCAAGGAGGGGATGGAGGGAGGATTGGACCTACTCCCACACCTTTCATCTGTTCCCAGAGAAGCTGTGGCTGCCCCATACCTGGAAGTGTCCAAGGCCAGGCTGGACAGGGCTTGGAGCAACATGGTCTTGTGAAAGGTGTCCCTGCCCCATGGCAGGGCATAGAATAAGATGGGCTCCAAGCCCCCAAGCTCCCACCCAAACCACTCTGTGATTTCAGGATTCCATGATCTGCTCTGATTTATCCACCCCTGCTGGAAGGCAACAGGGAGGGGCTGGTGGGAGAGGATCCCAGAGGAATGACACTCCCTTCCTCCTGCAGCACCAACCAGGGAATCACTCAGACTGTGTCAAATGGAAGTGATGTCCAGGGATTAGCAGGAACTTGAGGCTGAGGTAACACCTGAAAGGTCTGAAAGGAAGTTGGTGCTGATGTGCTAGAAAAGGGGAAAACGGTAAATTGGAAAGCTCTCTTCCTAGGAATGGGAATCCAGTTGACACCATAAAGCTCTCAAAGGCAACTTAATACAATTGGACACATCTTAAACAATTCCAGACGTTCTTAAAAGGGGGGGAGGGGAGGAAGCATAAATAACACAGGGGAAAATGCTAGATTGAAACCTAAACACAAAGTGGTTGAGACCACTCCCTCCTCTCAGCAGCATTCCCAGTAAGAGGGTTCCAGGGCACAACTGTTCCCCTTTGGAAGGGCCTCCCTCCTGGCTAGTGAGGTGTGCTGCTTCCACTAGGGATGAACTGTCACAGAAGCCTAGAATTCTCAGTCAAAGCTGCTCCAAAGTTATCCCAGAGCCAAAATCTCACAAAATTGCCAAGGTTTTGTTTGTTTAACGTGAACAATTCGGGGAGGGGGTGGAAGTGCATTTCTTGGAGCTCAAACCAGATGTACGACATCCCAGCCACAAAGCTCCAGCTTCTGCACTGTTTGTTTTCCCCCCAGGAAGATAAAAGGAGCTGCGGAGAAGGTTTGGATTGCGGCAGAGCTCTCAGATTTCACCCTGGCTCCGGAGGCGCTGGCAGAGGCTGCTCTGTGAGACCACAAACGAGCTTTGCTGTTTCACGGATCCGGGGCCACCTCTCCCCTCAGAACATGGTTAGAGTTGGAGGTGGGCTGTCCCTAAGCCTCAGGCTGAGCCTCAGTTTTCCAGCAGGCTGGAAGTTTGCTTCATTTGGTTTCTTCCTTCATATAAATCCAGTGTCATGGAGGTGCTGACCAGAAGTACTTCCCCAAGTCAAGGTTCCATTTCGTGTCAGCTCTGCCAGGAGAAAAAGGCCGGAGTTGCCTCTCCAAGCATCATGCAAGGGCAATCCTGCAGGATCTGCCTTCTCTTCCTATAAATCCTTCCATGCTGCCAACAGAAAGTTCCAAATCCAGGCTAAACATTCCCTGCTCTGGTTCCACCATCCATGTGGTTACGGCCCGGTTATCAATGGAGATCTTGGAGTAAATCCCATCTTCCCTGCACCATGTTTACTCCTATGCTCTTCTATACCTACAGCATTACTCTGGGAATAATTAAAATCATTAACAAGTGTAATTAACAGTTGGAGGGGAAAGGAGAGTTTTAGGACATTATATCAGCAACAATTAAACAAATTACCCTTTTTGTCTTGCAAAGAATTGACAGACAAGGGAAAAGGTGGTGGGATTTTTATTCCCTGGTGCAGCGGCACAGGGATAGTGAATAGAGGTCAATGCCTCTTGTGTGGGGACACAAAGCAAACAAAGAGGCGCCAAATGAAATTACAGAGTGGCAGATGCAAAACGAACATATTTCACACAATGAGTAATTACACTATGTAACTCATTGCCCAAATCGAGCCCAGGAATCATAATGGCTTAGGAAGTGATTACACAAATTCTTGGAAGATGATCAGGTGCGGCTGTGGGACACAAAGACACAACATGAGTGCAGGGCCAGCAACTCCTGGTGGTGGGAGAGGACCTGGAATTATCCCTGGCTCTGGACCTCTGGAAGGAGCTGGCGGGTGAGGGGACTGAGGTTTGTACCTCCCCTTTGGTCTGAGTCCCTCCAGCCACATTCTGGACACTTTGAAAGGAGGAAAACTTCCCTGCTGTCCACTGTATGTGGCTGTTGATGGGGACAAGACACATGCATGGATGTATCCAAGGTATCACCTGTGTCCCTGCCACTGACCTGGGCTGTGCACATCCCCCTGAGCAGGTGTGTTCCTGGAAATATTCTCCACTGGAGCTGAATTTTTCCCAGGAGGAAAAGGGGACCACATCTTCCTGCCCTTAGCAAAACTCCCTCCCCAAATGCCACCATAGGGCCCAGGTTTGCTGGGTGCTGCTGGTGCTAAGGTGAGGTGATGGCCACCACTGGGCTGCAGAAGGGGTCCAGATTCCCAGCTTCCAGTGCTGCCCCATTTGGGCTCAGGAATTATTTCCAATCCCCTTTTTGGCCTATCTTGGCTATAAATCTTCTCAGCTGCACTTGGTGCTGTAGCTTCTACTGGTAGTCCCTGGTGGGGATTCCTGCAGGGCTGCTCTGCACACACAGCGAGGTCATCCCTGGGAATTTGGGGTTATCCAGCTGCCTGGGGTGACAGCTTAGGGATCAGGAGCACGTACCAAGTTCTCAGGGTGTCACTGGATGTGGCACCATGGTGGTGGCTCAACAGGGCTGGGGGATGGTGGCAGCAGCTCTGTCCCAACTCCTGTTGCAGGAATGCCCAGCAAGGATGCACAATCAAGGCCCAGAGAGCAGCCAAGGCAAAATGTATCCATGATTCTCCTCCATCACTTGGAAGTGTGATGTCCCTGCCAGAGCAGGGACCCTTCTGGACTGCCAGGAGCTCTCCCTGCCTGTCCCACAGCCTCTTCACTGCAGAAATTTAGGGTGACAGGAATAGTGCTGTGTGTCCTATGAGGACAGGCTGAGAGAGCTGGGTGTCTTCTGGAGAAAGCTCTGGGAGACCTTAGAGCCTCTTCCAGTACNTCCCAATATTCTGAAGCAAATCCAGAGGAGGTCTCAGAGATGCTCTGAAGGCTGTAACTCCTCTGATCTGGAGACAGACTGGGAGAGCTGGGGGTGTCCAGCCTGGAGAAGAGAAGGCTCTGAGGAGACCTTAGAGCCTCTTCCAGTACCTAAAGAGGCCCCAAAGAAAGCTAGCCGGAGACTTGGTATAAGTCAGAGAGTGAGAAGAGAGATCTCCTGGCCTCAGCAGCCCACAACATCCCTGGAAGAGCAATAATGTGCCCATTGCTGCAGCAGGAATTGGTGATATCTGTATATAGTTTATGTATTTATGTTTTATACATATCACAAACTGCTTTGTGTAGGAAGAGACCATAAATCCATCAAGTTCCAACCCCTGCCATGAGCAGCAACACCTTTCACTAGCTCAGGTTGCTCCAAGGACACTTCCAGGGATGGGGCAGCCACAGCTTCTCTGGGCAATAATATTGTAATATATATATAATATACATAATATTTTATTTATATATATATATGTATATAAAAAATGTGGTTGTAGGTGCCATGTTCAGATCAGGAGTAACTCTGTGGTGGATGTTGAAGCCTGGATTGACGTCCCAGCACCAAGGGCTGTGCACTGCTTCAGTGAGTGTCCCCAGATGTCCCACAAAGTCCCCTTTCCCTCAGCAGGGATAAAATCTGATGGTTTTGGTTATTCCCTTGTTGGAGCCCTTGATTCTCCATCTCACTTCTCTCAAGAGCTGCATGACAAAACCAGCAGTTCCAGCTTATTTTGGTGACCACTTGCTCCAGGAACCTCAGGATTTTCATCAAAAGCCTAAATGGATTTCGGGTGTCGGGTTTTATTCATTCGAGCATTGGCTGACAAAGCCCATTACATCATCCCTTTGGAAGAGAAATTCTCTGCAGCTGCCTGTGTGGCGCGGGGCGGGTGGGGAGTTTGGTTTAGAAAATAACACAGATTTTTGTTTCTTTCTTTCAGGGCAATTTTCCTCCCAGTTGCTGGAAAACGGAATGCTAAAAAGCTTCAAAATGGGAAGGAAAAGGGCAGTGTGCAGCAGTTCCATCCATTCCTGGGTTATTTATTATTACTTCCTTTCCAAAGACCAAGGGGGGGAAACAGCCCCATTACCCCGCGCATCCAGCGCGCCCATCCAGGCGTGAAAAGCAAAGCCAGTGTCATGGCAATGGCAGATGGCACGGAGTGGGAGCGGGCGCGGGAGTGGCGGCGGGAGGGGAATGGGAGAGGGAGGGAGGGAGGGCTCCGGCCCCGACCTCCGCGCGGACCAAGCTCCTAATTAGCCCCCGAGCAGGAACTAATTAAACCAGGAGGTAAGACAAGTGATTACTTTTCCTTGCAGAGAAGGGGTGCAGGAGTGATGTGGGTGGAGTCGGATCCGGTGTTGGAGCTGTCCTCACGTCAATGGTAGAAAACGATTTCAATCTCGGCTCATCCCTCCCGCGCAGCCAGGGAGCAAGGAGCCACAGCAGCTATTCCCTGCTCTCCCAAAGACCGTAGGCTGCAGAGAATGTGAGATTGCAAAGAAATATCGATGGGAAGGAGAGAGGCACGGTCTGGATGCTGTGCTGATGACAGATGTGTCAAAATGTGACATTCTCGATTATTAGCATTATCTGGCACCCAAGCATCCAAAGAAACCCCCTTGAACTCACCCAGTGCTTGAGGAGAATCTCCTCTTCCTTCCTCCACAGTTGTTTTGGAGTATTTTTTCATGGTCCATAACCTCATTCCTTTTAATGGTTTTTCTGGTTTCCTATAAAAGAAGCAGTTGGAAGTAAATTATTTTCGCTGCCATCGAACTGAGTGCAAAGCTCTTGGAAAATGGGATATAGGGAGGAAAATTATCATATTACATAATTATAACCTAGAATGATACATAAGTATTATATTATATTATATTATTTATGTTATATTAAATACAGTTATTCTGTAAATATATTCACTTTTGCACTGCAAGAACTGGAAGTCCAGAGCTGCTCATGCAGCTGTGCGTGCTGACGATTCCTGCTGGGATGTGCTGGGCTTTCCACAGCTTTTATGAATGGGCTGAACTTTGCAAAAACCATGGAAAAACCTGTGACTGTGGAGCTTTTGGCACTTCTTTGCCCATTCCCAGGCAGATGCTCTGTCCCCAGCACACAAGCTGGGCAAACACAACACCAATGCAGGCTGCCTCTGCTCGTCTTAAAGCAGCTCCAGCTCTGGCCCTGCCCTATCCGCTAGAGCACTGGGAGCATCTCTCCGCCTGGACCATGATCCCAGTCCCTGGGGATTAGTGGGATTTCCAGAGTAACATCCCCCTCTTGCAGTGCATCATCTGGATGATTCAAACTCTAGCGTTGCCGGATTTCTGTTTCCCCGTGAAACATAGGACAATTTGTGTTTCTATTTTTATCCTGGATTAGTCAAGGGTCGCTGCAGGACCAGAGCAGGGGTGCTGGGCTTTCCATGGCCTTATGCTTCATCCCATAAATGCTCTTTGCCTTTGGCAAGCAAGAGAAAAGCCTGACAGGACAACTGCTCTTTGCTGCCAGGATTGGATCCCTGAGGAGCTGCCAGGGCTGCTGCAGCTCGGCACAGCTCATGGCCTCATCCCCTCCACTGTACTTCCCATCCCAGCTTCCCTCACACAGAGGTGGTGAAAGTCACTCACTCCAGTCTAAAAAGCATCCAGGATTATGAGAAAACTTGAGAACATCTCACCAGCAGTGCTGTGGCTGAATCACCACAGTTCCAACCTGGCTGGGATGCTCATGGGATGAAAAGAGCCAGGGAGGCTTTGGAATTTCTCTAGAAATCTCTAAATTTCCACCTGTTGCTGTTATTTAATGCAGAAACAAGGGGAAAACAAACCTGTCTGGAAAGAACAAATATGGAAATTGTGTTTGGGATTGTTGGAAAGGGATGGACTATGTACATGAAAAATATTAGCAATAATTAGTCCCAAATCACTGCTGTGAGCTGCAGATGTTGATAGTCTGGATCTCACATCCATCAGAATGACTTGTAGTTATCATCAGCTCCAGGGTATTCCTGCCCTCCAGCAAACACATTTTTCCTTTTTCTGGAGGTCTGATCATGTTATGTTCCATTTCATTGCTGAGAAAAATTAAAATAATTCTTACATCTGCATCAACATCTGGTAAAAAGTCAAGAATTCAGGAACCTGGAAAAATACTAAAAAATCCATGAACATAAAAATATACCCATATAAAAAATAGGAGTTTCCTCTTTGTATCCCCTGAGCAAACGAGGTTGCTTCCAATGCACATTTTATTTTAAGGTGAGTTATTTTGTTGCCATAGTGACATCATTCAGGTTTCTAGCCGCTGCGGTGTTGGTTTTCTCCCAGGCAAGACTTGTCACAAGCAGTCAGCATCCCCAGCCCCTTCCCAGCCAGCAGCTTCCCACGGGGCTGCAGGATTTCCTGGAACTCCAGACTGCAGGATGAGGTGTCACTGCTCGCTGCTAAGGTGTAGGGGTACATGGGACCTGGGGAAGTCAGAGAGGAGAGGCAGGCATGGAAAAACTCTGACCAAAAGGATTTTCCTCTGCTCATTCCGTATCCTTCCTCCTCAGCCCCTGCAGTGAGCTGTGAGAAGGTCAAAGGTAACCCAGTAGCTTTATTAATTAGCACTAATTAATACATTCAGCTACTCTGGTGTCATTGTGTTCATCTACCCCAGGCCCTGACATGGGCAAGAAAAAACCGTGTTTGCCACGAAAAGCTTAAAATCTCTGTAAATCCTATTTCTTCCTGTACAGGTGTCTTGGATTTATTTTATTACCAAGAGAACTGCATTAAAATAAAGATTTTAAATACAAGGGTCTGTAGTTATGTTAATAAAAATGCAAAGAAAAGGGATTCCCTGGTAAGGGAATATTTGCGAGGCCATTTAGGTCAAATGGGCTCTGTAAGCGTACTGGAAATTAATATTTAATTTTATGTATTTTTATATTAAATATTTAAATTCATTGTGTTATTATGATGCTAAATACTTTTAATGGGAAATGCTTTTTTTCCTTGGCTCTAATTCATTTAACTAAAGCAGGCAGAGTGTCCCTCACTAGACAAAAACCTATTTAATGTGTGCCAGGCCCTATATGTGACCAAGAGCCCATGTGCCTGCTTTACTGCAAGGCCACAAGGAGCTCCAAAAAAAAAAAAAACAAAAAAAACTGTTTTAAAGGTTTTGTATGTTTTTAATTTTAAATAAACCATTCCCAGATTATCAAATTGAGGCTACATTCCCATTGCAGACTTGAGCCCTGTGTAAGCCTTCCCAGGATTGCAGCAACTGGCTAAATCCAGGCCAGATTAAAGCAAAGTTTTCATTGCACAAACTCTCCCTGAAAGGAGCAGGATACCCCTGATGCCAGGAAAAGGACGGAGCTGGGAATTGCAGGCAGAGGATATGGAATGCCAAAGGCAACAGGATCCAGAGGAGAGGAGGCAAGGTCCTGTATGAGGGGCTGGTGCACTTCTCCTCTGCAGAGGGAATTTGGGTAGCAGAGCCATTCCGGAAGCATTCCAGCCACGGCTGTTGGGTGTTCCTGAGATTACCCAGGCTCCCTGATGGAAACCCTCTGGAATACAGCCTGAACACATCAATCCGCAGCTCAACAACAGCCTGCACAACGAGGTTCTTTGCTTGCAGAGGTTTTAGGCAAAACCATTAACACCCTTTTTTTAATATTTATTTTTGAATGTCTTTGATTGGGGGTGCAGTGGAAGGGGCTCCCAACTTAATTCCATAATCCCCGTAAGCCTTGCTAATGCACTGCCTGGCCTCAGTGAATTTTACAGTAGTGTTTTGGGTGGTTGCAGCACTGCACTGCAAAATGTCCCATCATTTATTTTACAGCTATTTGAGGGAAATGATTCCCAGGGCTGGAAGCCCGGTTGTTAAATCCATATTGCCAAAGGAAACAAACTCTGTCACCCAGATGGGGCTGGACCTCAGGGCTGCCATGCAGATTCCTGGATGAGGTGGCTCAGAGTCCAGTTAAAAACTCCAAAATTAACATTAAAGCAGGAGCAGGAGACTTGGTGAAAAATGCCATTTTTGGCTGAGGGGGCGGGTGGGGCTGCAGGGAACAAAGCAGAGTGCCCAGCTCTGGGACACTTGGGTCTCCTGGGATGAGTCCCCCCAGGCATGGCCATGGCTCACCCCAACTGCCCTCAGGTGGGAGGGATGGAAGTGCTGCTTGAGAGAAATTCCACCAACAGTTTTTGTCCTGATGCTTTATTCTACCAGCAGGGAGGGAGTGTCACAGCCTGGTTTGTTTTATACATGTTCAAGAAAGACAAAACAGGGCTTTTAAGAGTATTGATGCATCTCATGAGCCTCTCATCTCCCTAAACCCCTCCCTCAGTTCTCAGCTCCCAGGATTTCTCCAATATCTGCTGGAAACCTGCACCAAGAGGTCAGCATCACTCTTAATGTGATTTTTCCATGTCCCATTTCAGGATGCACTGTGTCTCCTATGGAAATGTCCCTTGGTCATTCCAGAGGCATCCTGCAGTCAGCAAGGACAGAACCCCCAAACACAAGAGCATAGGCAGCAGCAAAGTCAAGATGGGAAGATGGGTTTGGAAAAAAAGTCAAGTTCTGAAAGGTGTGACTTCTAACAACCTCAGTCACCAAAGCAGGAGGAAGGAGCAAAGAGAGGGAAAAAATGAAAAGAGAAGTCTAACTGCACAGAGCTGGAAAAAGAAAGTTGTCCACAGACATCAGGAAACACGTGGAGAAAAGAGGATCTTTAATAGGAAATGGCAGATCCTTTGGACTTCAAGGACAATGTGGAGAATGAACAGGAGATGTTTTTTTCCACCTCTACAATCAAATTCCACTCTTGTCCCATTATAATCCGGGGATGACAATGAAAACCTCAGGGAAATAAGAACTGATGGCACAATTCTTTCTTTATGGACACCATGGGCCTTCACAGCTTCACCTCCCATCTGTGGTGGTTTTCCAGCAGAAACTCAACCACTCAACTTTGGGGACTTCACAAAGTCTAAATACACTTTTATTTGTATAAGAGAAATGAAAGTGAACAGCCAATAGGGCAAGAACTTAAAGGTGTTGAAAACCACCTTGCTGAAAATTAAATTAAATTAGTCCTTTGATAAAAAAAAAAACAAAAACAAAAACAAAAAAACACTGTAAAGGACCTTCCAAGAATGTAAGGCCTCTCCAAATCAAAATGACACACGAAACATATTCTAGAAGGTGATGTCTTGAGCCCTAATAATTTAAGGCCAAAAATAAAAAGAGATTCTGAAGTGTGAACTCCTGAGGACATCAGGGGAAAGACTTTTCCCAGAGATACAATGCTGAAAGGCTACAGCAGAATGTGAATGTCTATTAAATGATGGAAGTGCAAGAATTAAATGAAATATGGGGTCACTTTACTACTGAGAAATTTATGGAAGTTTCCATGTTAAAGCTTTTCCTTATGAGGGATAAGAGGGAGATGTAATCTCAAATTAAACATCATGAGAAGAGGCTTCATATTCAATAAATAAAAATAACTGGAAGAGAATTCCTGTATGGGACAGCATTTTGAGAAATGTTCCAAAATCCTTGGATTCCATGATTAGTGACTTAGAAAGTTCAATCTAAGCTCACACTCTGGTGGGCAAATTTACACAGGACAGTTTTCTAATCCATCACCTCATGCAGTAATTGGGAATTAATTTTATAAGATCATATTTAAAGAGTATTAATTAACTTATTTACAATATCTGTCTGTTAGGGATATTAATAAATATAAAAAACACATCAAACTGTTTCATAATCTTTTATTTCAATAAAAGCAGCACTCTAAAAAACCTTATTGCTCTCCTTTCCAATACTTCTTTTATTTTTGTAAAATGAAAAATATAATTAAAACATAAAAATCCGCAAAAATTTATGGAAAAGGGCATGGAATACAGAGGGATGTAATTTTATAAAATTGTTTACTTAGCTGAGGGAGTTCCAGGGAAACTTGCATGTCCAGGGAGAGGTGATGAATTCCCAGTTGCAGTCGGATGCTTTGTGCCCAGGCTTCCTGAAGCAGCCAAAAAAGCAGGATTTGGCCCTAAAATCCTAAAAAATCACAAACAAGACATCAAAGGATTATTTACAAATACTTAGCACGATCAGAAGTTGCTGAATTAGCCCAGTAGTGATATCACGTGGTATTTTTGGGGTGATATCCTTGTGCAGGGGACCGCTGGACTGGTAGCAGCCACGAGCAAGGCAGGAGAAGCTGGAAAAGGTTAGGAGCAGGGGGTTTGATCCCAACCAGGGGACACAGGTCAGAATCAGGCCCTTAGACAAGGATTGTGCTGAGTGCAGTAGTAACGCCAGCAAAGCCTACCTGGTCACTTACACCCAGTAAGTAATCTTGCTGCTATAAAACTTGAGGGGTTCCAGGCACTTTGAGGTACAAAGTTGGAATTCGGAGATGCTGAGGATGGACTTGACACTGACATCATTCCCCAGGTGCTCTGCTGGCAGAGCCCAGAGCACGGAGGGATACAGAGCCACCCCTTTTCCTGGGTGTTTCATTCCCAGCTGGATTTGGCATTTCTGTGTGAAATAGAGATAAGGAGAAATGTTTAGATAATAGTCAGAAATTTCACTGCTTTGCAAATCAGGCAGATTAAGTTCCCCAGTCGCAGCAGGGCTGCACACACTGATCACAGCTCAGAGCAGCTAATGGCTGCCATAAGGAATATGAGATATGGATCAGTCCACGGAGCAAGGGATGATACTGCTCCAGGCAAGTGGAATTTAGGCTGAATGGATTTTAGGATTATCAAAGGGAAAAAACCATCATATTTACATCAACGGAACAAGTAATTTATCAGCAAAATGAACTATTGCAAGATAGAATTTAGAAACAAAGGCGAACGGCGTCCGTGTTGTTCCTCCATTGCCTTCCTATGGGATAATGTTCCACCCAACTCTTGGATGTCTGGCACCATCTAGAGGAACGATTGGAACGATGCAGCAGAGAAATTAAATATTAAATTATTAAAAATGGCAAAAAATCCTAGAGCAGTTCTTGTGTAATATCTAACAGCTATTTAGTTATTATTTAACAGCTCTTCTCAAGTCAGAGAACCACAGCAAGGAGTGGGAACTTGGAGATTTGTCCTGCAAAAATAGGATGTTGGTTTGCACTCCAGCAACTGTAATTAGTGCTAATTATTTTGCACCTCATTTAGTTTTTAAAATAAAGTATGTATCAAAGTTTGAGATTTCTGTATGTAAAGATCTTAAAATAAGCTTGGACTTTTCAATATTCCTTTATACGCAACTGTGTAGCACAAAGCACCAACTCCTAAATTCCTTCTGAACAGGTCTTATTTTTGAATCAATTAAACAAATTAACCAAAAAATTTGATTTAATTCAGCTGCTATCCTTGGTTTTCATTTAGGTCAATATGAAAGGCCCAAGATGAGCAGGATGTTCACAGAAATCCTTGAGGGTTGCTTCCAACTCAGGGTATTCTATAAAACATACACAGAAAATAGATTTTTAAAAATGCTTAATTTGTTGCAGTGTTTAAATCCAGATGGATTCAGGCATGTGCATCCCCGTATGCATTTGTTGGAAAAGTACAATGCAGGTAAACCCACCACACTTGCACAATTCTACTATAAACTTTCTTTTTTTGATTTTTAACTGTACGTTTCTGGTCATGCTAAACCACAATTCTGTTTTCACACACAGCTAAAGCAGAATTTGACTCATGAGGACAGAATAATCATAAAAAATTACTATTCTGAAAGAAACACCTTTACCTGGTGTTACAAGCTGATTGTGAGGAAGTTCATTAATTTTCTAGTAAAATTAAATAGGGGGTTGAGTTTTAATTACAAATGAGAGTAAAACTTCCTACAACCCCAAATGGGAAGAAGTGATGGGTATTTGAATGTCATCAGTTCCTACTCCTAAAATTCCTCAAAAACTTTAGTTTTCATTTATTTAAAGAGGAGTTTGGAAAGAAACAGCTACAAACCAGCTTCTTTTTTACAGCATCTCTGCTCCTGAATGCTCATTAGTCTGTTCTCCCTCCTCCTGCCACCAGCTGCTGCTGGCATTTACATAACAGAGCTCTGCTCTGAGGAAAGATGAATCAGCACATCCATAAAATCCTGCTTTCACTCTAAGATTTACTATCACCCCCAGCATGCTGCTGCTTGGATGCAGAGGATCTGGAAAAAGATGAGTCATGGAGCTGCAGAATCCTAAAGTGGTGTGGAAATGGAGCTCCTGGGGAAAGAGAGGATGGGCATTACACACCAGAGATGACTCCTGGAAGGGAAAAACCCGAGAGAGGTGGGAAGATGTATTGATAACAGCCCTTGTAGCAGGTTTGGGGAGTAATGAAGCAACTGGGAGAGCATTAAGGAGAGGAAGCTGAGATGCCAGGGAGTCAGGAATGTTGGGAAGAGGCTGGGAAGTGACTGCACAGCAGCACAGTCCAACCACAGGCAGGCCGAGAGAAGTTCCCCAGTAACTCTTTTGGAATGAGGAATCTTGATTGTACCTGCCCCTGGTGCAGGTACCTGCACAGCTGTGCCCTGCAGCACACACAGGACACACCTGGGGCATTCCCAACACTCTCCCTTCCTGCTGATGCAGGAATCTATCTGAGCCATGATGGGGAGGAACACCGAGCACAGCTGAGCACTGATACAAGAACATGGATTGAGGCACCAAGCAAGGTGCTGCCAAGTTCCCAGCTGGAATGTTGCAAGAAGGACACAAGGAAGATATGGATAAGCTTATTTTGGGACCATTTTCTATCCCAGGCTTTTAAAAGCCCATTTTAGTTACTGCAGAAATCCCCATGGGATCTGGACAGGCACAAATAGAACAATCCTGACTGGTGGAGCTGCAGCTTCATCTGTGCCACTCCCAAGTTCAAATAAAAGCAAATAATGAGTAGAGAGATTCAGTGAGGCATCAAAAGGTGCCAAGGAAATATCACATTCCTAAAGAAATACAGAATCATGAAATCCCAGAATGGTTTGGATTGGAAGGCGCCTTAAAGCTCATCCAGCCCTACTCCCCGCCATGGGCAGAGACACCTTCCACTAGCCCAGATTGCTCCAAGCCCCATGCAACCCAGCCTTGGACGCTTCCAGGGATGGGGCAGCCACAGCTTCTCTGGGCAGAGACTCCCCAGCCTCACAGGGCAGAATTCCTTCCCAATATCCCACCTAATCCTGTTCTCTGGCAGTGGGAAGCCATTCCCTCTTGTCCTGGCACTCCAGGCCCCTGTAGTCTCTCTCCATCTTCCCTGTGGACTCCCCTCAGGCACTGGAAAGGCCACAATTAGGTCACCCTGGAGTTTTCTTCTCCAGGCTGAACAATCCTAATTCTCCCAGCTTTTCCTCACAGCAGAGCTGCACTATCCCTCTGATTGTCTTGGTGCCTCTACTGGATTTGCTCCAACAACTCCACATCCTTCCTGTGCTGGGGATGCCAAGGCTGGAGGCAGCTCTGCAGGTGGGGATCTCACCTAAGCATGGATATATTAAGGAGCTGTTGGCATTGGAATGCACTAGGACACGGTGCTAGGCAGTATTTATGGGGCCGTTTTCCCCCGGACATGGAATTCTGTTCAGCTCAGGAAGATGGATTTGTACTTTGAGGGCATATTATAAAACATCATCTGCGTTTTCTCCTTTGCCTTCCCATCAGGCATGAAAACATGAGCTTGCAGTTCTGGGCGCTGAAGACAGGTGGGAGAAACATTACCTCTCCAGAGAGAGGGATCAGTGTGCGCTTCTTCTGGCTGGGAATTTATTCTGAGAACAGCAGTTTCACACTGTCTCTCCCAGGAAGCTCCACAGCTTTGGAGGCTCCAGGGTCCTGCTGGGAAGCTGGGAGAGCTGTTACTATTTGGGAAGCCACTGGAATTTGCAGCTTGGTGAGGTGGCACCTCGTATCTGTCCACTGACAAGCTCACCAATGAACCTGCCCTGAAAACATTCCAAGAGTCACTGGAGCCTACAAGGAAGCTGGAAAGGGCCTTGGGACAAGGACAAGGGGAAGCAGCTTCCTGTTGGAGTCCTGGAAAATTAGGATTTGGGGTTTTAGTGTATAGTAATACATATGAGTTAAGATGGAGGACTTTGGATGTTGTCTTTGTCCTTCTTCACTTTTTTCTTCCTCCTTCCTCTCGAGTTTGGGTGATCTTTTCTGGCTGGTAAGTGAAAGCCTGCATTGCGGACACTGAGTGATCTTTACTGGGTTATAAATAAAAATAACTTACGTTTTGGGTTTTAATTGGTTCTGCTCATGGTTTAAAAGTACTTAAAAGAAATCAGAAGTAGCCATTTCTTGCCTTCTTAGACAGGGCTCACACCTCGTGAAACTGTAACTTGGTTAAGAAATAATAAACACTCCAAGACCAAACACCTGCATTTCCCTTGTATCCTTGTATTCCCTTGTATCCTTGTATCCTCCTGACCTTGGAGCGGGAAAGAGCCAGGAATTCCAAAAGCTTCCCACTGCCAAAGGGTAGAGCTAGGTGGGGTACTGGGAAGAAATTGTTAATGTGAAGGTTCTGAGGCCCTGGCACAGGCTACCAGAGAAGCTATGGCTGCCCCACCCCTGGAAGTGTCCAAGCCCAGGTGGGAGAGAGCTTGGAGCAATCTGGGCTAGTGAAAGGTGTCCCTGCCCATTGTAGGGTGTGGAACTGGATGGGATTAAAGGTTCCTTCCACCAAACCATTCTGTGATCCTATCAAACTGTCACTGACAACTCAAGAACTTTAGAGGAAGATGAAGCGGAGACAGGGTCCACGCATCACCCAGTTAATCCAAGCTCCTGGCACAAAACAACTTCCACAGCTGGATGAAGGGGCAGGTGAGTACAGATGAATTATGTAGAACAACTTAATGCCAAATCCCTAAATCCTTCTCTCTAGATTGTTTGGGATGCCTGGAGGCATCCCATGGAGCTCCCAGCAGGAAGGACTGCATCCTGACTGCACAGCACAAAAACTCTTGAGGTAGTGCTTCACAGTAAACCCAGTCCTGAGCAGCTGCTATAAATATATGCTCAAACTGATTTTATTCTTAGTATTTCCAGAGCATCAACTTATAGTGATTAAGCTCTAGGTATTTCAGGCACGAGGAGAGGTTGTCCTTTGTTATACCACGATCACAGTGGTTTTTACACTGCCAAGACTCTGGAGTTCTAACACCAAATGGTACTTAAAATAAAATAAAATTCACTTCATGTGTTTTAGCAACTTATTGCTGAAGTGATACCAATTTCAGGAGCTCTGACAGGCTGCTTCCCATGGAAAAATACTTATTTCCATGTAAACTATTTAGTCTGACCCTGACTCCTTTGTTCCTTGAGAATGAGTGCTGTATCCATCATATCTGAATTTCCTGGTCACTAGGAGCAAACCCTTTTGACTCCTAAAACCACCCAAACCTGAGACACTTCCCTACGGCCAGCCCTTGTTTAGTGGGAGCCCGGGAGAGCTGTCACCTCCCCAGCGCGCAGTCCCATGTCCCCTCCATGGCACACCCGTAGGCTCCATCCCCCTACCCTTGACAGGACCCCTAACATTCCTGAATCCCTTCATTCTCTTAAAAAACTGCTTCACTTGAGGCACACATGGAGCTCCATTTCCCAGGCGCTGCCAAGCAGGACGCCACGAGCGCTGAGGCCGAGAACACCGCGGTCGTGAGGGCCGAAGCCGCGCGGACAGCGGCCGTTAGCGCTCCCCCGTGACTGCTATCGGGCCCTGCCAAGCACAGCGCGGCTCGGCGCTGCCCCGTGACGCCGGCCAAACGCC
>VXBR01010626.1:346169-397008 GCA_013400215.1 Cisticola juncidis
CACTGCCCCGCTCCGGGCCGGGCTCGGCCGCACTCCCGCGGTCCAGCGGGGGAGACGTGCCGGACGTGCCGCTGGGCCCGGCGCTGCCGGGCTGGGTCAGGGATTCCCGGCCTGCGGCGGCCTGCGCGAAACCCGCCCCTCACCGCGGCGTCTGGGCCTGCTGTCAGGCAGGAAAGGAGGGGTTAGGAAGTGTAGTGTTGTGGCTGTTTAAATGCCGGTGAAATACACGGAGTGGCTGCTTTTGCTGCGGTATAAACCCTAAGAATGTGTGTCATTGAGGAAGGTCAGTCTGCCCGCAAGGCGGGTAGTGGGGGGTGGCCCTTGGCCTCGCACCCCCCGAGAGATGTTGGTGTGAAAGCAGACAGAACTGAACCGTTCCAGTCCTTTTCCAAAGGGTCCAGACGGCCTTGGTTTCATTTGTGGGAGCTCTGGGCAATGACGTGTGGCGCTGATGTAGCACTTTGCAGCTGGAAGGCTGTAAACTTCCCAATAGCGTTTATGGCATTGATACCTGTGACCAGCACTGGCACCTCACCTGGAAGGAATGGAAAGCATGTCCTGGCCTCTCCCGGCTCCCATGGAGCAGTGGTGACGTGGGATTTTGCCATGACTGTTTCTCAAACTCCTCTGCATCTGGCTGAGGAGCTGGTTTCCTGCTTTAGCAACATTGTAGGAGCTCAGGTGTGAATAAAGCTTGTGCCCAGAGGAGACCTTTGGACTTGCTGCCTTTCCCTTTCCAAAGCCTATTCAGAATATCAGGTAGAAGCTGGGCTTTCTCACACCTCTTGTGGATAATTCTGGGACTGTAAATTGAGTGAGCAGACATAGAGTAAGTTCTGCGTTGAAGAAATTTTGGTGCTCTATGGTCTTCCTGGAGAATCTGAAATCTAACTCTGGGCTGTTTCAGGTTTTGTGTGGGACTGCGCCCAGTATCCAAGAGGAATAGTAGCAGTGCCACTATGCAGTCTGGTGTTAGAGAGAGTGGTTTTGCCTATAAATTTGATTAACATACAATTTTTCCCTTTCATTCTCTGTGGCACAGATATAAAAGCCTTAAAACCTTTTTTAAAATATGTGTGTGTGAACATGTTGAAACATGTACTTTAACATTTCAGAAATGACAGAAAAAACATTTTGAAGTGAATTTTGGAGTTAATGGGAAATTTCTTCTTTCTGTATGAACTCATATAATTAAATTCAGGATTTTTAATATGTTTTAAACTAATCAGCACTAACTGATGCTTTTATTTTGCCTTTTTATGTAGTATTATTTAACTGTTTCTCATGGTGTACAGTAAGGACCAGGATTACAAATGAATCTTTACAGTGAGACAGGTTGATGCCATGTGGGATAAACTGAGTTTCTCTCTATGAATCCTCAGAAAGTTAAGGATGTCGAAGAAAGGCTTTTTCTCTCTCATTGCTTAGGGTTTGCTGTGTTTGGAATTTGGACTTTTGGCTGCATATGATTGTTTATTAACCTGAGCTCCTCAACTTCAGGGCTGGCTGGATGTCTGAATGCCATGTTCAGAACAGAGCCAGGGTTGCGAAGGACACAGAGCATTCCAACCTTCATTTTCATTATCTCAGGCACATAATGAACCAAAATTAAATTGGAGATGCCAGCAGTTGGGGGTAAAGGGTTTTTTCCTACCCATTTCTCCTTTTTACTGACAGAAACCCGAAATCGTTTACAATCTCAGCTGGGTGGTGCAGCTACTCTGGTCAGGCAGGTAATTGAATTAATGAGAGTTTACAGCCCAGAGAAGTCTGAATTGTTTGTTTGCCCAATATTCAGACAGAATATTTCTTTTTCTGATGTTTTGGTTTTGTTTTCCATCCTCGGTGTGGCTGTTCAGGTGCCGAGTGGTGTTTTTCAGGAAATATACCAATACTGTGACCACTGAGTCCGTTCTTAGTGCTCCTGGGCTTTTGGGAGTGATATATACAGAACAGCCCAGCTGGGTGGTTTTTATCAAGGGAATATCTAGTTTACTTCCACTTCACTGGAGTTTTTAGGCAATATCTGAAAGCTCACTGTGAGATTTCTTTGTTCCTTTTTTTTTTTTTTAATTTAATCTTTTACTTTAAATGTCAGGTATCACAGGGCAGACAAGTAGTTTAAGACACGCCAATAAGAATTGTACCTATGATGCAAAACCACACAGAATGCAAGTTTATGTGCATTTGTATTCCCTTTGTTTTTCCTGTTTATTTTCACACTGGAGCACTTTTTGCCTACAGCATGTGGCTTGTCTAGGTAATCACAGAGTCACAGAGTATCCTGAGCTGGAAGGGACACACAGGACCATCAGTCCAGCTCCTGGCCCTGCACAGACACCCCAACAATCCCACCGTGTGCATCCCTGGGAGGGTTGTCCAAATCCTCCCGGAGCTCTGCCAGCCTTGAGGATATGCCCAGTCTCTGGGGAGCCTGTTCGGTGCTCGATACCCACTGGGGGAAGAACTTTTCCCTGATCTCCACCTAAATCTCATCGATATATTTCCAGCTATTCCCTGGGTCCTGTCCCTCTCAGGGAGAGAGACTGGAGCTGCCCCTCAGGAGGAGCTGCAGCCCCCAGTGGCTCTCCCCTCAGTTTCCTCTTCTCCATGCTGAATTCTCCAGGTGTACTCCACAGTGGTTTTACTTTCTCACTGACTGCTGGTGGTCTTGAGACATGAGATGTGTTTGTAAAGGGGAGGACCAGTGAATCACAGAATCCCAGACTGGTTTGGGTTGGGAGGGACCTTCAAGCTCATCCCATTTCACCCCCTGCCATGGGCAGGTACACTTTCCACTAGACCAGGTTGCTCCGAGCCCCATCCAGCGCAGCCTTATGAAGGTCTGAATAGTGTCCAGCTTGCAGGCAATTAGTGCTCTGGTTTTAAATGAGCCACAGCAACTCAGTGTGGAGTCAGCTGCTATACAGATGAGTCAAGCTGAATGACTCCGATTATCAGCACAGTCTCCAGTGGCCTGCTGTTCCACATTATCTTTGTTTATTCTTGATAAAGGTGACTGGCTCTGCTCTGGTTTTAAGAACTTTCTGTTGGGCTGAGTCTTCTGGCTCAGCCTGGTTTGGTCTTTGTACTGAAAAACATGTAATTCCACGCAAAACAGAAAATCAGCTGTTGTTGGACAGTGGGGAATTTGCATCCATGAGCGGCTGTGCTGGTATGGAACAGCTTATGGGATTTGGCTCCGAGTTCCTGCCTTGCCCATCTGCATTGATTTAAAACTAGCCCTGAGTCTGAGGTGCTGATATTTATAGATGCTGCCAATCCCAGCATTAGCAGAGCAGAGATGTTACCGTTTTGTCACCTCAGGAAAATGTCCTCTGGTAGCATGATCATTCCAGCGTGTTCTCTCCAGGGACCCCAGTGGGTAAAGGCTTTTTAAATTCCAATCTATTTGCATATTGTTGGTGTCTTGTGCAGGTCCAGTGTCTGAGCTTCTTTTTGCTGATACCCTATTTGAGGTTGTGAGTAATTTCCTGCTCGCTCAGCTACCTCTTGGCCTCCTCCACTGCTTTTTGATACAGTTGTCAGTTGATTCTTAATTGATGGTTATTTTGGCAAATGAGGGAAGTGTTGGATGACTACCTGGAGGAGAGAAATACACTGCGGAGGCTCATCTGGGCCTGCCCAGCAGGAGTGGGGACAGACCAGCCGCCGAATAGCTGCGTCACTGCCTCATTCCAGGCTGCAGCTCCTGCCTCAAATCTGTGCTTTGAAGAGATGTTCTACTGGGCTTCCCAAAAGAGATGCTTCCCAGAGCTCCTGGTCCCCATCTCTGGCAAAACAGACATCTTACTTTAAGTAGTAATGACTAAGAGTCTTTTGGGTTGATTGTTCTGTGTTCATTGAAACCATCCTTGGAAGAGGAGTTGTCAGCAGCTGTAGAATCACAGACTCCTGACTTGGAAGGGACCCACAAGGACCATCAAACACCCCAGGAATCCTACCCTGTGCCTGGGGGCATGATCTGAACAGGGATCAGAGTCAGACGATTTTGTTTCAGGCATCAAGAAACTGCTTCTCCCAGCTCCAGGGAGGACTCTCTGCTTGTGGTCTCTGAGGTGATGCTTCCAACCACAGGACCATGAACAGGTTTAAAGGTTGAATTTCTTTGAGCCCTGACGTGACTCCACTAACAGTTCTTTCTTTGTGCTTATCACTGGAGCTTATCTCAGCCTGGCTCAAGCAGTCTGGACTGCAAGAATTTTTTTAAAAGGAGATTTTTTAAAAAATAATAGATTCCCTTCACTTAACCTTTCATTTTTTAGATCCATTGTACCTTTGTGGTTAATGTGTCAGAGAACTCGCCTGGTTCTATTGCATTCTTGTGCTCTCATATTTTAACTTTTATAGGATTTTTCACATCCTAAGGCAACAAAACATATTTTCTTTATGATTTATCCCAAGATGGAGCATTTGTTCTCACTTAGCACATTTTCAGTTCTGCACTATTTCAACATGCATGGTTTGGGCCTGTATTACTCATCTCTAATTTTTTTCCAATTTTCCAATTATCTTCTAAAATATTTTCTCATTATATTCTAAAATATTTTTTAATATATTTGAGGAGCTGCTAATATCCTTACTGTTTCATTTTGCCACGTGGGATTTGGATGAGCAGATACTAAGAGGTGTAGCTATACCTTTGCCTTTTTCCATCCTTCTTTTAAGGAAAATCTGATCTGGGAAACATGCTTTTTTCAGCTGGATGTTTGCAAGTTCGTGTTCTAGAAAAATACTTAAAATCCATTTACAGCTCTCACACAGAGGTGAAAGGAAGGATTTTTGATTCAAGTTCTTCTGGGAGCCTGAAAACAGAATTACTTGTTTAGCTCTGGGCTGTGATTTAAGCTTTTTTTTCTGGAAGTTATTATGGAAAAAAATCACCAGGAGAATTTGCTGCTCTTGCTGCCTGCTTATGGAGCTGTTTGTTAGTAACAGCAGCGCTAATATTCAGATTAAGGGCTGCATATTTGAGGTTATTGTGGGTTGTAGAAACATGGAAATGTGCAGGCAAAGAAGTGTGATCAGGGAATGCTGTTGGGCCCAAAGTATATCAGTGTTTGCTCTTTGCTATTCCCTATAAAACTGTGCCTTCATCTTTAGGCCACCAAGTCCTTTTCCATTTTGGAGTTAGTCAGGACTGCTTGTGGAACACCTTGGGCTCTGTCTCTGCAGTGAGATATTTGCTGCCAGCAAATTCAGCACCTTCCTAGGCATGGAATGTGGTGAAATTCCCAAACCAGCTCCAAAATGAAGAGGGGAGTGTTTACTTTGCTACACTGTAAAATGGTTTGGATTTTTTACATTTCCAGAGAGAATGGTATGGTTTGGGTTCTTTTGGTTCTCCGAAAGTAAAATTTCAGAGCTTCTAGGTTGGTCTTTCCTGATTTTTTATTCTTGATATGTTGCTGTATACTGGCAGATGGTGATTGAGGGGCTAGTTACTGGTTATCAGAGATGGAAATAAGAGTTTCATACTCAGATTTTACTCAACTGCAGATTTCTCTAGAACTTCCCTTTCAGACATCTTACAGACTGAAAAGAGGCTGGTGTAGCATCATGAAATATTTTGTAGCATGAACACATTTACAGTGTTTTAGGAATGAGTCAGTATGAGTGGCAAATATCGAAGTTTGGATAATCCTTTTCTCTCATTTCGAGTTCTGTTATATCCCATTATTTACAGTGAAAGAGAATTCCTGCTCATACACTGAACTTCACTGGCTGTACCAGTGAAAAGGTGCCAATATAACTTTAGAACTCTGATTTTAGGGGAAGAAAAAGCTAAAATGACTGGAGAACCTGTCAGTGCAGGAGAGCATTCATAGGGTCATTCCTTGATGCATGCTCACAGGATGATGTTCTCATTCTTGGAATGAGAACATGATAATGCATTCATCAGGTTTCTCATTCCTGCACTGAAAATATGGTGATTTTGGACCTTTAGAATTGTTACGATTGATGATTTTTTAACCAGCAGTGACTGAGGGATGAGTAGAGGAAGGAATCTGTCTCTTCTCTGAGAGTTTCATTCACACTGGAAGAGTTTTTAGTGAGATTTAGTTAACTGATCCTTTTTATATTTAATTAAATAGATTTTCTTTTTTTTCTTTTTTTTTGGTTAAAATCTGAGTTATGGCACAATATTGATCCTGCTCATGCTGCAGTTGGTGACATTATCCAGCCCTGCCTGGCTGTGCTGTGTCCTGTAGCTCCACTGCTGTTGCCCAATTGGAATGAAAAAATTCCCAACAACATGTCCTAATAATCTGTTTGATGACACAGTTGAGTGAACAATGTTTTGGCAGCAGGGCTGAGGGAATTACAGACCTTCTCCTCCTTCCTGATGCGTGGCACTCCCTCCGGTGTGCTGGGGCGGGGAGCTGGGCACTTCCGTGGGAGCTGGGTAGGCAGGAGGTTGTTGATCCATGAAAAGAGGTGCATGGAGCTGTGTGTCCTGTTTCAAAGGAGCTCTGATGGGCAGCTTTTCCTGGCAGTTTGTAAATATAGGAGTCAGGCAGTGCAGGACATTCTGGATAATGAGGCACAATTTATTTGTTGTTTGATCAGACTCTCAGAAAAACTGTTGTCACTCCATAGAAAACAGCCTCTGTCCAAAGGGAAAAATAAAGGATGTTTTTCCAACATGACAAAATTGGAGCCTACACATGTGGGTCTTAAAGATACCTACTCCCAGGAGCTGGAAAGTGGAGACTGAGTATTGATTTTAGGGTGATGTTTAGGGGTTTTAGATAAATTTTAAGGTTTTTATTCTTTTGCACGTGCTTCATACGATGATGTCAATGTGAGGGTGTTTCAGTTAAGCAAAAAATGGGAAGACAATGAACTGAAAGGTAAAAAATGCTTTAAAAACATTGTTTGAGGAGAGTACACACTGGGGATTTATGTTTCTTATCAAGGAATACCCTAAATTTACAATTAAGCTGTTACAACCTGAAATTTCTGGTGTGGCTTTTGCAACACTCCACATCACTTTAAAATGCAGTATACTTTTGAGAGGATTTTTGTAACTTTACACTTGAATATGAAGCAAAATACTACCAGCAAAAGGAAAAATAAACCATTTTTCAAATGTCTATGTTATTTGTGTGTTTAGGTGGCTGTTAATGCACACATCCCTCCAGATTATCTTCTTAGGATCTGTGAGAGACTTGGACCCCTCTTAGATAAGGAAATCCCTCAGAGTGTCCTGGGGGTGCAGACTTTGCTGGGTGTTGGGCGCCAGTCTCTTCTGAGGGCAGCAAAAGGTAAGAGTCTCAATTTATCTGGGCTTGAATTCTGTTTTTAATGATTAACTCCCTTTTGGTGCCATTCCTGTTGAGATGTCTGTGTACTTTCACGTTTTGTCTCCTGTCCTTGCCATTTTTTTTCTTCTTAAAATGCAGTTGTTGCTGGCCCTGTTGGATATATTTTCTTGGGTTGAAAATGCCTTTTTAAGCAATTCTTGCCTACAGTTACCTGATCTTGTTACTTCCTCTGCCTCCTTCCCCAGTCTGTTGCGGTTTGTGTAAATGATGTGAATGGGATTAGGGGGTTGATTAGGGGTTTGGTATGAAAAATGCCATTTTTTCATATATACATTTACACACATCTGTATTTAAAATCACTGACCTGAGATATTTTTCTGCCTGTTTTTTCCATTCTTTGACTCCCTAGCTGTGCAGACATAAGACAGGGTGGTGGCATTTGGGGCAGCACTTAGGGAGTAGAAGGCCAGGCTGATTCTTCAGTGACAATTCCTGCTTGTCCTTGCTTCAAGTTAATTTGAAAGCCTCTATTCCTTTCATGAAGAGAGCACCAGTCCTTTTCCCTTTGAAAAACTCTCTCTGCTCGAGAGAATGATCCTGAGAGCAGTTTTGTGTTAGAACTAAAGGGATCTGAAAGCCATCTGCTATTGAAGTGATCCCTCCTTCCCTCCTCACTCCATGCCCCTGCCACTTCCTCCCTGCAGGAGCCAGAACTTCCTTGATCCTGTGATGTGCTGATTCAGAGAGCTGAAATGTTGCAAAATTTGTTGTAGTGAATTAAATGAATTGATGGGAAAGGATCACAGGGCTGGAGATGACACAGGAGGAGGAGCATCATCCTGGGAGAAGAGGAAGGATGGCAGAGGAGGACCTTCCTGTTTTGGTGGCAGTAGCGCACTTAATTTCCTGCACACCGCGATGCTGACCGGCATCTGCTGATCCATTGGATATCTCCTGCAGGGATGAGCTGCTCCCAAACATGTTACCCTACAGAGTTTTGGTTTGCCTGTGCTTTGCTGTAATTAGGTGCAGAAATTCAGGTTTGCAGAGAAATATCCCTTCGTTTCACACTCAGTTTGCAGCTTAGAAGCATACAGCAGCAAAACATAAAGAGAAAATAAACTTTTTCTGCAGGGGAACAGAGGGGTTTAGGTGGATGGATCTATTTTAGTGTCTGAGTACTGGTTTTAATGAGTATCATTTAATACTCCATGCAGTAGTTTGGGGTTTAATCAGAAGGTGCTCTCAGGAGTCTCTGAGTCACCTCAGCTTGTGCACTTTATGTTCAGAGACCTACATGGTGCTACACAGATCCACCAACCTGCGGCACTGTCCTTCTGTTTCAGCACTTACTCACCATGAAAGCTCATTTCTCTCCCTCCAGATGGCCAGAAATGGAAGAAATCCAGGTCTAATTTCTGAGGCACTTTGAACAGTCTCAGAAAAATCACTATTGTTCTAGAGAGGAACCTCTCCGAGGCCAGTTGGCAGCAGAACACTGGAGAGTCTTTAAAGAGAACAGTCTTCACTTTAAAACAATGATTTTTTGAGGGGGGTGTGGGGTGCAGAGGACAATCTGAAAGGAAGGCACATTGCCACTTATTGCAGGAAAACAGATTTATTGGAAAAACCTCTCACTTCTCTCACTTTTAGGCAGCAAAATGTGAATTCTCAAATGTGCAGTTCCTAAGCAGAGGTGCTGTAAGGGTTGGTATTGCAGAAGGAAAGTATAGCAGAGTTCAGTTGGGCCTCAATATAAAGTGCATCCGCTTTTTAAATTCACTTTTTCTCTCCATGGATTTACAGTCAATAATCACCCAAATGAAGCAAGAATAAGTTGAAACCATGTACACTGAAACCAGTAACACTGCTGAGGAACTGGAAATCAGAATCGCAATCTTTAAATGAGGAATCTGACAAACTGTTTAATCAGACAAATCTTATTCTGTGCTGTTGGGAATGGTACTTGATCTCTGGATTATTTAATGTATTGATTATTTCTTGTCCCTTGTTGTTCTTGCTGGTGCAGACTTCAGACACACACTATGGAAAGGATCTGCATTTGCAGCTCTGCACAGGGGCCGACCCCCCGAACTCCCAGTGAACTACGGGAAACCACCAAATGTGGGTGAGTCTGGAAGTCCATAAAATGTTCTTTTCTCCTCTCTGTGTTTATTTCTGCCCCACAGAAAGCTCCTCTCACTGACTGAAACACTACTCTGGGTTTGCATGAATGTTTCCACTGACATTTCATGATGCATTAGTCAAAAATAGGTCTCTTCCTGACAATAGGATATTTTTTGTTATTCAGGCTTGGATTTTCCACAGTGTGTGTAACCTTGTTTTGCATGGTTGTTTGGAGGGCAGTGGGCTTGAGTATTTTTTATGATACGCCTCCATAATACATACATGTGGCTGTAACATTGGATGGGCATGGTCACAGGAGCGTGGAATCTTAGCCAGAAAAAAGCATCTGGCTCCCAAGGAACTTTTTTGACTCAAAAATTCATTTTAGTTGGATTATGACAGAAAACAGACTGCTTGCAACATCTCTCTCCAAAAAGGAAATAATCACCAAAGCAACATTTGTGTTCCTTCAGCCTCAGTTGTTCACACAATTAGATAAGGAACTTGTATAAAACTCAGAGATATATGTAGACTCTCAGCTTACATCTCATCACAGAGCTGCTCTGTTTTATATAAACTCAAGTGCTTGCCTTGTATGGTTTGAACTTTCATTAACTGTTTTTATAGCCAAAAAAAAAAAGATTCTTGCAGGCATAAAAGTAAATCCTGGTTTGTTTCTTTTTAGAATATTTTATCTCTGTTTGTTCAAATGGATACATTTTCCTGGTTTGTCAGTGAGTCCTTTTATATATGGATCCTCTCTGCCTTTGGAGAAGTAGGGATAGTGCTGGCAGTTTTCTGTTTCTACCTTATCTGTGTATTTATTATTTTAGGCTGGCTCTGCAGTTACTTTACTGCGAGCAGTTGTGCTGATGGATTACTAATAGTCTGAATTATAGATTTATTGCACGCAACTCCTCTGGCTGTATTTCTGCACCGATTCTTGGATCAATTCTTTCATCAGACAGGGTGTTTTTGGAATATGTGATATTATTAACGAGGCATCCTGGCAGATTGGACTTCAGCATTTGTCAAGCTTTCATGGCAAAGGGCTGTGCTGCTTGCATCGTAACTATTTAGTGAATTAGAGAACAGAATAATTTGTTTTGTTTGAGCGTTTTCCTTAAAAAAATATGTTTCTTTGTTTTAAGAAATGCAAAGGTATTATATGGAAAAGGGTCTTTCATAGCCAGGAAATAATTTTTATAAGTACCGTTCCCTGGAAGAATACAGTCCTTGGTGTAGCTACATAAGATTCTACTAGGAGAGGAAAATGTACATAAATATTAAAATAAAGATTTGACTTCAGGCAGGAGTTTGATTTTGGGATTCCTTATTAATCCTGAAGAGGAAGTCAGAAAATTCTGTGTCTATTGTGCAAAATGTTTTTTTTTTCTTGGTGGTACCAGCCAGAGATGCTGCAGTGTGTATGTCTTACGTACAAGATGAAGTGTGCCCAACCTCCTTGGTGTTTTGGCATAACTGTGCATTCCCACACTGTGCTGGCTCCAGCAAATGGACTTTTCTGGAACTACTTGCTGGAGGAGTTGGGCTGAAGTAAACAATACCCATTAATGTGTATTCAGTAGTGAGGTGAGTGTGTAAGTACCTGTGCAGAGTGGTAAATAGGGTATAGAATGAGCAGCCAGGAGTACTCTCACCATTTCCCTTCCAGTGATAAGGATTCAAGCTTTCCACCAAATGAGGGGAGAAAGGGGTCACTGAGGGTCCAGCTAGGATCAGCTGGGAGGGCCCAGCTGCAAGAGTTGGAAGTTGCAGTGGTTGCCTTTCCGTGTGATTGGGATGGGACCTTGTGGTCCATACTCCAAAGTAAAAGATCCTGCACAGTGGAACTGGAGTGGGAAATCTGTGTTGCCTGTTTATGCAGAGCTGGGAATCCTCTGGCTGGGGGAGTCTCTGGGAAAGTGCTCAGCTGTGGAAGTCATTCCCAGGGATATGGTGCCTGTGTGGTGGGGCTGTGGTGATCTGTTGCGAGGAGACAGGGAGGTAAAAACACTGGCACAGCTTCCTGCTGCCATGTATGACATGGAGCAGGGGAGTCTGCTTGAGCCTTTCTAGGCAGCTTTTGCTGTAGTATAATTTTTAGGGCTCCCTTTGTGCTCTTCCAGACAGAAAGTGGAAAGACTGGTCATGCAATACCTCAGGACAGGGAATGAGTTCCCTTTGATAAACCTGCTTTTGATGCTGCTTCGATTTTGTCAGGGCTTTTTTTTTTAGGCAGCTTAGAGCAGATCAGAAGGAAGGTTGTTTTCACTCTTTAAGAGCTGCTCTAACCTGAGGATGGAAATCTTTCTGTGGGCATCTATTGTTAGTGAAAACAACACAAAATTTGGAAGCAGAAGGTTTTCAGTATGGTCTCAGTGAACACACATTTCAGCTGGGTGGAAATTCACAGTCAAGGTGATCCAGCCACCTTGGGCCTGCCAAAGAGCAGCTCTGGGATGAGGTCAGGAATCAGTGGTGGTTCGTGCTGGAAATGAGTTCCATGAGATCAACAGCTTCCAGAGCTGGAACACGCAGTGCTTTCACTGCTTTTCCTGGGTCCAGGCTCTTTGTGGCCACACAGCCACTCTCCAAGAAGGTGTTTTCCATGTGGGATCCAGTTGTGTTTGTTTCCTGGCGTTCCTGTGAAATCCTGGCTTGCGTCTGTCCTGTGAGTGGTACCCAGTCCCTGCTCAGATTTGTGATGAGGGCAAAATCCAGGCCCTCATTACAAAGTCATAGTGCTTCTTGCAGAAGGTAGAGCAGTCTGATCACCCCTGAGAAACTGATTTTAAAACAAACATTTGCACCAGTTTAAACATTCAAAACAAACATTTCCCATTTTCTAGTTTTCCTTGTAAAAAGTGGGTCTAGACAAGGGTTTTTAGGGAGAGGAGGAATTCCAGCTGGTGCTGGTCTCAGTAACTGCCTCACTGAAATTCTCAAATTCCTTCTGAGGTTGTGATTTAACTTTGAAGTCTGGGCTGTCTCATGATGGTTTTTTAAATCTAGCTTTCACTGGTGGGGTTGTTGTTGCTGGGTTTGGGGTTTATCCTTCCTGGGTGAGCTTTCTTGCAAGGGTTTTTACATTGTGTTGTTACCTGTAGTAGAAAGTGAGGTAAATTGTGATTTAGGAATTGCTGTTGTCAGCTTATGTGACTAGAATTAAGCACTGCAGTTTTCCTCAAGGTGTGGCCTTCCAGGACCTTCTTTGTGGGAAAGAAAGAGAAAAATGCCTGTATTTTACAGGTTGGTAGTTGGAGGAGTTGAGATGGCCCTTCAGTGTTGGGACAAAATTAACTTTTCTTATCAAGAAGGCTGGATCTCCTCCCTTTTTATGGAAAATAACTGTCTTGAAAGTTTTTCCTGGCAGGGAATAGTGTAGGGGTGGATTTGGCAGCTCTTAGATCCAGTGTGGCATGCAATACATCAGTTAATGAGATAGGTTAGTAAAATTTTTTAGGGTTACTAAGTTGCTATTTCTCCATGTGGGAATTGTTTTAGTGCTTTGGAGCCTTACGAGGACAATAACTTCATTGTGCTGTAGCAAGGAAACTTCACAGGGATTTTTGTCATGTGGGGGTAATTCCGTATTTAGATATTGTGTATTAATCTTCCTAAAAATACAGGAATGGAGAATGTTTGGTTTGTTCCTTTGAAGCAGTGATAGTTTTTTTTGTCCAAAGATACTGTTGCCTTAATAAAGTTGTTGCTCCTCATGGCTCAACAATAGTTCAATCAGGATGTCTCTGATTGAAGCATTTCATAAACAGGCCTTTTTATTTGGTAATTATCCATGGGAGATGGAGGAGTTTTGTCCCCATTGTGCAAATATGGAAATAAAAACAGAAAGAAAAAAAAAAAAAAAGAAATTACTTTCATATCCGCTGAAGCTGAACTGATTGCAAGGCTGGGAATTGACCGGAAAAGTGAGGTGCCAAAACTGTGGGATTTTGGTGTCTTTTTGTGCTTCCTTCATAAGATTTACAGCAAACAGCAGGGGTAAATGTTCAGAAGGGGGGACACAAAAAATATTGTGATTATTAGGAATATTTTGACATGAGAATGTATCTTTTTGATTCACACAGTTCCTTGTCTGGTTGAAAAACTATTCAAAGTCAACTGAAGTTGCTTACAGGCAGATACACTGTTATTACGTATTTAAATACATAAATATATATGTATTGAAATGCTTGAAGCCTTGAAAGGCACAGCAGAAGCATCATGTTGCTCAATGACTCCATGTCTGTTGGCACACAGGGTGGGGGAAAGGGAGGTGTAATCTTTTTAAGAATTTAGCTTTTAAGCTGTCAAACTTGAAGAGTAAATAAAATAATGTGTAGGCAAAGCTGAAGTACCTTGTAGAACATTTATCACTGTGGGATCTGTGTTAAAAGTAGGAAAAAGAGTTTAAAATTTCGGTTTTACTTTGTTCAGAGAGACAGTTTTGTTTAACAGCCCTGTATAATATCAGGTATCAGTTGAATAGTAGATAGGTAGTAAATTAATTTGCTTTAGTGTGTTTTGCTTTTTCATATTGCTGAATGTGTGTTTTTACATGCAAAACAAATATTGACTGAAGGTGAGGCTATGCTGGAGCCTGATGGCTTTTGCAAGCATCTTTTATGCAGCTTTTTTCCCCTCATGTGTCATGTTTCAATTGCATTGAGTAATTAGAAATGATCCACATTTCAGAGCCCCAAACTGAGACACAAAAATGTCTTTTTAAAGCTGGAAACAATTTCTTTTCCTTGCTCATGTGTAAATACTTCAATGGTATCAATTTACACAAGGACTTACATGTTAGGAACCCTTTGAAATGGCACTTCTTGCCTTTGTAGATGAATTTTTTAATCTACTCCATGATCTTTTTTTGTGTAGATTGGCAGTGATATCATGAGACAATTAAGAAATAGCTGGAGTTTTCATTAGACTTTTAAGCTAAAGGAGTGAAAGCCACTAAAGAGCTTTGTGGGGTTCCTGTGAAGCCCAGCCCACATCAAGGTGCAGGGAAAGATAAGGAGTTGCTCCAGGGAATCTGCTATCACAGGGACTCCATAAACCCACCAGCACAGCTCTGTTAGATCTTCAAGTGCCACTGAAAAACCCTCTCAAAACTTTCAAATACAAAGTTCAAGTGCTGTGGGTAAGAATAGGTTAGGGAAAACAGTAATAGGAGAGGATTGGTGAAATTAAATACCCAAAAATGGTTTCAAATTGTGCATCCACTCAAAGGCTTTTTTACAGGATGAATTTGTGCTAGCTTTTATTTAGGCTGTTCTTGGAAGGACTGCTAGCTATGGAAATAGGAAGGAGTTTGTTGTTGCTGCAGTTTTTTCCTCCTACCTACCATTCTGCCACTGGGAGTTTTCCATCAGTGCCACCTATTTCTTGTTCTTCAATTCCCTTGCTATGGGAATGTAAGGATGTGGATGTCGAAGTTCTTTGGCCCTCACATATGATCTGAAGCCATTCTAAGGGAAGATTTTTATCACTTTTTATCACAAAAAAGCACTTAAACTATAATTATACTCTTTTTATAATGATACTAGTAACATGTAATTTTATAAATTTTCTGAATTTTCTTTCTTCCTTCAAAGTTTTCCTTAACGATTTTCTGTATTTACTTGTTCATGAATTGAACAATGGAATAACTCCCAGTTGTGGTGGAAACTCTTCATTCTGCTTTCCTTTTTGGTGAGGAAGGAGGTGCAGCAGCCAGTGATGGGTATTGAAAGGCTCCATCAGGAGCTGGATTTCTTCTTGGAACACTGAAAAGAATGTTCAGATAAGGTGGAAGAGGTTCAGATTTTTTACTGATTCTAATAATAAAGTTGTTAATAAATACCATAGTTATTTTAATGTTTTTTTACTCTGAGTTCTAGACAAAATTTGTGTCACACTCTCCTTTTTGCTTCTTTTTTCTCTCCCAGTTCATATCCTTTCTGCCAGGCAATTAACTGGATGTGGCCGTTTCAGCCACTTGTTCCCAACATCCACCTACCAACATATGAAGATGCACAAGAGGATTTTGGGACACCTCTCCTCTGTTTATTGCATAGCCTTTGATCGCAGTGGGAGGAGAATTTTTACAGTAAGTTTAAATTTTGGACCTTTTTCTTTTCACAGATTGTTTTGTTCGGTTTGATTTCTTTCTTTCTTGAGTTCCTCAACAGCCTCTTAGTCACTAACTGAGATGCAGACATGACTTTGTTTAGCGGCAAGTTGCTTTTCTACTAAATTTGCCTTTCTGAGTTTGTAGTATGCCAGTGAATCTGTGATTTTAAGTTATTCTCCAGAATGCAGTGATATCCATTTCTTTGGTGATGACCTTGCTTTATGTTGGGCATATTTAAAAATCAACAGATTTTTCAAATGAGTATTGCATTTTTAGCTTTTAATGTTAATCCCTGTGCATGGAGTGACAGGACAAGGAGGAATGGCTTCCCACTGCCAGAGGGGAGAGGGTTAGGTAGGATATTGGGAAGAAATCATCCTCTATGAGGGTGGTGAGGCACTGGCACAAGGTGCCCAAAGAATCTGTGGCTGCCCATCCTTGGAGCCAGGTCAAATGGAGCAATCTGGGACAATGGAATGTGTCCCTGCCTTCCAAATAGATCCCTTTCCAACATCAACACTCCTGTGATTCTCTTTTATCAAGTTGAAGTCCTTGACTCCATAAGATGATCTCCAAACTCCACAGTTCGTAGAATCATAGCATTCCAGAGTGGTTTGGGTGCGATGGAATATTTCTAAGTCATCCAGCCCCACCCCCTACCATGGGCAGGAGCATCGTCCACTATCCCAAGATGCTCCAAGTCCCATCCAGCCTGGCCATAGGGACCTCAAGGGATCCAGGGGCAGCCACAGCTTCTTTGGGCAACCTGTGCCAGGGCCTCCCCACCCTCACAGGGAAGAATTTCTTCCTAAAATAGTGCTTCTGTGGAAGCTCACTGAGTTCTTCTGTTGGTTCACTGGGGTTGGGATCCCTGTCCATCCATGGTGATCTGTGTATGACATGCATGGAACATGTCCCATATTTTCTGTAATCTTTGGGAATTCCTGTGGAATTTCAGGGGTCAGATGACTGTTTGGTGAAGATCTGGGCTACGGATGACGGGCGCCTGCTGTCCACGCTGCGGGGCCACTCGGCCGAGATCTCGGACATGGCCGTCAACTACGAGAACACGCTGCTGGCCGCGGGCAGCTGTGACAAGGTGGTCAGGGTGTGGTGCCTCCGGACCTGTGCCCCTCTCGCAGTCCTGCAGGGCCACTCAGCTTCCATCACTTCCATACAGGTAAGGACTCATGGGGTTTTCCCCTAAACCCTTCAATTAGATTGGTAATAAGAGCTGTGGCGGTCAAGGATAAAATTTTGTCTTTTGGATTTTCCCAACCCAAGGTTGTTTTTCCTGGTTAACTCAATCCTGTGGTGCCCAGAGGATCATCCTCCTGCTTCCATGTGCTTTTAGCTGTGTGATCCCACTGCTGCTTCCTTAGGTCTAGAAAATGGGGAATCTGATGCTCTTTCAGAGCGACTCAGAGAGCAGCAGCATCTCCTTGGCTCAACTCACTGACACGTTTGGCATCTTTGGTGGTGCTCCTGGCACAGCACCTGATCCAACACTCTTGTGTTCACAGAGAATATTTGTTTTTCAGAAGGATCAGTTAAAATTCTTTACTCCCCATTTCTTGTTTCCTTGTTATCTTAGGTTGTAGCTTAAAGAGCTGGTCTGAATGTTGTAGTAAATGCAGATTTTCTTTTAAAAAAAACCTTACAAGCGCCAAGCTGAAACCTCCAAAAAACAAAATTCCAGGATAAAAAAGACAATCCCTGCATTTTGGCAGGTGATGCATGTAGAGGGGAGAGTGACTGGGGCTGTTTGGCTCAGAATCCCTCTCTCCTGGCGTGGTGCTGCCTTGGATTCAGCACAGGCTTCTCCATTGTGCCAGTATTATCTAGGAGTCTCATTCATTTCTCCCCATCTTCCCTATACTTCTAATTTTGTCTGATTTCAACCATGTTAAGGTATTTGTGTTAGAAATGTATTTTCCAACCTAGTTTTATAGCTGGTGTATTCTTTTTTACATATATATGTATATATATATATATATACATATATATATATACTTGTGTGTGTGTATATATATGTGTGTGTGTTTCTCTCAAGCTCTTTGTAAAACTGATAATTTAGAATATAATCAATCACTGCTTTTTGAGGAAGCAGTGCTGGATTCCTTTATCAAATTACCAGGTAGCCTGAGGATTAAAGGTATTGCTGCAGTTATGAAATTAAGAATAAAAAGCTTTCCCACTCCTTAGAGAGGTGTAGGAGGAGGAGAGAGGATCCTGCTATGCAGCCGTTCTTCATTGGGCTTGGATGCAGGAATAGTTGTATTTGCCATGTTTGATCCAGTTCTATCCTAGAAAGAACTATGTCCTCATGTTTTTGCCCCATTTACAGGGTCTGGGCTTGTTTCATTTCTCCAATTTCGTTTGTGTGGTAAAAACAAAGAATTCCTAACCAAAATGTAGGTGTTTTCCATTTCCTCATCTTTATTTTTGTGGAAGTTCAGGTTCTGTGCTTACCCCCATGCTCTCTATACTCCCAGGGAAAAACGAATGGTTAGTGAAAAACATTCTTGTCAACAAGTTTGCAGCATGAAAGAAGAGAAAATAGGAGCTGGTTTGATTGTTACAACTTTTATTTTTAGTTCTCTCCAGCAAGGAAAGGAACAACTCGATACCTCACTTCCACTGGTGCTGACGGAACAATCTGTTTCTGGCAGTGGCATGCGAACACCATGAAATTCAAGTGAGACTGTTTAGATAATTACAATTATTTGAACTCGAGGAATTTATTTTTAATTTTGGCACAGAGAAGAATGCTGAGATAATGAAAGTAGGATGTTTCCTTGCTCAGTAAACTGATGTGTGGGGCAGGAGCACCAGGGATTCCATGGCATTTGGAATTCAAAGGAGAGGCAGAGATTTGGGTTGTTATTTCTGAGGTTCATGCTTTGCAAGCCAAAGTTGTGCAAGAAATTCCAGCTTTTACATTCAGGATTAAATCCCTGTCCAAAATGTACAAGCAGAAGAATTCATTTGCTTTTAATCAGAAGAATGTACATATGTAGATGTCATCAAACCCATATTTTTCCAGGAGGAAGTGCTATTGGATTAATGGTTTGGCAGGGTCTGTTTTAAATAGATTTGAATTGGCGAGGACAGTGATAAATTGGTTAATCTTCTAAGTTTAGAGAATTATTGTTTTCTTGTTAAACTGAGGAAGAAAATTTCTAAAATTAAAAATAAATTTCAGCAAACTCTAGGTGAGAATGATAAAATTAAGAGACTTAAGATGAGGTTGACCTCAACCTGCTGAGCTGCAGGGAGCTGTTTGTCTTGAATAAAGAAGGAAGAAATAAAAATACTGTGTTTTGCATGTAGGGATCGTCCTGTGAAGTTTGCAGAGAGGTCCAGGCCTGGTGTTCAGATCTCCTGCTCATCTTTCAGTTCTGGTACGCGTCCAGCTTCAGCTGTCTCATGAGTTTGGGGCTTTGGTGACAGTTCTGTTACTTCTCTTTCAATACAAATAGTGTTAAACCCTTTTCCAGTTAATTTTATTCCTGTCAAATTGCGATTATTGGAAATATTCCCTGCAAAGTGTCTGCCTCAAGCTGCTCTTTCTCTTTTTTTCTAAATTTAAGCTAAAATAGCTTGACTACTTCCAAGGCTTTCAGTCTGTTGTTTTGCACATCAGAGATATTTCTCTGTAACATCCTTTTAAGACTTTACCTTTTTGTTTTTGAGTGAAAAGTTGTGGAAATCCTCTGTCAAAGATTATACTTTTGTTGATCTTCCAAATTTGGCTGAATTCTAAGAGGATCATTTCAATGTATTGGCAGATCTCAACAAACCTTCTTTGCAGCTTTGAATGAGCAAAAATACTGATTTTTATAAAGAAAATTATGTAATTACTAATACACTTTTTGAAATTGAGAGCTTTTGTAGAGCCATGCTCCTTTTTTAAAGCCAGAAATCCTGAATTAACTAAGTCCGTTTCAGTGCAATAAATTACACAATAGTGCCCTTTTTGAGCAATAATAGAAAGCAATTACAATAAAATACCTTAACTGCTGCATCCCAACTCAGCAATAATTTCTTTAATGTGTGTAAAGTAGCTATTGAAACTCCATTTAAATATTTTATTTGACATTTACCTGTTTACATCAAAATTTTCTGTTCAAAACTAATTGTGAAATGTAAAATTAATTCTGAGAATTCTGAAATTAAAATAAATGAAGTTAAAATAAGTTTTTCTTTGGATGACTTTTCTTCTCAAAGAGAATTCTCTGTTTTAGGTGGCATGTTCATTGCAACAGGGAGTACTGACCACGTGATAAGAATTTATTATTTGGGCTCAGAATCTCCAGAGAAAATGGCTGAGCTGGAATCTCACACGGTAGGAGGCAAATCCAAAAGAAAATCTCTTTCCCTCCCTACCTTTTGCTCATTTCAGGAACTTGATTTCTGTACATCCTATTTTTTATTTACTGTTGAGAATCTGTTTGGCTTTCAACACTGTGGTATTTAAATGGCTGAAAATTTGTGGGATGTTTATTTTTAAATCCCTCTGAGTCAAGAGGTTTGTGCAAAGTAGGCTTTATGTATTTCATTCCCCCAGAAAACTGATGATTTTCCCTTATTCTTGAAAAAAGTCTGTGCTGGAATAAGGAATTAAAACAGTTTTAATGCACAACGTCATTGCACAATGTCATTTTTTCCAATAAACTTGTTGTTGAATGTTTAGTTAAATCCACATAAGACAAAGTAATTCAGAATCTGGACTGTACTGTCAAAATTTGGATCACAATGGTAATTTCATTTAGAAAATAAAGCTTAAAATTCTTTTTTTCAGAATAATGCAGAAAGGTTCTTACAAAAATTCAAACTACAAATTTACCACCTTGGGAGCATTTTGTGGATTAAGCCCAAGGTCTAAATTGATTCCCTGACCTTCAGTGGGAGTCATGGCTCTCACACTGAAGTCTGAAAGCCAACATAACTAACAAGTATTTTGCTCACTAAAGACAAAGATGTTTTCTGTATTGAACAGGTTTGGAAGAAGCTGTAATTCCTTTAATTTCCTTAAGTCCACTCTTAATCCTGCAGACAGCTGTCAACCCCCCTGAAACAAATCCCAGTTACTAGGAGATAGAAACATTAGTGGGAGTAAGGAGAGCAAATCATGGAGCCAGCACAAGTACTTGGCAAATTTAAAAAAAGGCAAAACTATGTGTAAAGCATAACATTTGTTTCTCAACAATTTGTAAGTGTTAATAAAGCCATGATTTGCATGTTTTGGATTAAGTTTTTTTATGCTTTCATGCTAGTCTAAAAATTTCAGGAAACCATCACCTCTCTAAAGTTTTCTATTTCAGTGTTTAACACAATGTGTCTGGGGAAGTTTTAACTTCAAATACAACCTTCCTGTACTTGAATTTTTTGATAGTTTTTTTGTTTTCTAAGTAAAAAAACTCCTCATGGAGATCTTTTAGGCTGAGTTTTTCACTTCTGTTGTTTTCCTCCCTCCTGTTTAGGATAAAGTGGTTGCAGTGCAGTTCTGTAACAACGGTGACAGGTGAGTGCTGGGTTTTGGACCTGACAGTGATGATACTTAATTTTCCAAACAACATTTCATGGAAAATTTGGTGCAACGGGAAGATGTGCCCATGGGCTTGGCTTAATCTTGGACAAATTATTGCAGTGTGTTGCAAGATGTGTGTCATGTCCACAAGCTTGAACTTGTTGTTGTCTGTTGTAACAACAAAAATGTTCTGTAACTCTGCTTTTAATTTGTTTATTCTTTCAAACAGCAAATTGGAACCCAAACTTTATAACCTCTGTGTGTAAGAACCTTCCCATGTAGCCCCCACAGAGGAGCTGCTTGTAGAGGAAGAGCATTGTAATCAATGTAGTCTAAAGCAAAAGTTAGTAAATATAGATGTTTTTATCTCAGCTTTTGTTCCTATTCCTTATTTTGTTGGGAGGAGGTTTAAGGGATGTGCCTTTAAGGGATGAGCCTTCCAAGAGCAGCTGTAGCTGTGCACCTGTACTTGGAGAGCTTTGTTACGTGGAATTATGTGGGAATGTGCTGGAGTAATTGTGCCACCAGTTCCTTCCAAGCCATGTGAGAGGGAATGAGATCACACACTCACTGAAAATTCCATTCTGTAATGACACTTTGAATGGAAAAGAGGTATCTTCTTTTTTATTTTAATGTAAAGAAGTAAAACTAAGAAAATTAATTTATCACAAACATTTTCAAACTCTTCTTCATCACAGAGAAAAAAATCAGATCAGGGAAACACAAAAGGTGAAACAATTACTTCATAAAATTGAATAGATTTGCCTTTTAAGTATAATTTTGTGTATAAATGAAATATACTTCCAAAGGTGTTGGCCATCCTGTGAAAAAGTATTGCTTGAGAAGCTTTTTACCCAGTTTCGCAACAAAAATTATTTCTGTGACATCGATGGCCAAAGCATTATGATGTGGTTAAATACATTTGCTGCAATCTTGAAATTTTAAAATAAGGAGGGGTTTTAAAATTAAAATATTGCTGTTCAGCTCCACAGGCAGGACAACCTCCTTGTGCTTCGTTTGGCTCTTTCCCTTGCCTTTCTTCACCCTGTCCCTAAGTTAATGCATTATAATTTATGCCAGACTCCTGGCACGCAGTTTCCCTTTCTTTGCTGCCACTCTGAGCTGCTCCAGGGATTTGCTGATGTCATTAAAAAGGGAATGTGCAGCTCGTATGAGTTACGACATTGAAGTCATTCCAAGGCCATCTGCTGCTGGAGCCAAATGTAATTAATGTTGTGGGCTAGAAACTCCCTTGTACCCTACAGTATCTGATAGGAAAATTGTAACCTCATGAGTAAGAGAAGTAGAGGTGCACAAGTACACACTTCCAAGTGCATATATATAGTTGATTGGTATCCATGTGGGAAAACATCTTTATTCAGAATTTCATGGCTTTTTTTTTTTCCCTTTGCCCCACAGCTTAAGGTTTGTCAGTGGAAGCAGGGATGGAACAGCAAGAATCTGGCACTACCATCAGCATGACTGGAAGAGTCTGGTCCTGGATATGGCTACAAAAATGACAGGGTAAAACAAAGCAAGCAGAACACACCTCATGGGCACATTTACCTGCAAGCTAAATCCTCCATTATATTGAAAACTGGTTATTTGCTTCCATTTTGAGTTGATTTTTATGCATGTATTGAAAATGTTGTGGCTTTGTCAACTTACACAGTTAATTCACTCCCACATAAATAAAAATCTGTTGGTACGTCCCTATCCTAATGGTTGAGGAATATTTAGTGTTTTACACATGAAAGAAGAATGTCAAATTTATCTCACAGAAGAAAGTTTTGGTAGGTGATCCTACCCAATGACCACCCAGTGATCATTTGCTTATATCTATATCTGGTCTATATCTATATCTGTCTATATATATATACAATATAATTCTTAGCATTTTGTTTCTACCTTAGTTTCCAAGTAAGAGGTGAAATTTGTGTTTAATTCTCAGGTTCAATTAGGGTTTTGAGTTCTTCTTTTTGAAATCCTCAAGTGACTTCTTTAAGTGCCTTGTAATTGAGCTGTAATTGAATAATCACAGCAACAAAGAGTAGAAATGGAGAAATCCATTAGGCACTTGCTTTGCAGAATTCTCCATATTTCAATGGTTGCATTTGCAGTGTTTGCAGTCAGAAGTGTGAGTTAGATTTATTTAGCAGGTTCCTGCTTATTGTGGAGTTTACTGATGTTGATGACTGATAAGAAAAATGCCTTGTAGGAAAAAGCCTAATAGAGCTGAAAGGAAAAATTGGAGTAGGGAAGGATGGTGGCTTAGGAACAGAGGAGTAAATGTCCTTTTTAAGGAAATAGAGCTCTATAAATCTCGGTGGCACTGAATATTTTTTTCCGTATTTGGTTTTTTACCAGTGCAGAACCATCTCTCATTCTCCTGCCTTAGCTAGAGTCGCAGAGGTGCCTGTGATCGATCCTCACCCGAATTTCATACTGAATTAGCTCTCCTAAATGTTTCCATATGTAATTACTGATTTATTCCTTTTTAAATTGCTGCTTTCCTTAGAAACAATGTGGCATCTGGAGAGGACAAGGTCACTAAGCTGAAGGTTACGATGGTGGCTTGGGATCGATATGATGCTACTGTCATCACTGCAGTCAACAATTTTCTCCTCAAAGTGTGGAACTCATCCACAGGGCAGCTTCTCCATAGCTTATCTGTGAGTACGATTCCAGGGGGAAATCCCAAGTGGATGTAGTTCACTCTGAGATTGATATGAGGCTGAACTCATCACCATTCCCATGACAAGGATTTGGTGTTGAAGTATCCAGCTGTCTCTTGCCTGCTGCGAGGAGAGTGCACCATGGGGAAAGGAGCTGATGTGCAGAGTCCTGGTGATTGCTGTCTGACAGGGAACCCTTTGGAAGCTCTATTTGTGCTCTGATGTCTCCTTCCTCCCCAGCCCTCCCCATCTCAGTGTTGCTGGTCAGTGACACTACCAAAGCTGTGACAGGAATGATGACCAAGCACAGTTCCAGCAAATTGAGGTGTCCTGGGTGACTCCCTGGTCTGGGATGTCATCTCAGTATCTCCCAACACATGTGGAGATACATATGGAGAAATAAAACAACTTCTTTACCCTCTGCTGTCATTGCAGGGTCACGACGATGAAGTTTTTGTTCTGGAGGCTCATCCCTTTGACCAAAGGATTGTGCTTTCGGCAGGACACGATGGGAATATTTTTGTTTGGGATATAGACAAAGGAACAAAAATTCGCAATTACTTTAACATGGTAAGAAGGATCACAGAAGGTGGTGGTAATTTTGGGGTTTTTTTGGTTTTTTTTTCCCCAAAACTGGTCTTGAGACAAAAGCAGATTTCATTAAATACCTCCAGAACCAGTACAGCTGTGAGATCTTTGGTGCTCTTGCCCTATGTCTGCCATTAACATAAAATGTAGACTTCCAGGTCGTTGTTCCAGAACATACATTAAAAGTTGTGCTGAAATTTCAGGACAAAGAGAAAATGTGAAGTTTTACTTTGTTATTCAGTTTAACTTTAATAAATAAAAGTGTAAATCAGTCTTGAGCAAGATGAGAAATCCCAGAATGAGGATTCAGTACGTGTTGGAGCACGGGGGAAATGTTTGTGGAAATGCTCTTATATAGAGTGTCTGGTTGTGAAAGGAATTCTCTGTGCTTGGTACAGATTGAGGGCCAAGGCCATGGAGCTGTTTTTGATTGCAAGTTCTCACCAGATGGGCAGCATTTTGCCTGCACAGACTCTCATGGACATCTGCTACTATTTGGCTTTGGATGCAATAAATACTACGAAAAGGTGGGTTGAATGAATTTTAAACCCTTCCTTGTCTTGACCTGATTTTGTCTTAGAAGTATTTGTGTTACAATTTATTCCCTCACCCTGCCCCAGACAAAATAATAATTAGGTCATGGAGCAGTTGCTGTTTATCTAAATCAAAAAGATTTAGACAAGTGATAGAGGAGAAAAGTATTAACTTCTCTGTCCACTTCTCTTGGCCAGTTTTACTGTTGAATTTCTGCATCAGGCCTTGGTAATAAACCATATTTGTGGCAGGAATCTGTTCTCTGTCATAACATTCCTTGTGCTGATCCCAAGTGTAGGAGTTGTGGCTTAGGGGAGCCATTCCAGAGCAGCAAGACAGCTGCAAACGGCCATTGATTTATTTTCTAAATTGCTTTTCTTTCAGATTCCTGATCAAATGTTCTTCCACACGGACTATCGGCCCCTGATCCGGGATGTCAATAATTATGTGCTGGATGAACAGACTCAACAGGCTCCACACCTTATGCCTCCTCCATTCCTGGTGGATGTTGATGGAAATCCTCATCCCACGAGATTCCAGCGGCTGGTGCCAGGGAGGGAAAATTGCAAGGATGAACAACTTATTCCTCAGCTGGGATATGTGGCTAATGGTATTCTGTCTGAACCTCATGAATAATACACATGTGGCATAGTATAGAGCACCAGCTCCTGGGATGGTGCTGTGAGGATGTATAAATTAATGGTTTAAATTCAATATACAGGTCGAAGAGGAGGTGGGGTGGGGTTATGTGTAGAATCAAATTGACTGAAAGCAGTTTCCACTGTATTCCAAAATCTGTGGATATTTTCCTGGTACCTGGCAGATGTTTAAAGCATTGTCTATTAATCTGTATAACTGTGGATGTGAGAAAGAAAGCAAGTAGGTGAGGAAGACACAGAAAACCAGCTTTTTTTTTTTAAAACAGGTTTTTTTTCCTCTTGGAGACACAAACTGTAGCAAAATGTTAGTACCCAAAAAAGACCTTCCATTCTTACCTACTGAAGCATAATTTCTTTCTGCTGTTTCTAAGGGTTTGTGTTTATGTTCTACATGTGGTCTGGAGTTTTGCGATTTTATTGTAACTTCTCTTCTAAACTTTGCCTCTATTTATTATGTGAAAGCACAAAGCCAGCTGGTGATCAGATGTTTTTGCAGAGCAGACAAATAGTGGTGCAGAGTTTTAAATGGGTTTATTTCTATGGTGTTTGGTAATACAGAAATCCATCATTTTATCAACATTTGTGGCTTTGTTCTTGTCAAGGTGATGGTGAGGTGGTCGAACAAGTCATTGGGCAGCAAACTAATGACCAGGATGAGAGTATCCTTGATGGAATGATCAGAGAGCTCCAGAGGGAACAAGATCTGAGACTAATTAATGAAGGAGAAACTCTTCCAAACCCTCCACTCAACAGATCCCACTCTGTTAATGGAGGTCAGTGTTCAGCCTTATCTCCATCAGTTCCTTCCTTATCACAGGAAGGACTGATCAAACTGTTAATGTCAGTTATGAGATGATGTCTTTGAGGGTGTTTTTGTCTTCTCTTCTTGTACAGCTTGTTAACACCTGTGGAGCAGTGGGATGTTCTGTGGATTCCAACAGAGGAATTATAAATTCAAGGGGCAGTTGAGGGCACCCAATGGTCTAACTGGGCTGTATCTGGTTGCTTGGATTTATCCTGCTATAAACCAGTTTTACTGAAAAATAAGCATGAAATTCACTGTATTGTCTTGATATCAGTGCAGAGATGAAACTTCATAAATGCAAAATGCCAAAATGAAAGCGTATAATTAGGGGCTGTCAGTGGAATACAGTGTTGTGACAGACTAATAGTTTCCTGCTGCAGCACAAGTGAGCATCAGTGCTAATAAAATAAACATGTTGCTCTGTCTTGGTGTTTCCTTAGAAAGCTTGAGATTATTCTCCTGGTAAGTGTTTTCTGCTACTGTGATTTTATTTTAATACACAAAGTGATTAAAAATTGAAATCACGCTCAATCAGATATGAGCAGCTGAGTGAGTGCAGCTGATGGGAGGGAGCAGATGCCCAGGACTGTGCTGCAAGTCCGCCTGAGTCTTGGGAGAATTCACAGCTGCTAATAAATCACTTCTAGGTTAAGTGACTGATTACATGTGTTTGAAGTAGATTTCCTGGCAAAGCTCATTAGGATTTGGTTGTGAAATTGCTTGTGTTTCAATTCAAGAAGGAGTAAGAGAAATGTCAGGGAAAAATATCAGAGAAAAATCAAAAAATGCATTTTTGCTTTGATCTAAGCTGATACATCAAAAAGTTTGCCTAAAAGGCAGCTTCAGCTCACACGAAGTCTTTTCTGCTGCTTAGGATGTGTTGATGTGTTGTACAGCCCTAGTTCTCAGTTTTGTTTGTGTCCCTGTAGTTGTGTAAAGGAATTTCCAGATATCAGTAGTGTGGAAATTAAAGCAGCTTCTTTCTAGAACTTACATTGATCAATGGCTTTGCACACATGAACTGCCTATTTGAATACGTTAATTGGAGTATGTATAAAGTATTTAAATAGCCAGATATTTTTATATAGCTTTGCACAACCATAAATACAATATTATCATGTGATTTACCATGTTTAGGCCTGCGGAATTGTAGTGGGGATAAGTAAGGACAATGATGGCAGTGATTACATTATTATCAACCTTTATTTATCAATCTTTGGGCTATCCTTCAGCTTTAAATTGTGGATGGGATACAGGGAAGGAATTGTTCCCTGTGAGGGTGGGGAGGCCCTGGCACAGGTTGCCCAGAGAAGCTGTGGCTGCTCCTGGATCCCTGAAATTGTCTAAGGCCAGGCTGGACGGGGCTTGGAGCAGCCTGGTATAGTAGAAGGTGTCCCATGGCAGAGGCTGGCACTCTTTGATCTCTAAGGTCCCTCCTAACCCAACCATCCTGTGACCCCATGACTTCATTGAAGGTTCATGGAAGTGAAGAAGCTCTTTCTTTATGTCTGCCCCAGCTCTTCGCCCAGGCTTGGAGGTGGCCTCCCCACCTAACGTGGGTCTGCGCCGGAGCGGGCAGATCGAGGGCGTGAGGCAGATGCACCACAACGCGCCCCGCAGCCAGATGGCCACCGAGAGGGACCTCATGGCCTGGAGCAGGAGGGTGGTAGTCAACGAGCTCCCTCCTGGCATCAGCAAGTAAGAGGCGCAGTGGGACAAGAGATTCATTGTGTAATGTGTAATGATCCTTCCATGCTCCTGGAGTGATTTTTCAGTGACGTGTCAGCTTTGGGGCTTGGTTGGTTGGGTTATTTGGAATACTGGGATCAGAAAGGAGAGTTGAGAATGGTAATTCTTTCTTTTGACAGTTCAGTCTTTCTTCAGTACTTCAAATAGCACATTTCCCTCAAGCTTTATTTTAAAAAGACTTGAAAACAATTTTAATACATTTGAAAATAATTACAGCCACTCAGCTAATGAGTTTGCTTCTTCAACTTGTGATTCCAGGAGTGAATGGATGGATGCTGCTTGGGGGGATTTACGCACAGATTTCTTAGAGCAGAACAAGTATTTTAATGTGTATATTAAGGAGGCTGTTGAGTTCCATGATGATTTAATAAATATGAGGTGTGTTTCTGATGTATAATTAGGGTCCAGGAAGAATGTCGAGCTGCCAAAGGTGAAATAGAAGTCAGTTTATACACTGCTGACAAGAAGAGAAAGCCATCCCACACCTTACAACGGGTGAGTTAATGTCTTGGAAGAGACAGCTTGGGACCGAAGCAGTTCTGAGCACTGAGCAACAAAAATAAGACCAACAAAAAACCCCAAAGCGATTTTATTGAATTATTTAGAAGATCAATAGTCCTAATTGTTTCTCTGGCTCACTGTCTTCTTCCTTCTGTAACTGTGATTTGGCTGTGTATAATATCCAAATAGTGGTAAATCTCTTTCCTTGAGGCTTCAGTGGTGGAAAGATGCTGGGAGAGAAATATCGCAGAGCCACGGTGGGTTTTCAGTTTGACATGTGGAAAGTAAAGGTGCCAAACTGTTACAAGGGGCTGGATTTATCTTATGCAGAGACTGCAGGAATTTTATAGAAAAAAATGGTATTTTCAATAATTTCCTTTCCAAAAACTGCCACTTTATAAAGTAGAATTTCTGTTGAAGCAAAAATCCATACCCAAACATCTATAACATGTCAGAGATATTGTCTAATTCTACAATTAGACAGTAGTGATTCCTTACTGCTCACTTGTAACTGGGATGCAACACTCAGCCACTGTAACAAGGCACCTTTTAACTATGTAACTCATGAGTAACTCCCTGATTTTCCCTGATTGTGCTCCTGTCCCCCTGGCAGAACGACTTCCAGGCAGGAGGTGGCCGCTCGCTGCGCAGGAACCAGCGGAAGCGGCAGCACGCATACCAAACCCGCTCCACCATCGAGCACAGCCAGCAGGGAGCCAGCCAGAACCCCTGTGCACGCCACGAGTCCGACAGCTCCTCTGAGGTCTGAGCCTCCCAGCAACCTCTAACAGCTTCCCCATTCCCAAATCCCAGAGCGCGTTAAGGTTCTGCATGTCTCTTGGAGGGAGGAAGTTTGTGCAGCTGAAGCGCTGTTTGAGCTGGAGCTGCCAGGACTGGTGGTGGGGGCCAGTAAAAAGAGGTTTTTCAAATGTATTCATGGCAAAAGGCAGTGTAAAAATGGCATCGGCCTGTACCAAAGGTTGGGGATGGTCACCTCATAAATGGGACAGGGATAGGGCAGAGGCATTTAACTCATCCTTTACCTCCATCTTCAACATGGATGATGGAGCAAGGGGGTCCCAGTGCTCCAAGCTAGAGGGCCATGACGGAGAGTGATCAGCCTTTCAGTCAGCCCTGAACTTGGAGGGATCTACTGCTCCAGCTGGATCCCTACAAATCGATGGGAGTCATCCCTGAAATCATTCATCCAAGAATCCTCAAATTGCTGCTGATGCCATCACAAAGCCTCTCTTGACGATTTTTTGATCAGTCTTGAGAATTCAGAGAGGTTTTGACAGGGACAGAACCCAGGGAATGGCTGGAGTTGTGCCAGGACAGGGTCAGGCTGGATTCTAGGAAAAGGTTCTTACCCCAGAGGGTGCACTGGCACTGCCCAGGCTCCCCAGGGAATGGGCACAGCCCCAAGCTGCCAGAGCTCCAGGAGCGTTTGGACCATGCTCCCAGGGATGCACAGAGTGGGATTGTTGGAGTGTCTGTGCAGGGCCAGGAGCTGAACTCTGATCTTTGTGGGTCCCTTCCAGCTCAGGATATTCTGTGATTCTCCACATGGGAAAAAACACTCAGGTCATTGAGTCTCTGGGATTTGTGGTGTTCCTGTGGCATGTTGGTCTTGGAGAGTGAAGGATCATTTACCTAAATGCCAGGACAGTGTTAAAAAGTAGTTTAAAACAGCTCCTGTATTTTTGGAAACCTGAAACATTTTCACGTAAATTTAACTGGGCTGTGTTAAACCACTTGCTATTTTGGGATTTCATACCGCACATGGATTCTGGGTCAGGACTTTGATTTCATTTAGCAGTGCTTTTATTTCATCTGCATCTGTAGCCTGCTTTTGAAAGAGATTGAGTATTGGTATTAATCATTGATTTTGACAAGGGAAGAACTTAAAATATACCAGATAAATATAACTTGTTCTCCTTAAGGAAGAGACTGAACATTGTTGCTTTCCATGGAAAGTACTGAATAGCTCAAAAAGCTGGGCCCTGGGCACTAAAATTCATTAATCAAACATTTAAGTAAGAACTCATTCTGTAGTTCTGATATAATTAAAATTCACATTTGTTTCTATAGGAGCTGTCTAAGGATATATTATAACATTTACTAAGGTATAGGAAGAAATTTTGGATTTATTTCTTTAGAGCTAAACCAGCCCTTGAATACAAAGCTTTCCTCAGGTGACACAACTGTCTTGCAAACAAAAACTATACGTTTTGCCCTTGCCCCCAGAGTGAATCCTGTTGTTTTCACTACAGGAAGATGAGACTGCTGGCACAAGTGATGCATCCGTGGATGATCCTGTGGCAGCCTGGCAGAGTGAAAGCAGTTCCAGGTATGTCCACTGGGCTCTGAATTGATAACACTGATTTATTATGGGATTCAAGTGGGACATTTGATATTGAGATACTCCGACTTCATTTCGAAGACTGATTTTTAACCAGTTCATCATGAAACATTTTACACTGTGATATTTTTTTTCTAATCTTTTTCTTTTCAAAGTCAGAAACAATCCTAAAAAACCTTTTAAAAGAAAATATTGTCTTTAATTAAGAGCTACTTGAAAAAAATCAATGCTAGTTTGCCATATAGATACTGTACATGTATTATTTGGTATTAAAGAAGTCAGAACTGTATCTTTAGGGAAGTGCTCTAGTTCTTAATATGCTTCATGCATTTTTTGCTGCCAGTTCTTACGAAGTCAGTCTGTGAATCAGTGAGATAATGAGAATTGATATCAGCCATAGAGGTAGTTTTACTGTGAGTTTTAAATTAATAAAAGAATTTACTGAAATGACAAATCAGAGAGCTCTTGTTTTTTAAATTCATATGATAACGAAATTCTGTGCTAATCCTGAGAAAAACCAGGAGAGCAGGTTGAATGTTTGGACTTTTCAATCCACTGTGGGAAAACTGAAGTTTTCTGTTCTCATTCTCATAACTTTTTTATTATCTGCAGTGATTCATCCAGTGAATATTCAGACTGGACAGCAGATGCTGGGATTAATCTGCAACCTCCAAAGAGACAAACCAGGCAGGCAGCTCGGAAAATCTGTAGTAGTTCTGAAGATGAAAATATGAAAGGAACAAAAGGGCTGGAGCCAAAGCGAAGGAAACTTAAACAGCCAAGGAAAAAGGTCAGCAAGTGTAATTCTTAGTGTCTTTTGTACTTCATGAATATAAGTGTGAGTTTTAATGGTTGTTTTCAAAGTAAATTTTTTCATAAATGGGTATAGAGTAAAAAAAAATTTACAGAGATCACAGTAATTATGATACCAGTGATACCAAGTAATTTTTTGTGTGTTTTATTGTGCTTCCATGTTTCCCACAGGTGGTTCTTCATTAAAAATGCCATATTTTTTTTCGATATTTATGCTCTTCACCAACCAAAGTCAGGTTTACAACAGGGTGGTTTTGTTGTAAAGTTATAATGGATCCATATTGTATTGACATGGTCAGATTTATTTTTCCTGGTATTTTTAAGACATTTAGAATACTTACAAAAATACAATTTTTTTTTTTATCATAGAACCACAGACTGGTTTGGATTGGGCAATCTTAAAGATTATCTTATCCCACCCCCCTGCCATGTGCATTTTAATGATTTATTAAGGTTTTAATTATAATTATAACAAACTTGTCGTCTTGTTCTCTGCTATTTTGTGGAGATTTTCGGAAGGATGGCATTCCACAATTTGCTTTTCCTTGTATCTTACCTGCAGTAACTGCTGCATGATGAGTTTTGCATAGTAATTAAGTCTTATTTTGAATATTGTGTCAATTGCATTCTAAATTAATGCAAATATTTAACTTCTCCATGTAACTTACCTGTATTATCTTCTAATGTGCTGTGTTTAGAAAGCCAGTGGGCTGCTGTCCCTGGAAGGGGAGCCCAGTGAGGAGTGGCTGGCCCCACAGTGGATCCTGGACACCATTCCCCGCCGCTCACCCTTCGTGCCCCAGATGGGAGATGAGGTACTGCCCTCAGCAATTTCCACATTCCCAGAGAAATCAGCACCTCAGCTTGCTTAGGGCTGTTCTACCCAGCAATATTTGCAGGGAATCATGCTCAGGACAGGCTGAGTTTTGATAACTTTGTTAATTCCCAGGCAGTTTGTTGTTTAGAGATCCATATCCTGTGTCCCTTTTTCTGCACAGGTAATTTAGGATTGGCAGGAAAATAGTGCATCTTCACCTGCACATTTCTTAATGATCCCAGTTTCAAAGCACAGAGTGGGTGCCAATTTGGGGGCTGATATATATATTTTTACCTAGAAAAGTGTTTTATAATGAAATAAACAAGTTTGCAATGTGTTCCGAAAGGGATAAAACCTGTTACATAATGAACAGGAAGAGCACAATCAGTTCAGGAATTTTCTCTACTCTTTTAATTTTCTCTGTTTTTTTTCTATTAAGATCATCTACTTTAGGCAAGGCCATGAAGCTTATGTGAGGGCAGTAAGGAAAGCCAAAATTTATAGTATTAACATGCAAAAACAACCATGGAACAAAATGGAACTCAGGGTAAGTTCAAGAAATACTTCACAGGGTGAACATCTCTTTAATGAACTGACATGAAAAACCAGTATGAAAAATGTAAAGAAAGCATTGCTTTAAAATGTTAATATCAAAGTTTTAATGGTAAATATTAAAGTCAGTTTTTATTAACACAAAGTCTTTACATCTGTTCACTTCCTGGGTTTGAAATTGATTCTCAGAAATCTCTTTCAACACAAATTATTTTTGCTTGAACTCTGAATTCATTCAGAATCCAGTACTGCAGAGCTGTTTGTGGTTCTCTCACCACTCTACAGTGACCTGAGCATTTGGGTTCTGTTTCTTGTTTTTAATGCTGTGGTAAGAAATAAGCAATCCTGGTGTAAACACCTGAATGTGTGCAGGAGTTCTCTTAAACACTGGATCTCACTTTGAATGAGTTTCCCAGACTTAATCCACAATGTTGCCGTATTTTTTCCTGCTTTCCTCAGATTTCATATCAAGAGAAGAGCCCATGTGCTCATATTCACTTAACCATGTCAGTGGTTCTATTAATGCAAATAATTGCTTTACTGGGAAAATACCCAGTTACCAGTCCCAGATATTCTATGATTCCAGCTGTAATTTTCCAAGGCATCATCAGTTTGTGAGGAAAAGGAAATAGCTGTTCACTTAGGATGGGCTTTGACAGGACATGAACATAAAGGCTATTGTGGAATTTCCATTTTCAGAGGAAGAGTTTTCTTTTTTCCCCCTGTCCAAGAGTGAGGGGCCCTGGGGTAGGTCAGGGAGAACCTTTGGCGTGCTTAAAACTGGGTTTGTTCCTTAGAATCTTCCTAGATGATTTGTAGAAATCCTGTTCACAAACCTGCCAAGGGAATGAGCTTATGCTTTCTTTTTGAGGTGACAGTGAATGATTTTAGTATTTGGAGGAGAAAATTTAGTGATTGAAATTACCTGTGCTGTAAGGTGGAAACATATTTGCATTTTATAAATATGTTTCACTTTAAAATGGATATTTTTGTTGTTGGCAAGGTAAAATAATACTGTTCCATGCTTCTTGTGAACTAGGAACAAGAATTTGTGAAGACAGTAGGAATTAAATATGAAGTTGGGCCTCCCACACTCTGCTGCTTGAAGCTTGCATTCCTGGATCCAATCACAGGCAAAATGACAGGAGAATCCTTTTCCATTAAGTAAGTCACTGGAATGCTGATGACATTCTTCAAGAGCTTTCCTTGCACTGTAGAAACTTTCCCTTCCTCCTTTCTTACTTCCTGTGCAAGGCATGCTGATGGCAGTAATGGTTATCCCAAATGCATGGAATTTGAGGGCTGTGTAGTTCCTCTAGACCTGTATTTCTGCATAATAGTAACTTTTTTTTGGTCTTATTTCCTGAAGGTACCACGATATGCCAGATGTTATTGATTTCCTTGTGCTGCATCAGTTTTATAATGAAGCCAAAGAAAGGAATTGGCAAATAGGTGAGTAGTTTTTTTTCCCAATTCCATGTGTTTTGCACCATTTGTAAGGTGTTTAATGGGATACAGTGTCTTCATTATGGGATGCAAAGTGATATTGTAAAGATTGTTGGAAACTTTTATTTGATGTTTGCTGCAATTCCTGTCACAAAAGAAAAAAAAAGGAGAAATGAAAAAACTCTTCCAAGAGCAGTGATAGCAGGAGGATCTCCTCTGTTGGGATCTGAGGTGTGAGGCAGTTGTGAGTAATTCCCAGAGATGGGCAAGTCTTACCCTGAGGGCAAGGGCTCAACTCCTGTGGTGAAAAATGTAAGGATGGAAATAGGGCATTTACAAAAGTGGGAGCTGATTCTCTAAAAGGAAATATTTAGCAATTCTTGATATTGTTCTTTTTCTGAATGCAATGTTTGCCCTTCCAGGGGATAGATTTCGCAGTATCATTGATGATGCCTGGTGGTTTGGGACTGTGGAGAGTCAGCAACCTTTCCAGGCAGAATATCCTGATAGCTCTTTCCAGTGCTACAGTGTCCAGTGAGTATTTCTATGTCTCAGGGCTCTTACACAACTCAGAGAACTTCAAAAATATGATCAAGAACCTCAAGAACTGGAATACCTTTTCTATTTAAATACATGCACAGACACCTTACTTACTTATTTAATTTCATGTATTTTACTTCTTATTTGTTACTTATTATTTGATTATTTTAAAATATTTGGAATGTTGCCTTAATTTGAATATTTACTTATTTGATTTTTGAATTTATTCCTAAAGCAACACTTCTGGTATAAACAGCAGTGCAGTGACTGTATAGGAGATACAAGAGGAAAATAGGGAGTTGAAATGTCTTATTCCTAACTGGAGTGACCTTTTTTTGATCAAATCTGGTAAAGAAAGGTGTGTCTTTGTATTCAGCTCTAACTTGTGCATTTGAATGATTTTTTTAATAGCTGGGACAACAATGAAAGAGAGAGGATGAGTCCATGGGACATGGAACCAATCCCAGAAGGAAGTAAGTGTGTGTTGGATTCCTGTCCCTGCACAAAGCAAACAGCTTTGGGGCCCTGGATTTACCCTCTGGAATTGTTCTTCTCCAGCTGCGTATCCGGAGGAGGTCGGTGCTGGAGTTCCTGTGACCCCAGAGGAGCTGACAGCTCTTCTCTACAAACCCCAGGAAGGAGAATGGGGGGCCCATTCCAGAGATGAGGAATGTGAACGAGTAATCCGAGGGATTGAGCAGCTTCTTTCCCTCGGTATGTTTGGAGAGAAATGGGAGAGGGAGAGGGAGGTGGCACAGGACTGAAGAGTAGATGGGATGGAGAGCTGGGACTTGGTGTGGAATATTTGAAATGTACTCAACTAAATTACTGAAAAGAGCCTTTTAAGTTTTATTTTTCAGTTTCCAAGCTAAATTCCCTTTTTTTCTGGGGCTTCACCTGATTTCCTTCAGTGGGGCTACCCAGTGAGTCATATCTAAAGGTGAAAGAGCAAAACATATAATTAAGCCCCTCAAAACCAACCAACAAATCCTCAGTGAATACCCTCACCTCCAAATTCCTTGTAGCTGATTTGTAACTATTTAATAGCACAATGTACTTTAAATTCTACTTCTGTTTACAGAGCATGTCTGTGTTCTTACTTGATGTTGTGTGTTTTAGTATTCCTGTTGTAAGTGCAAATGCCACATTCCTTTGAGTCAGATTGGTTGCTGGCACAGGAATCTCAGATGTGATATTTAAAAAAAAGTGTTATTTCAAGAGTAGGAATAGATGGTACAAGAGGAAGAATTCTATCCAGAAACCATTAAAATGAATCTTGGTATAACATCCTTTGGAGGCATCTGCATGATTGTGGTCTTTTGTCTTGCAGACATTTCTAATCCCTTTGCTGTTCCAGTGGACCTTAGTGCCTATCCCATGTATTGCACTGTTGTTGCTTATCCAACTGATCTCACCACCATCAGGAGGAGGCTTGAAAACAGGTTTTATAGGTGAGTTTGGGTTTGTAGTTGACATTTATTGCATTTATTAGTATGTGGAGCTGAATGGTGTTTAAAGTCCCTTCAGCAACTGCCTGAGATCAGATTGACCTTGGGCAGAGTATTCCTGAATAATAAATTCTCCTGACCATGTTGTTAAGGCAAATGCTGCGGTAGCTGGATCTGGAGTGTTGGTTTAACACCTTGAGCCTGGCTCTGTGTTGGAGGCAGAGCGTGTTTGCTTTGTTTCTGTCCCTGCTGCCTTTGAGCAGGATCTTTGCTTGTGTTGCAGTAGCCAGACGGAAACTGAATAATGCTGGAAACTGGAGATCTCAGATTTTTCCAGTTCATTTGGGAATAAATAACGTCCTGCTCTTATTTTCCTCTCTGAGGACCACCTCTTTCTGCTTGATGTGAATTCCCAATTCTGTTTTTTACTGAAGAATCCTACTGAATGGGGAAGAAAAGTAACGTACACTTTCTCTCCACTCCATTACTTAAATTTTGTGTATTTTTCAGGAGAATCTCTGCCCTGATGTGGGAGGTAAGATACATTGAACACAATGCGAGGACTTTTAACGAGCCAGACAGCCCCATAGTCAAAGCAGCCAAAATTGTGACAGATGTCCTGCTTCACTTCATTGGGTGAGTTTGGACCTCACAGACCCCACAGCTCCAGTTCCTTGGGTCCTTCATTGTGTATCTTGATTTTTGTCATTGTCCTGCAGAGATCAGAGCTGTACTGATATATTAGAAATCTACAACAAGGTGAAGGCAGAAGACCTGAGCAGTACTGATGAGGAAGAGGAAGTAAGATAATTTCCTTGCCTTTTAAAATTCAGCACATGAAAGAAATTTTGATTTTTATTAAATCTTCATTTTATGGGTAATTGCACTGAGTTTTGGACATGCGGCTGTTTAGGCTCACCTGGGACAATAAGCTCCCTGTAGTAAAAATGCTTCTTGGAACTGTCTGTCTTTAATCTTCTCTCAGTACATGATGTTTTGTTGGAAGGATGAGTAATGAAGGGAGCTGGGAAGTGGAGCTGTTACTCAGTCAGAAAGACAACAGCTCTCCATTGTCAGTGAGGCACCCAAGCTGATTTCCTTATGTAATTCTGTGTCATTTCCCATCAGTTGATTTCTGGAGGCAAATGTCAGGTAGAATCGAGGGTAGATATCTGCCTTGAGCTGCTTCCCTCTCCTGACTCCTTCTCCCCTTCAGTGCAGTTTGAAATGTGCTGTAGTTCCTGTTGCCAAGTGCCCTGTGGTGGTTGTTGGCTGGTTTTTAACCCTTTTTTCCATGTCTGAGGGTTATCCAGACCTGCCTGTATGTGATCATTCCCTTTGCCTTTAGGTGGCAGAAGTAGATGTGGATTCAGATGCTCCAGGCACTTCTTCTGGGAAAAGACGAGTGAGTAAAATTTCTGCTTTGGTCAGTTTTTTAAAATTTGATTTAAAAAATATCTCCAGCAGTTAAATTTCAATGCAACTAATAAATACAGCAAGGCTGGAGCTGAAACATTGCAGTTTCTCATGGGTTTGAGTGTTACACATGACCAGAAAAGGTAAATTTGTTTTATTTTTCTAATTTGCATACTGCCGTGCCATCAGCTCTGCTTTAATCTTCCTGGGTTTCTATTTTTAATTGAGGAATGCTTGAAAATTAGTAGGAACTTCAAGGGAACGATGTGAATATTCTGATACCATCTGCAACACCTGTTTCCCTGCAGGTGAGACGAAGAGTGAAGAGGCAGCCCACGAAAGCCAGTGCTGATGCTTGGAAGGAGCAGTGCCAGCAGCTCTTGAACCTGATTTATGAACGAGAGGACTCAGAGCCTTTCAGGCAGCCTGTTGATCTCTTCTCTTACCCTGTAAGTGTAGCTTCCACGTCTAGAATTTGCCCTCCTTTGGCAGAACATCCATGCTGGGCATGGCGCTGTCCTCTCTGTTTATGAGCTGATGTTTTCAGGGAATTATCTGCAACAACTCTCAAAAGACTAACTTGAGCCACTGGATGAACACTGAGGTGATGTTACTGCTGTAGGATTTGAGAGCTTTGATTTTTCTCCTGTGTTTTCTCACAGGATTATCGAGATATTGTAGATACTCCCATGGACTTCAGCACTGTGAAAGAAACCTTGGAAGCAGGAAACTACACCAGTCCCTTGGAATTCTACAAAGATATTCGTTTAATATTCTGCAACTCTAAAGCTTACACTCCTAATAAAAAGTCTCGTGTAAGTAATAAATTTTAATGCCTGCTTTTTAACAAAGACCTTGGCTCTATATGAATAAAACATGTGAAATGAGGTCTGAAGAGCAAAGCACTGCTTGGTGTAATAAAAATAACCAATACATACATCCATTCAGGATACACCAATTCTGTGGTTATAAACTGGCTTTGTTCCGCTCTCCCAGATAACTTCTAACATCCATTTTCATCTGGGACCGTGGTCACTGTTGCAGCTGTTCCTTGCAATAATTGTAACAGAAAACTGATCACCAATTGCTTTTATTTTTTTCAGTCCCTGTAATTTATCCCTGTAAACAAGGCTATCAGATTCATAACTGCACATATTGTAGATGGGGTTACAAAAAAAGCAAGGCCTAGAAAGAGAACAAGAAAGTGGTTTAAAGATTTTAACATCTGGTTTACAGAAATTAGGACTGAGGACATTTTTGGTTGCTTCTCTGTAGCTCTGTAAAGGTGGTGGAAGGACAGTTCACCAGGGATTTAGTGCAAAAACAAAGGTGAGGAGACATGAAATCCAATTATTTTTCCCTTGGTATTTAAGTTATCTTAAGGCCTGGTTCCATGCCTCATGGGGATTGACAAAGGGGACTGTATTCAAATAATCCAGAAATCTATTTTTCTTCAGCTCTGGAAATATTTTGTACTGGTTTTAAATCCTTCTATGAAAACACTTTCTGTTCCAAGAATACACATGGCCCATGGAAGGGAATAATCTGTAAAGAACCTCGTAGTGAAGCATCACTGTGAATTTCTCCTTTGTGCTACAAAATAGGACATCTTTGTGATGGTTTCTGGTTGATCTTCAAGTTGCTGAACTCTAATAAATCTGACCATTTTTCCTCACTGCAGATTTATAGCATGACTCTTCGACTCTCTGCCTTATTTGAGAATCACATGAAGAACATCATCTCTGAGTACAAGTCAGCAATACAATGTCAGAAGAGGAAAAGGCCTCGGTACCGAAAACGGCTGAGGAGCAGCAGCAGTTCCCCCTCAACCAGCAGAGCGTCCAGGTAAAACAGGGATGGTGAGCCTGGCTGGCAGTGCCATTCCAGAGGACAGGGATAGATGTGCTTTTGGGAATAACCAGCAGTAATTTTGCTCATTTCCCGATGAGCTTGCTGTTTTGGGAGGTAAAATCATGCTCAGTTTGTAGTTTGTAATTCTGGTAAGTGAAAGATGATGTGGTTAGAAGTGCTCCCTCTGGAGGAAATGAAAGATCAGCTGTCTCTTTGGCTTTTAACTGTTGAGAAAGTATTGTATAATACTTCTCTACCCTCCTCTGATACATTATCTAAGTAAACTGACTGTTGGTTTTAAAAGGGGAGATAAAATTTTGTCCCTGCAAACTCCTATACCTTTAGCAAACAGCACCGTGATGTAACTATTTTTAGTGTTATCACACTGGGGAAAGAGATCACTTTGCAGGAGGAATCAATTTTGTATTTGAGTCTTTTGTGATAACAGATTTCTCTCCTTGGGGTATTCTGTGTTTGCAGCCCAAAAGGGAAACAGAAGCAAATGAAGATTCAACCTAAATCCAACCAAAATACCTCACTGCCCCTGACCAGGACTAACTCTTCAGTCTCATCTCATGGTGAGGAGAAATCCGGCCTTTTTCTTACAGCAGCTTGTTGGTGCAAGTTGAGCCTTGTCTTCATGAGGCACATGCAAAACCCACCTGTTGAAGGAGCAAGGTCCTGGAAGTGTGTTGTTTGTAGGTTGTTTTAGCTGAGTTTGGCTGTTGGGAAGTTCTGGGTAAGGATCAGAGTACTGGGAACCTGGGTCTGGCTGTGATAAGAATTATTCCAGTGACAAAAGCCCAGACTTCCTGTGTATGGGCCTCTCTCCTCCAGCAGTGATGGCTAATTAATTAAACTTGGAATTGCACTCTGGAGTATTGTCTTTCCATGGCTGCAGGGCAGCTTGGTGAGGTTACCCTGACTTGGGCTGTTAACTCAGGGCATACAGGACCTCCCCAGACACAGACCAGTAAATAGAGCATAAAAATCACCCTGTTTCCTTGTGGTGTCCTGTCTGAAGTTTCAGATACAGCAGAAGAACCTCTGGGTTCAGCCATTGGGGAAGAGCTGGAGGGTCAACCATCCTCATCAGGCTCAAATGCACAGAGCCGGAGTGGAAATGCCATAGATCCAGGGAAAAGCAGACCAGTCAGGAGCAAATCTACACCAGTGAAACAAGGTGAGAAATAATAAGATTCTGTGCTTTGACTGACTGGTTTCACTAGAGATGAAAGATCTTGCTTCTACCTGATGTTTGTGGAATTATTGCCTCAGTGTAGCATTGTATATATTCTTAAACCATACAAAAAAATTGAATTTACTTTACTCATTTACTCTGTGTTGTTCTTGTCTGAGGTGTGTAATGCAGATGATTCTACTTTGGTGAAGTCCTTTAAAATCTCTCCAGATGGAAAACTTGATTGCTCCTTGATACCTACAGTTCCTTCAGGAGTTACAGAAAGCAAACAAACCAAGAGAATCTCCACCCCAAATCCTTTGCCTTTTGTTAATCAAGCTGAAACCAAAGATGAAAAAAAGTTTACAAAAACATTTAAGTATTTTTCTCACATGCAAAACAAAGTAGTTGTGATTAGAAGGGAGACAGTTTCAGGTGTGGTAATCTCGGGGATGAGTTAGAGTTTCCACCAAAGTGGGCATTACATGGGCATTTCCAGAATCCTGGACTTTCCCAAGTCCACACTCCTGTGCTGTGGCAGTGCTGGATGCTGCAGATGAGCTTTTCCTGTCCTGTCTTAATGAAGATACTTAATCTTCAGTCAGGTTCATAACCCCGAAAAACATGGAGGATTTTGGGTCCCAAGCCAGCAAGATACTTTAATTTTCATTTAAGGTGTTCAGCAATCCCAGTGAGCTTTCTTGGGTCAGTGACTCTCTTGAGTTACGCTTTCCATTAATACTACTTGGACTAAACCTTTGGAGAGCATGCATTTCATAGGGAATAAATGCTGCTTGCAGAATGTTATTTTTGTATATGTTTAGTTTTGAAATTGATTTTAAAGTGTTCCTGCCTTGGCGCCCCAGGTAGGATTCACCTGACTGAGTTTTAGGTGTTTGTGTCCAACCTGGTCACTCCAGGCTCCATTTTTTGTTTGGATGTTTACTGAACTCTTGCTCAGGAGAGCATGCAGTCGTTGCTTCCCGATAAAAACGGTATTTATGTTGATAGATTTTCTCCTTAGAGCACCTACTTGTGTCCACAGCACATAAAAGGTGATCCACTCTCAGTGGATCATCCCTGAGCTCACCTCAGAGGCAGCTGAGGAGAATCCCAAAGGCAACTGAGGCAAATCTCACTTTCTGTGTCCTGTTTGGCTGTGGTGTGATGCTGATGGGGTTATTTTGTGTTTGCTAGATCACTCTCCTGATGGGCCACTCACCAATGGGGATGGCAGAGAACTCCGGGCAGGAGTCAAGAGGAAGCTGCTGAGTGCCTCAGAAGAGGATGAGCACCTGGAGGAGACAGAGGAGGAGGAAAAGAAGAGAGAATTAAAGGAGAAGTCTGGTTTGTCTTCATCAGAAAGTGGGGAATCGGGATCGAGCTCCAGCTCTGAAAGCAGAAGTGGCTCTGATTCTGACTCAGAATCAACCTCCAGAACAGACCAGGATTACATCGACGGCGACCACGACTACAGCAAAGTTGTGCAATCCAAAAAACCCAAACGGAAAATCAAACGGAAACTTACTGGGGGCAAACGGAATTGGCAGGGCCGAGGGACAGGGAGGAGGGGCAGATGGGGCAGGTGGGGCAGGTGGAGCAGAGGGGCAAGAGGGGGCAGAGGGGGAAGAGGCTGTGGCAGAGGAAGAGGCGGCGGCCGGGGAGGAAGGAGAGGCCGAGGAGGCCGAGGGGCCTCACGAGGAGCCACCAGAGCAAAACGCGCCCGGCTCGCCGATGATGAGTTTGAAAACCTCTTTGGGGGACAGTTTGGGGAGAACGTGTTTGGAGGGAGATTCAACCGACCCCCTCGGATCAAAACCAGGAATGAGGGCAGGAGAACTGTCCTATACAATGATGACTCCGACAATGACAATTTTGTGCACACCGAGGATCCTTTGAACCTTGGTACTTCCAGGTCAGGCAGGGTGCGGAAAATGACAGAAAAAGCCAGGGTCAGCCATCTCATGGGATGGAATTATTGACAGATGGAAAACTTTGGAACAATTTTAAAAGAACTTCAATGGCCTTTTACTGCAGGGATTTTACCAGAAATTCTACCAAGCAAGTTGTGCGGGGACTCCACTCACGTTTCACAGTGGTGCTTTTCCATCCTGTCAGTTTGTGTTTGTTTTAAAGCTTCAGATCTCCACACTTCATTGGTTGAAACAAGCCTTAGTCATTAGGCCTTAAATTACAGAAATTCTTCCCCACACGCTACTAGTTCATCACATTACAGAGGCTTCCAGCTTCTCAGTAAGAACATGACATTTTCCAGTCACGCTTATGACTTCTCTCCTTCATTTTGTTTTTGTATTATAGAAATAGCACCTTCTTACAGAGTTTTTTATGTGGTTTCTGCCATAAATCCTTAGACACAGTAATAATTATAACTTTTGCACAATACACCAATCCTAAAGGCAGCTATAAAATGTTTACAGTTTCTATATTGTAAGAAGGATCTGGATTATTTTAATCTTCCCAGGCCAAACATTGATGGAATTGTGCTGAACTGAAGTATATCCATACTACAGTTTTGGGGGTCCTGATGTGCTTTCTATTGGTTCTTTATTTGTGTAAAAACAGTGACAAAGGGTTGGTGCCTTGTAAATATGTAGCAGACCTTTGATGTGGTGTGTCCTATGTGTGCATTAACTTTATTAAAAAGAGAATACTTGAGAAGTATGAATATCTAGACAAAAGGTGCCAAATGCAAAAGTTACTTGCATCTATTTTCTTTTTGTCCTCTCATATTTTTATAGTATTAATCAAGATTGTGCAGCTAAAGGGGTGACTTCAACATATGAAAGGTTCCTCCTCTTCAAAGCATGATTTTTAATAGTAGCTCAGCTACCTCTTATTTACAACTACTGGAAACTGAAAAGAAAATAGATGCTGTTACTCAGAGCGTGGTGAAGAAGAGGTGAGAAGGAGCGTAGAGGGTTGGAAGTTATGAGTAGCTTTATCTTCCTTGTGTTGCCACCATGGAAACAAATGCAGTGGCTCTCAGAGTTCTCAGCAGCAGATGTTGGGGACAGGTTTGGGATTTGGTTGTGCAGAGGGGCTGCCTGGCCCCCACTGCCCTGTGCTCCATGGAGATGTGGTTTAGGCCCTCTGGCCCCTCGGAGGTACTGAGGGACCTGTTGCTCTTGTATCTCAAGCTTCCAGAACAGAATTCCTGTTGCACTGTGCTCTTGTTGTCCTGGGAAACGCTGACTTGAAATCCTCTGGAAGTGGTAGTGCAGTTGGTGAGGAGATCCCTGCTCTGGCTCCTTAGTGACCTCAGCAGTGGCATGGGCTGAGCTGGAGGTGAGCAGCCTCTTCCTTCCTTCCTTCCTGGGCTCTGGCTGGAATAGATGTGGGATTCCAATTTCATCCCCTTGTCTGACAGTTCAGAGTACAGGTTACAGAGAAAACAAGCCAGAAGAGACTACAAAGTTCCAGTGGGGTTTTTCAAGGTTTTTTGGGGTTTTTTTTCAGCTTTCATCCAGTATCCTGAAGTTCTTCTGTGCACAGCTTGGTCAATAATTCTGGAAAACCTCAGGCAGCAAAGAGTGACCCATGTATATTCTCAGATACAGAAGGAATTTAATTTTTGACTTTCTATATTAAGCACTAGCTATTTTATCTTGCTTTCCAAAAAAATCCTAGTTGCAAAGATGACTTGAAAATTTAAAAAACAAAGGTTTAGTTTTGTGATGGAGGAGAGTATAGCCTAAATTGCTCATTAATATGAGTTTACGATACAGTACAAAAACCACACTTTTAATTTTGTAAGGAATGTTTGGAATCAGCTGTAATCCATTGCTGGACTTGATTTGGTTTTTGATGGGGGGTAGGGAAAAAACCAAGTGCAGAGGCTCTCCTAATTCTGTGTTGGGCTTTGAAGTATAAACACCTGTCCTATCATCTCTCTCATATATCTGTATATATACACACATTTATATTTATAAGAAATGTATTATTTGTTTGACTGGTTGGTCTTTTTACATATGGTAACCAGGAATAGCATGTGTGCATCAGTGCATAGTTGGAATCATATCCCTTAGATCAGTCCTGTGAGCTAATGTAAACACTATAGGTTCTGTCCTAAAGCCTGAAAAGCTTGAAATGCAAAAGAAATGCTTTTTTCCTCTATTTCTGACTGGCTAAAAATCCACTTACTCCTTATTTATTTTGTGTAGGGGTCGGGGAGAGAGAAACCACAGGGATTCCAGAGAAATCATTTTATAAGTTGGTGTATTTTAGCAGCAATTAGAGTAAGATTTAATGTGTTCTTAACTGTATCTTTTTTCTGTACTGTGAAGATATCAGTGAAGCATCACTTTGCTGTGGCGTAAGTATTACTGTGTCCCATGACTATGAGCTAGAGCAGGGGGTGCTGGGACAGCAGAATTTAGTGTAAAAAATGAAAAAAAAAAGACGCTTTTTTTTTTTTTTTTTTTTTTTGTGCATGCGAACCTTTTATAAGCATGACAATTAACTTGGGTTTAGAACTGTTCTTTTTGCTTGGATTTGTGTCTGGATTCTTTCTCTGAGTTGGCAGTTGATTTCTCATAGTTCTGTGGAATAATTACACTTTTGTAGGAACTTGGATGCTCTCAAATCCCAGATTCTATCAGGAGCCACTTATGGGTGTGGTAAACTTAGGATGAGCCCACCAGGTGCAGCAGAAGCAATATTTAAAGTGATTTAAACCATCCAAAAGTCTCTCTACTCCAGATCCTGCTGAGCTCTGGGATTCCTGAGGGTGAGCAGGCAGGCCAGGGGCTCCTCTGTTCCTGTAGGTGTTTGGGCATTGGTGCCTCTGTTCCCGTGAAATGTCCTGCTGGCAGATCCCAATCCTTAGCTGCTGGGGCTCCTCAGGGGCACCTTGGGAAAGGGCTCAGGCCCACACACTCCATCCTCCAGAGAGATAGGACTGAAACCTTGTCTGTCTTTGCTCTCATCTTCTCCCAACCGCAATCCACTGTCCCTGCAGTGCTCCCCTGTCTCTCCAGTCCAGGACATGGATGACAAAGCTTATTTGACAGTAGTGAGGTGCTGTTGTCTTGGATGTTAAGGATTTTTTTTCATGGAAAGAGTGGTCAGGCATTGGAAGAGGCGGCCCAGGGAAGTGGCAGAGTCACCATCCAAGAGCTGAACACATGTGGCCCTTGGTGGTTCAGGGCTGTGGCGGGATTTGGTTGAAGGTTGGACTTGATGATCTTGGAGCCTTTCTCAACCTTAATAATTCCATGATTCAGCCCAAACTTCACCTGTTTTTTATTTTCTCCATCACCTTTTCTTTTCCTCTTTGCCATGCCCCACCTCTGTCCTGTAGTTTTCTTTTATAGGCTATTTATTTATTCTCTTGGAAACTTTGGATATTGTGATGAATTTTATTTTGGCTGGCCAGCCAGGCTGTTAGGTTTAATCCAGACCTTTCTATTGGTGCTTGAACTTGGATGGATTTGGGCAGTTTTATCCCTTTTCCCTCTTTCCATCACTCCTTTCTCCATCAGCCAAGCAGAGGCCACCCCTTAATCCTAACCACCCCCACCCTGCAGACACAAAAACTAAAAAGAACTGTGGAGAAATCATCCATGGAGGATTTTTGGCTGCTTCAAATTCTGCATCCTGTTTGCATAGTTTAATTTTTCCTGGAATGTTTTCCTCAATGACTATCTCAGCTGCTCCTCCTGTGCAGACGCAGAAGGACTGAGTAGTTCAGAGAGCAGGGAAGAAATCTTGCACCAGGGGTGAGGCAGAGAGTTTTTAATTAATTAAAGAAAAAAAAATCTGGAGGTTCTCTTGACTCCCCAAAACAAGATGACCCTTGCCAAGCATTTGGAGAAGCTGCTTATGGGTGTCTTGGGAATGTCTCTGTGCTCCAAATCACAGAATATTAATATGAGAAAATCCCTTTAAATCACTGTTTTTCGATAAAAACTTGATTCATTCCATCTTTCAATGGTGAACACCAGGGGAAAGTGAACAGCTGTAGGTTTAAGAATGCTGTGTCCTGATCTGGAGCATCTAGTCAGGGATCTCATGGGTTAAAGATGTCTTTGTGTGTTTACATGTCTTAATTTTATCTTCTTATTTAAAAAAACATCCTGCAGAGTTTTATAAAATGCTGATGATTTCCTGAAGGAGCAGTTAACCCTCCAAGGCTAAGTCTATATTTAATAGGTAGGGAGCTGTTGTTGTGTTCTTACAATGTGTATTATAGCAAATCCCTGCGCATGTGTGACAGAGACTTTTCAACTCTTCAATATATCTGAGGTTTACACATGGTTAAAAAAACTCCTTTATGTACAGTAAGTAACAGCCTGCAAAATTCAGTCTATAAACTCATCTTTTTTTAGTCTTAGAAATGCAAAGACCTGTTGGAAGCTTGCACATTTTTACTACGTCGTGTTCGACCCACAGCAAACTCACACAACTGTGCTACAAATCCCTGAAAAATTTAGATTTCCAGTGGGAATTGGTGTCACAGCCTTAACTCTAGTGTTCTAAAAATGGTGCTGAAATACATTTTTTTGCATGGATGTGGGTAGCTGATCCGAGTCTGTGAGACTTCCAAGGCAAACCAAGCACTTGGAGTTAACTGCTCCTGGCAGTAACTGCAGCCATTCTGGGAAATGGGCAAATGTGTAAATAGCTGGAAAATAAGTCCACCAGTGGAAAAGTAGGACCAGTTCCTCAGTTTGGAGGGGTTTCATTGTCAAGCACTGTGGATCTTCCTGGGTTTTGGGTCTGTGAAGAGTTTTTTTTGGGGGGTGGGAGTGAAATCCTGCCAAATATTTGCAGGTAAAATCCAAATCAGCCATTTCTTTTCCTAAAATTCTTCCTCAGAGAGTGGTGGCTCTTGGGTATGTTAGGAACTCAATGTCTGAGGATTATTTTTCTGTAGAAATACTAATTCAGGCTCTTCATTCCTCCATGAGTCATTAAAGCAGATTTCATGTAGAAATACCATGTGATGTTGGAGCAAAATTCACATGATGTAGGCTCTCCAGGTCATGTTCTGGATTTAAAATACTCCAAAAATGCACAAAACTATTAGAATTATGTCTACTTTATATATTTTTTTTCAGGTGATATTTATGCCCATATCTTCACATCCGCTATCTCAGGTCCCTTTAATGAATACTTCAGGGATTTTGATGCCACATGTTGGCAGACCAAATGTAATATTTATATGCAATGAGCTGTTAGTTTTTTGTATTGTACAAATGTAAATTTGTAAAGATTTTTTTCTAGAGTTTTTTTGAAGTCACTGATGTAATCTAGGATGTTTCATTTTCCAGCTGTGGGATTGTCTTAATAAAAAAAAAAAATAAAATAAAAAGAGAAATTCTTGCTTTGGTTTTGCATTGCTTCCTGAGTAGTTGAAACATTAGAAGTTGGAAAAAAAAAAAGATAAAGGTAAAATGGAGGTTTTCATGTTTAAAAATGCTTTTTGATATAACTGGATAATTTTGTAGTTTTAGTTGGAAGTTTTATAAACTGGATCTAGAAACTTTATTTGTAAATGGATAGAGAAGCTTTTATACCCTGTGAAGTCTTGAGCAGGATGGGATGGAGACCCTCACCCCCATCACCATCCGATCTGGCTCTGGGAAAAAAGGGTAGAAGCAGCTAATGGTTTCTTAGAAAAAGAAGGGGGAAATGCCTAAAAGTGCTGTGAAATGACTAAAAATGCCACGAAAGGAGCAGGGGAGGAGGAGAAGGATCTCGGTGAGGTCCCTTGGCCACTGTGGCACATGGGTGGGTTCAGGGGGTGACTTGGCTTGAGGAGAAGGTTGGACTGTTACCTAAGGGATATTTAACGGGAAACAAGGAGTTACTCCTCTGTTTTTGCCCTTGTTAAATAGCAGCGATAACGTTGTTTAAACAGGGAATTTTGGGGTTGGATGGGGCTGCATTTGTGTAGAGCTTCCAAAGGGGCGCTGTGCTTGGCCGGGGGCAGGCGCTTACAATAAATGTATGGAACAAACTCAGGAGGAATTTCTTCCTGGAAAGGGTGGTCAGGCATTGGAAGGGGCTGCCCAGGGAGGTGGCAGAGTCCCCATCCCTGGGGGTGTCTGAGGAAGGACGGGAGGTGGCACTTAGTGCTCTGGGCTTGTGACAAGATGGGGATTGGGTACTGGTTGGACTCAGTGGTCTGGTCTTTTCCAGCATTAATGATTCTGGGATTCTGTCATTCTGTTTTGACTTTTCCCCCCATAATCTGCTGACTTTTTTGACATTTCACTTTATTGGCATTTCTTCTCTGATGGGAATGAATATCTCCTTTTTAACATAACACTCATCCTCCAAGCCTCAGGGAAAAAAGGGCTTTTTTTTTTTTTTGGCCTTGATGGTTACAGAGAACAAAATTAAACTTGTTTTGCAGAGATGCTTTTAGGCGGAGCCCGCCTTTTTGTACACTCGTCAGATGGCACTGGAGGGAAGGAATTCTACTCCCTTCAGAGCTGCTTGACCTTTGCTAAACCTCCCTTGGCCATCCCTCTGTCGATATTATACTGATTTGATATTATATTGATATTATATTATACCTGTTTTATACTTTATATCATCATGTCTAGGTCATATGTGAAAATACATAATATAAAATATGTAATATAAAATACATGCTATAAAATGCATAATATAAAATACCAGAGTGGTAGAGAACAACTATTTTCCCCCATGCACTTTGGGAATGCATTTGCATTTTGTAAAAGTACTTTTTAAAAGGTATTTTTTTAATAGATGTCTTGGAATTCAGCTGTGATTTTTGTGCATTTCAGCAGGGACTGGACTCAGCACTGCCTTGCAGTGATGTCTGGGACAGCTGGGTCACCCCAGCGCTCATTTCCAGCCTGGAAAACCCCAAGAGCACCTGTGTGAATTGACCCCCACGATGTTTCAGGGTTGCAGGGCGCTGCCGGTGACATCCTGGGCACTGTGAGGGCCCGGAACCTTCCTGACCCACACAGCAGGGAGAGGCCAAGCTTTGCCTCCATCCCACCTTTCCAGTTCACAAAAGGAACGAGATGAGCCGAATCCACGAGTGTTTGCACAGCGCCTCAGGCCCAGGGTGGGGTTTTGAGGGGTGGTGCTGTGCGGGGTCAGGAGCTGGGCTCCGTGGGCCCTGTGGGTCCCTGCCAGCTTGGAGAGACAGTGACTCTGTGCCATGTGCCCTTCCTTTGGTACAGCCAGGAGCTGGGTTTGGGTACCCTGTAAGGCTGCCGGCACCTTGGAGCCGTTCCCAAGGCCGGGGGTGCCGGGTGGGCCACCCGCTCCGTGCCCCGTCTGACGGGACTTTCGGATGTCCTTGTTTCTGGGTGAATAAAAGCGTCTTTGTGCCGAGCCTCGGCGGATCAGGTGTGGAGCCGGAGCCCGTCCCGTGACGCAGGTGCGGGCGGTGCTGGCAGCGCTCCCGGCCCGGGCCTTCCTCCCGCTCTGCCCGGGATGAACCCTTCCCTCCGCCGGCGGGGTCCGGCCCAGGGCTGACGCAGGACCTGCCCTCCTCCATCAATATTTGCTCTGCTGCCAGGAGGGAAGGCTCGCAGCGCTCCCGCAGCAGCTCCAGCCTCACACATCCCCTCAGACGGTGCCGGGGCCCCGCGGAGCATGAGGGACCGGCTGGCCGAGCTGCAGCAGCGAGCGGCGGCCGAGGGGGACCCGCACGACGACTCGCTGCGCTTCGACAACCNACGGCGCCGTCCTCGCCCGCCACTACGCCCGGGAGAGCCGCTACCGGCACAGGCTGAAGGAGCAGATCCAGAGGCAAGCGGAGCTGGCGGGCATCAACCTGGGCGCCCAGGACGTGGATGTGCTGGCCGAGAGCCCCGAGGGGCCTC
>VXBR01010626.1:397108-414370 GCA_013400215.1 Cisticola juncidis
GCTTCGACACCCCCGCGTTCGTCGGGGACGACGCCAGCCCCGTGGGCCGGGCGCTGCGGGAGGCGGCCGAGCTGTGGCGGGCGCTGGAGCGGCTGGAGCAGCTGTCGGAGAGCATCGACAGGGCGCAGCAGTCGGTGCTGTGCTGCACCTCGGAGGAGAGCATCGCNCCGAGAGCCCTGAGGGGCCTCGCATCGTCGGCCGCGACCTGGAGGAGCTCAAGGCCAAGCATCACCTGGGGCTGGCCCAGGCGCAGCAGCGGCAGTTGCTGGAGCTGGAGGCGCAGATGCTGGAGCTGCGCGGGCTGTTCGTGCAGCTGGAGGGGCTGCTGGCCCAGCAGCACGGCGCTGCCGACAGCGTGGAGCAGCACGTCCTGCGCACCCTCGACTACGCGGCCCAGACGGGCGGCGGGGTGAAGAGAGCCGGCAAATACCAGCGGCCGTCGCGGCGCTCGGCCCTGCTGGCGGCGGCTCTGGGCCTCTGCTCCTGCTGCCCCTGCCTGCCCTGCCCCGGCCGGGGCCTGCGCTGAGCCGGGGCTGCGGGGCGAGGGACGCTGTCTGGTGGGAGGGAGGCTGTCCTGTGCTCCTTGAACAGTGGGGCAGCGACAAAAGACTGACGCTGAAGATGGTGGCAAGCATCAGCGTATTATTTTCCCACAGTACAACTTTTTATACTTTTTCTCTGTATCATACGCATAGCACACTCTCCTTTTTGCATTATAGTTGGCTAACAGACTATGTTCATGCGCCTTCTACCCTTCTATAATTGGTCATAAATTTTGCCGTTTCTCGCTGTAGATGTCAACACACATCTGCATTCCACGCTTCTTCTCCCTCAAAGTTGTTCATCAGTCTTGCTTAAAGACATAGCTGTAACTCATCAAGGCCAAGGCTGCCCACAGCCCCATTCCTGTTCTCCTGCAGGGCACAAGAAGTGGACGCCTTGTATGCTGGTGTGAGGACCATGCGTACCTTGTATAATGGTGTAAGGGCCGTGCACACCTTGATGGCACAGAGACCATCAAGCACAACTTGCTCAGGGATGCAGGGTCCATGCACACTTCACAGGGCAGCCAGGGCATCACACACACCTTCCCTGATGGCACAAGGGCCATGCACACCTTGGGTGGCAGCACAAGGACCAGTTGCACCTTGCACAGCAATGGAATAACCATTCACACACCTCACCTGGAAGCATGAGGACCAGGAAACTCTTGCACAGTGGCACAAGGACCACCAGCACCTTTCCTGATGGCACAGGGACCCTGCACACCCTGCGTGGAGCACAGGGACCAGGCACACCTTGTGCATTTATATAGGGACAATGCACACCTCATGTAATAATGTAAAGACCATGCACACTTTTCTCGATGGCACAGGGACCTTGCGCACCTTCTTTTGGTGGCACAGGCACTACAAACACCTTGCACAGTGGCATAGGGACCACCAGCACCTTTCCTGGTGGCACAGGGACCCTGCACACCTTGATGGCATCATGGGGACCACGCTCCTCCACTGCAGCGCCCAGCCAAGGAAAAGCACTTTTAGCGCTCCAAAACCTGACTTCAGAACTGTAACATTTCTTGGGTTTGTTACTGTTCCAAGGAGAGAGGGCAAAAAACTTGTGGAAGTTTTTTGGCAGCTCTGTGGTTGCATGTGAGGGGACTCAGTGGCTCTATAGAGTATCTTGAAAGCTCCTCCACCACATCCCAATCCTTATTCTCCCCACTTCCTCAGATTTCTGCCCTGCAGGGGTTATTTGGTGCATTCGTGCTGCATTTTGGTTGTTACTGGTTTGTCAGGCAATGGGTCAGCTTTGGGCTGAGTGTTGCTCATGGCTCATCCCACACTCTGACATCAGGAGTGGATTTGCACATTTTTTTGGGGAATCTGTAGGCTTTTACTTCAACCTGCAAGTTGCCAACCCAGCCAACACATGCTGGAGATACTGGAAACTTCGAGTGGCTCTTTTTTCTGGTCCCCATATCACCACCTGAATTTCCCAAGAACTCTAAGATTAGACTCTGGGGCCTGGCTAAGTTTTTTGGGACCCTTTGTGGAAGGCTCCTCTGTGTCCTTGCAAATCCTGGCAGCTCATCCCAGTGCTCTCAGCCACCCTTACATTTATTTTCATCTTCTGGCTGAGCTTTAATAAAACAATTTCTCAATAACCTCTTGAGTGTGGAGAGTTATTTCTTTGCAGCAGGGAGCCTAGAGCTAAGGAAGAGCAAAAATTGAATGACTTCTCAGTGTGTTGATTGAGTTAAATTGTTAGGAATGTAGAAAACAATTTTCAGGCTGATAAATTGATATTTTCTGTTGACCTGGAAGACCCTCACATCAGGAATATACATCCCTATGAGAGCTTTGGGGGCCAAGTTGAGTGGTCTCTGCTCCTGCCCTCTTCCTCTTTCTTTATTTTCCATTTGTGAGGTCTAAATGAATATTCCTTTTTCATTTAAATTTGGATGAATGGGAGTTCATGTTTATTTTCATTTAAAAAAAATCCAGACCATTGGAAACACCCTTTACATCCCACATCCAACCCCTCATTTACTGTGTGGCTGCAAGAGCAACCTCCTGGGAAGCACTGAAGTTATTTACAGCCTCCCAGGATACTGGAGATAGGGAAAGAAAGAGAAGACACCTTCCACTACTGAGGTTGGGAGGTAGCAAATCTAAGCTCAATAAAACATACTTAACCTCCTTTCACGCCCCACTCTCACAGCTCTGTGCAAACAACCTCCCTGGAACCCTCTTGGGTGGCTGGGCAGCATCTGGCCTGACTGGTTTAGCTACTCAGGAGATCATTATCCATAAAAAACAGGGAAAAAAGCTGGGTCACCAGCAGTGCTTCCAGCCAGGACGTGTTCCCTGAGGATTTCATGGAGCACAACACCCCTGGAACCCGGCACAGAGGGGATGGTCCTGTCTGTGCTAGTGGGGCTTCAGCAGCCATGAGATCTCCTCTGTGTGGGATTAGCAGGAAAATAACACTGATTTGTGTTCAAGGATCCATGAGGAGTTAAAGGAGGAGGAAAAGAGGAAAAACTTCACACCTCAGAGTGGATCTTCCCACCAGCGGCTTCAGTGTTAATGATAATATATGTATTTATGAATTTATTTTTTCTGCTGCCTGGTGGCCTTTCATTAAACACTGGCCTCAGACAGGATCTAATTACTGCAGAGCAATTAATGATATTATAATGTGGGCATGAACACCCAGCAGGATGGGGAAGATTCCTTTCTCTTCTGACTCTGGGACTCATATGGAGCACATTTAGGAATATTCTTGGAGATGGTGACACCGAGGTGGAGAACCTGCTGTAACAATTCCAAGAACATACATGAGAGAGCTGCTTTAATTATGTCCCAAATGAGCATCAGAAATGTAAGAACTTCATAATTAAAGGGAAAAATAAGATAAAGCCACAGCTAAAAATTCAACCCCCTCAGCTCTGCTCTGTGCTCACACACATGGAAGGCGCCGAAAGAGGAATTTTTGGTAAAATGAGTTAAAAGGAGCTGGAGGAAAAGCACAAAGCCTTTGTAACAGTGTGGGCAGCACCTGCAAAGTCTTTCAGTTGAAGAAGTGTCAGTGAAAAGAATTATTTTTTTAAGAACACAAAGCCCTTTGCTGACATTTAGACAAGTAAATAATTCCAGAGCAAATTAATCACTCTGCAGAACTCGTTTTTAAGGTGAGGTGGGTTATCACAGCTCAACAGTTCCTGCTCAGGGACCCTGGGGGTGTTGTGAATTCCAGCTCAAACACTCAGCTTTGGTCCTTTCGATGCTGTTGATTTTTGATGTCACAACAAAACCCCAGAAACAGAACAATTTCTTGTAAAAGCAGCTTTTTAAAAGCCTCTTGAACACAGCAAAGGAACTAGTTCCCTAATTCTCTTGCATTTGAAGCATCTCTTTGGCTAAACATCTGGGCATCCACCTTGATGGGCAAAATTGGAGGGGAATGCTGAACTGTGATTTCATTTTGTTCTTCTCCAGTTCCCCAGAATGAGAGGAAGGATAAATTCTTCATTCAAAATATCTAAATATTTTAATTCAATAGAAGATATTGAACGGATTATATTTGCATTTTCTTCATTGAAAACCATTGCTCAATATTTCAGTTTGAAGAAATTTTTCAAAAAGGGTTTTTTTTAGTTCTCAAGTCACACTCGGGAATTTTATTCTGAATATACTTAGTGTCAAATCAGAAATTCATTCTGCTGTGGGAGCTACCAAGTGATTGCCTTGCTTCAAAACACTTTTTACATTTCCCTCCCCAACCCAGAAACGTGTCAGCAGTTTAAATTTACTTGATTTGTTTTCTCCCCAGTTTTTCCTGTATTTTGCAGTGAATCAACAATTCTATTCATAGAGCTCATCAAATATCTGCTGCTGCCTCTCCAAAAAATAGAGATCTGGCTCACAAGCCTTTCTGTAGGAGTAGGGATCTCTGCCAAGAAATTGAGGGGAGACACTGTCTTGGAACTCCATCCTTGGGTTTCAGAAACAAAATGAGTTCATTTTTGGTCTTTGCTTCAGCTGGATGTCTTTGGTGTCCCTGATCTGTGTGGGCAGCCTGGAGCAGGTTGCATCTCAGTTCAAGATCATTTTTAAGGGTGATTCACTACAAGCAATAAAATGTTGCTGTTGGATTTCCCTGTCAGGGTTGAAATTTTATGTCCATGTCTCTTCCTGCAGTCAACTCTTACACAACCTAATGGCAATAATATAGGGATCACAGAATCCAGAATGCTTTGTTCTGGAAAAAGCCTTGAAGATAATCCAGCCCCACTCCCTGCTATGGGCAGGGACACCTTCCACTACCCAGGAGTGAGGTTGTTCCAAGCTCCATCCAACCCAGCCTTGGACACTCCCAGGGATGGGGCAACGAAAGCTTCTCTGGGAAATCCATCCCAGGGCCTCCCCACTCTCACAGCCAGGAATTACTCCCCATCATCCCAACTGTCCTTGCCCTCTGGCAGCAGAAAGCCATTCCCCCTTATCTTGTCACTCCCGGGAAGCTCAGACTGGAAATTCCTGTTTCCCAGAGCCTGAAGCCGTATGTGCACGAATCCTTATTTTTTTCAAGCAGAGACTGAGGCTTAGGAGCTGTTCCTGGCTGGGAGAACAGAGCTCACATAACAGGAGAGAAAGGAGAAGGATTTGTGGCAACTTTTTTTCCTCACCATGTTCCCATCGCACCATGGGAATGACAGATACATCACAGTCTGTCAGGATCCCATAGTCGCACTGGATGATGAATCAAGGAGAGCTTCTTCAGGGGTGATTTGGTACCTAAGTGCTGTTTGCAAAGCTCCAGGGGACAGTTGAATATTGTCTCTGGCAATCTGCATTGCTGGAGCTCTTGGAGCCTCAGGAATGAGTCACGCCCAGGGATAGGACAGTGGTGACGTCCACTGGATGACTGCCCTGGCTTTGCCTGGAAACGGGGTCACAGTCACCTTTGCACCCATGGTGATCACCGAGGCTTTAAACAGCCCCAAATTCAAGCTCTGGTGCAATCCTCACTTCACAGGATGTTTTTAATTTGGCTTCACGCAGCATATCCACTCCTCTGGGCTCCGTGACCTGGATCAGCTTCTGCTTCTCTAAAAAATGGGCTTTGTTTTAATGATTTTGTCAATCCGTGTGCACTACAACATCTCCATGGAGTCTTCAATAACCTTTCAGTCAGAATATAAAGTTTTTCAGGCTGAATTAACACTGAGAGGCAAAAAATTGATTGTTCAAGCCTAGCAAATGGGTCAAGCTAAACTTTGTTGTAGCAAATACACCTTGATGAGAGCTCTTCCTCCTAGTTGTAATGGCACACAGCCATTTGTGATGAGGACCTGTTTTACAGCTCACATATTCTGTCTGGCTTGCAGGAGTCTGTCTCCAAGACAGATCCTACAGCACAGGTTTTATAGGAAAAGTAGGTGGCCTCTCTGTCCTCCAGGAAAGGCCCAGTATTTTTTATTCTTCACAAAATTACAGTGGCTGAATGACATAATTTCCCTCATGTTCCTCAACAGTGAATCCTATTTCCCAAATATTAGCACAGCAATAAAACTGAGACCTGTAGAAAACTTTGGAGTCATCAGCCAACGGCAAGTGAGCTTGTGGCAGTGACTTCCAGATGGAATCATGGGCAGAAAGCACCAAACAGGAGCAGACAATGTTATAAATCACAATTATTAACTGGCATCATTAGCTGGGCCACAAAGAACAGTTTTTACTTGTCTTTTTTTTTTAACAGAGATGTGAATCAAACATGAAGTGGGGAAACTGGAAGAGTTGTTTCCAAGAGTGGTGTTCAAGAGAAATCATCTTCCTGCTCTCTGGGTGACATGGTGAAAACCTTTGCTGCCTTTTTATCCCCAAGCCATATCCTTCAGAGTGTGAATATTTCTGCATTTAATTCCAATATTATGCAAATAGGAAGAGAAATAATCATGTCAGTACCTCTTGGAGGTGAGAGTACAAAGGCTTTCCATAGCTTTCCATGGCTTTCCACAGAAGGATGCTATGACTGCAATAAAAATCTGTTTTACTCGCTGCTTTACACTCAGCTCAACTCTAAACCAGCTCCTTTTAAAACCATTTACTCGTTTTCTTTTTCTATGGATCCTGCCAGGCTTCAGAATAACTGAAGTGGAGAATATTAGGAATGAAGGAACAGAGAAGATAAACAATCTTGAGAGCAGTGTACAAGTGCAGCTTGTTCAGTGCTGGAAAGGGAACATTCAGGCACTTTTTCCAAAAGAAGCAATTAGTACCTTTTAAATAGCTGCATATGTGGCTGCAAAAACTCCTTGCATTCATTGCCATGAGGAATGGATGAGGTTTATTCACCACAACAAAAAAAGATTTTATTGAAAACAGGGAGCAGATAGAAGACGTGAACCCCAAACTTTTGTTGGAAGTTAGTGGCTGTATAATCTGAGAGGAGAAGGGAGCTGGGTTGGTTAAAGTGGACAGCAGATATCCATAGGTTTGCTAAAGGAATTTTTTGAAGTTTCCATGGTTCTTGCCTCAGCATCCTCAGAGCTGAAATATTTCCTGGTTTACTGTTTCAATACAGAATCCTAGGATAGTCTGGGTTGGAAGGGACCTTACATCCCATCACATTCCACCCCTGCCATAGGCAGGGATGCCTTCCACCATCCCAGGGTGCTCCAAACCCGGTCCAACCTGGCTTTGGACCTTGTCAGTGACGGGGCAGCCACAGCTCCTCTGGACAACCTACGCCAGGGCTTCCCACCCTCACAGGGAAGATTTGGTGGCTGAAAACTGTCAGCAGCACAGGAAGACCATGAAATTTCTAATCCACAACTGCAGGAATGGTTTGGATTAAACTCTATCCATGACAGATGCAGGAAATCCAAATCCCAGCCAGGGTGACTGGAGGGTCCCTGGGGTGCATCCAGGCCAGCATCCCACAAGCCCAGGTCAGCTGGGGCTCTGCTCAGCCAAGTCTTAACAACCTCCAGGGATAGAGACCTCAATCGCTGGGAAATCTCCCCTTGGGGGAGTCTGTTGAAGACATTTCTATTAAATTTGGTGCATATTGGGAAAACTGAAGTCCAGATCAGCTGTAACTTGGGACCTGCAACACTTCCTCAAATTTTGGTCCATTTTCTTGCATTTCAACCATGCCTTGTCAATGTTCAGAAGTGTAAATAGGGACTGGAGCAGATGTGCCTCAGTCTAGGACAGAAAATCAGTATTTCGTCCTTTTGTCTCTGAGCTGTTGAAGAAGCTCTGGGAGAGGATTGTGGACATGACCCAGCAGATCTGCTCTGCCATGGAACACGGGCCAGCTCTCTTGTGCTGCCTCAGAATAGAGTTTGAAAGAAATAATTCTTATTTCCAGACTGAGTCATTGCTGGCACTTTGTTGAGAGAGTGAATTTCATTTCAGCTGGTGGTGAATTGGGGACAGGTGCAGAGGATCAGCTTTTTGTTTCCCTGGCAGATGCAAGGAGGGGGGAGAGCAACATGGGTCTCCTCCATAAAGCAGCCATAAAACAGAATAATGGTAAATTAAAACTAAAGCATTTCTGATGAATAAAGACAGAAGCACAAAGTTCCAGAAGAAAAAGTGCTCCACAAAACCCTGAAGTTTCCAAACTTGCAAAATATGAGCTTGTTATAAAGCCAAGTATTTATCATTTGTTTTTGTGGGTTTGAAATGTCTCATGGAATCATTTAGGTTGGAAATAACCCACCTGGAGGAGCAGAAGGTGGAGGAAGCCAGACAGCCCAGGACACCCTGGTCCCAGGTAGGGGGAAAAGTGTTACAACAGGTACAGACCTCAGTGCAGTGCATTCCTCACCAGTTCATTTCAGTCTGTTTTTCACACTTATATCATTACTAAAAGTGGTTTTGGGTGATTTGGGCCTGCTATTTTACTCTTTAAATGGTTGTTTCTCTGTTAGAAAAGGCTACAGTAAAAGTCTTCAGCAATTTCAACGCTCTATCTTGAGAAAAGGAATGTAATGAATAAAATTAACTACAAAATAGTGGATTAACTAATTGAATTTGGTTTTTAAACACTGGCAAAACTGCAAGACACTTTTCACTGTTGGACAGTGAACCCTCCTGGCTTTGGAGGCAGCCTGTTTTGGGGTAGGCTGATGTACACACACAAGCTGTGGAGTGAAAGAAAACACGAGTGGTGATTTCAGCAGAACTCCACCCCAGGGTCCACATCCTGCCTCCGTTTATCCATCCAGGGATAAACTCTGAGGTGTAATTCCACCCCAGTTTGGCAGTTTCATAATTTTTCGTCGTTTTCCATAGTTCCATCATTTTTCCAGCCAGCCACAGCCGTGTCCCAGAGCTCCTCTCCCGCGCAGTGACAACACAAGTAGCCACTTGGCAGCTCCAGGGATGGTCCTGAGGCTCCCCAAGCCCGTCTGCCATGTGGGTTCCAGGGATTTGTATCTCCAGCAGGGAGGACACAAGGAATTACTTACGTGTGGGCTCACACGGGCTCCTCCTGGAGCAGCCCCGTCAGACGGATGAAGCTCCAAATGCCTCACTTAGACTCCTCCTGAGCTGAGGGATGGGGAAGACTGCTCAGCAGGGGGGTGCTGCAGGAGGTGGATGCTGCAGCCAAACCTCCTCCCAGCTCCATGTGTCCTTGGCCCTGTGCCCATGGACACTCCTGCCCGTAGGAAAGACCTGGGCAGGCCTGAGGACTCGTTTTAGAGGTGAAAAAACGCCAGGGAGAGGAAGGAACCGAGGCCCCGTGGTGGCTGGCAGGGGAGGCTGCAGGCTCTGCTTGCAGGGAATGAAGGGCTGAGATCCTGGCTCTGGATTTCGGCTGCTCTATCCCTGTCCCACCCGGCGGTGCCACGGCCAGCCCGGGCAGTGTCCAGGGAGCTGGAGCCATCCATGAGGCAGCAGCGGGGACACCCTGTGCCAATTAACACCCAAAGCAGAGTGATTGCGGTGCGTCATTAACCCGTGAGCGAAGGCTCCGCCGGCACATCCCGGCTCCGCCTTTGCCCGTGGCCACATTCCAGAGCGGAGCCACCCCCTCAGTTCATCCCGGACCCGCTCACTCCCACCAGCCCCCAGCCTAATTAAAGGGCTTGATGTGTAGTAATGGCCGCGCTAATTAAATGTTGCTGTTTATCATTAAATAATGAGGCTCATTAGCATACGCTGTGCAGTGAGAGCCCGTGGCTGGGCTCCACTGCCCGGCTCTGCCCAAGAAACCTGGGAGTTCCCTGCTGCAAAATCAGATGATCCATGTTTTTTTTTCCAGCCTACTAAAGCATTTGATTTGTTTAACCAAAATTTTAAATCGGGAACATTTGAACAGGCTGTGGAGGGAAATATCCATCTGCTTGCTCGTTTGGGTCATTATTGATCCTTTCAGTGTTCCAGAGGCACGGGAAAAATGTGATATCGAGCACATTTCCTAAAGGGAACATTTTTGCATGTGTACAAAGCTAAATTGATTACAAGAATGCAGCCAGCACTGTGACAAATTTCAGCTGGTTGTTTTGCTGGTGCACCACAGAACAATTTTTTATGCATCATTTCTGCACCATAATTCTCAAATTTCCCGAACAAAGCAGAATATCAAAGAGCGGAGTATTAAAGACTCATATCCACAGAAATATTCACAACAAATAAATAAATTAAAACCTTAACACATGTCCAACACTAATTTAAAACATTCCAGCCATTGGGTCTAAACAAAAACTGGGATAAAACCCCCAAAACATGCAGCAGGGATGAAAATCCAACTTGTTCTCACCACTGGGTTGCAAATATCCCTGGTGAATCAGAGTCCTTTTTAATCCTCATTTTATATAATTTATTATCAGAGAGGCCAGCTGGGATCACTGTGGCCAAAGATTATCTCCATTTCCATTACCATCACTTTATAGCTTGGCCATAAACTATCCCTCAGAACTTGGATGGTCCAAGGCTTTGCTTAGGAAGAAATTTTACCCTCAAAACTTCAAGTGACTTAGGAACCACTAAGGAGGGCAAAAGGAAAATAAAAAGGTTAATTTTCCTCATGGTAGATTTTTTTTTAGCATTCATAACATGAAAGTCTGGTTGTAATGGACACTACTCCATCCCATTTGCTTGTTTTCCTGGAAAATGGCTTTTCCCTGGAAAATGGTATCAGAGCAAAAGGGGGGGGAAAGGTTTTGGTTTTTTTTGTTTTGTTTTTTTTTTTTTCTGGTGATAGGTTTGTTCCTGGGATGGGATTTGTACTTGTGCTGCTGCAGGAGTGCAGAATTGGGGTTTACCCTGGGTGTGATGTTTTTCCCTCTAGGTTAACAATGGGAAAAAAAGCCTGGACATAGTGTTGTGAAACTGCACAGAAAGAGGGAAAACTGGGAGTGATGAGAACTGGAGTAAATGCCCTTTTGCTGGATACAATGGGATAATTTTATTCATAAAATGGCAAATAATTTCCATGCTGGAAAGCATTTTGCTCTTTCCTAGCAGGGAAAAACAATGGGCACAATTCATGCAAACACCAAGGAAAACATGTTTGAAGGCAGAGAGAGCTCCAGAGGCTCTGTGTGAGTGTGGTAAATGCTCCTTTAATTCCAATTCCAGCCCCGGAGCTCCCACAGGGATCATTGCCACATGTGATGCCGTGCCCTGGATCAATAGGTTAAAGCTTCCTCATCACTTTGTACCAGTGGGTCAAACAAAGCTTATTTTTAGCTCCCAAACCACTTTTGTGCTGTGGTATCCGAGAGGGAGGAGCTCCCTGGAACCTGTTGGATTTGAAATTCTTTCCTCTTGGACAGTTATCAGTGTTATCTCCATGTCAGCATCAGCCAAGGGGTTTGACCCTGATGTATTTACTTCCCATTAGGGAAGCCCATTAAATGAGAATAGAGGCCAACTCAAAGTACACAAATCATTCTTCTTGCTATTGAGAGCCAAGAAAATAAGAGAAAAGAATTTTTTTATCCCTTACCAAGCAATCCCAGGTCCTCTATGTCAGGCAAATATTCAGGAAATATTCATCCACATTAACACAAGGACAATACCAGGAAAATCCCATCTCCTGGCTGCACCTGGGACCTTACCAAGAAAATGAAAATGAAAATGAAAATGAAAATGAAAATGAAAATGAAAATGAAAATGAAAATGAAAATGAAAATGAAAATGAAAATGAAAATGAAAATGAAAATGAAAATGAATGAATGTTATTCCTGGCAGAGAAGGAGAAAAGATGTTAAATAAGCCTTGCAAGGGATGCAGGGCTGTAACACATCCAGGGATTCACATCCGTAGCAGCTCAGATGGGACATGAGATTTGTGGAAATCAGTGGCATAGCACCCATGAATCTATTACAAAATACAATATTTCATAAATAACAATATCTTCTACCCAGCATTGGTCACAGCCAGAAAGTCCCACTTTAAATTTATCCTTCTGAGCAGATTTTTGAGAAGACTGGCAAGAAGGGTTGTGGTGCAACATTACATTGATTTCTTATTTAAAATAGGCTTTCCTGGGGTTTTGTCTCTGTGCCAGCTCTGTGCTAGTGTGTGGGTTTTATTCTTTCATTAAATAAAAACCTAATGAAAATAAGGATCTCTGAAGTTGTAGAGTGGAAATGACTCTGCTGCCTCTGGAGAGAGGCTGTTAGCTCTGTCTGAGGTATTTTATTACTGAGAGCTCCAAAACCACTTATTTGCTTGCAAAACCAGCTACATTTTTGTTTAGTAGCATTTGGGGGAGGACTGTGATTGACTGAGAGGTTGATTTTCCACAATTTCTTTTCAGTTCAAAATGCAGAAAATACAAATTCAAATTCTACCCACATTAAATTCAAACCTGAAAAAGGCTCTTTTTGCTTACACAGAAACAGCCTCGGTGCTGCCACATACAAGAGCTCTCCTCTTAATGTGTTTTTCCCAAAATTTGGCAAAAAATAGTTTTCTAAAAGGTTTTCTTTTATCCACACATCACATTTCTGCATCCTGCTAAAACCTGCTAGGAGCCACTCAACTCCAGGAGCTGAGGATGCACCAAGAGGCACCAAACACCTGCTGAGTGTGAAGAATATCAGGCAGACAAAATATGAGAGTTAGGATTACTCTGGCTCATGTTCTCCTGGGTATCCAGAGGGCTCAGGGAATTCAGGAAGAAATTTCACAGGAAGTTTTGTGCCAGGTTTTGCCATGGCTGCCTCCTCTGCTCCAGTGCTGCATCACCATTTCATGGAGCACACGGAATATTCATGGATTCATTATTTCCACCTCTATTTCCCCCAGGATCTGACACAAAACTTCATTATTTTTTTAATTTAACTCACTAGAAATACTGAAAATTGCTTTGAGCAGCCGAGGCTGTAGCCAAAATATAACAAGCAATCTCTGCTGTACATAAAATACAAAGAAGTCTTGCTCTGGTCCAGCTGTCCATGTGCCTGGTAAAATAGTGGAATGTGGAATGACAGGCTTAAAAACGCTCTTTGTTATGGAATAACAGTTTCAAGAACCCTTGTTCTGTACCCAAACTTTAAAAACTGGCAGGGAAAATATTAAATTCTGCAGCAGGACTTTACTGCCTGGGTTTTATCTCTTTTCCAGTTCCAGGTTTCAAATGAGTGTGCAGATCCCAGCATCCGTCCTGGTCCTGGAGATGAGTGGGGTGGATCCAGTGGTCAACATCCTGCTGGTGTCTGCTCCATTCATCACCATCAGCAGGGATACTGCTCTGCCTGTCAGATTGCTTGATCCATAATTGGATCAAAAGTGGGTATTAAACAAAATATTTCAGGCGAGGGAATATAAGCCAAGGTCCTGGGTGGTGTGGGAGAGGAAAAAAGGACAGTGTTAACTGAGGAATTCCCAAGAAGAGGGTCAGCAGAGCTGCAGGGAAAAGAGGAAGGAAAGGGAGGAGGCTGAGATTACAGAGCAGTAATGCTCTGAGTAATCCAGCAATCAGGGATGCTGGGCTGAAAAAACAGGAGTAGATGGCACCAATTTTTCCATAAGAATAGAGGCAGGACAGCCCAGTGGCAGCCAGCACTAACTGGATCATATTTCAGAGTAGGAAAAATTGTGTAGCTGGAAAGAAAGATGTGGTTTATGGAGGTGGTTTATGGATAATTACAGTTTACATGTTTTAGAAGATCCCATCCCAGCAGAACTGGGCACAAGCCTGCAGCCTCAGCCCTCCAAGGTGAGAGCAGCCACATGGAGCTGAAATGGGGACAAAGGTGCCACTTGTGAGAGTTAAACAGAAAATTCCCAGCTTTGGAAATACTCGGGAAAGCCTTGGGGCACGCTGGCTGCTCCCACACCCAAAGCTCATTCCATGTCCTGCCAGGCTGGAGTTTCTTCTGCTCCAACCCATCTGTCGAGGTTTTATCACTGTAGACTTCAAATGAGTTGGATTTCTCCTGAATCAATCCTCAATTAATTACCTCAGCTGAACATTGTACAAAGGACCAATTTTTATCTCTTTCCCTGCCCATGTGACTGATTCACTGGTAATGGAAATCTTTGCCTTCGGGCAGAGGAACGACAGCAGCCGGGTCTTCTGCTGCCCATAAAAGCCAGAAAAACTCAGAGATATTGCTCTCCTTTTCCCATTTTCCATTTTTTATAGACATCTGCATCCAATCAATCGTAACAAACATCTTCTTTAAGCTTCTTGTATATTTTTTAAAGATCTGACTGGTGAAACTTCTGAAGGAAGAAATGGGAATGTGACTATAAACAGTAAATTAGTGGGAAGAAAGACTCATTTATGATTTTTTAATAATTTCTATGAAATATTACGAGTCATTTTACTGAAACCTGCTTATTTGTCTTGCACTGACCTCAGCAGAAACACTCATCTTGCTAAATTGACCAGCAAGCCAGATTTATTGGAGTCATTTAAATGGGGAAATATCAAGTGGCTTATAAAATGCAGAAGCTGGAGCAGAGGATTCACATTTGTAGAATCTCATCTTTCTGCCACTGGGTAAACCCAGCCACTTTAATGGCAGCAGATCGTGAGTCACAAGCCTGTAGGAAACAGAGAAAATCCGTCCAAAGTCTGGGATATTTATTCTGTCAGGAAGGACAACATTAGGGCTCAGCCACCACAGAGCTGCTGGAGAAGGAAGGTTCAGGAGCTGCCCTCCAAGGGCCTCCAGCCAACAGGACTTTATCCACCAAGAGAAAGGAACCCACGCATAGGATGGAGAATCTTCGTCCACCCTGTTTTTCTGAGCGAAGTCTGTCAGTTGTGTCATGCAGTGAATTTTACCAGTGTATGAAGCTGTTTTCCCTGGAGAATAAACCCTTCTCCCCACGCTGGGGACTTGCCCAGGAGATGAGTTGTGTTTTGATGACACAGGAGCGTGTCTGAGTTTGCTGTTTCCTGCTCCCTCAGCTCTTCCCAGTTCTCCCTTCTCCTCCTGACTCATAAATAATTGAGCTGTACAGAACAGCCAGAATCTACCCAGACCTTCTTACAAAAGAAGGTATTCTCCACTGGAAAAAACAGTGTAATTGCAGTTCCATTTTATTATTTGATCTTTTGCTTGTTTATAGTGTAAATAAGGAAGACTGGGATTTGGGAGCTGCCTCCCAGAAACCTCTGTTAAAAAGGAAATCGGGTTATTTTGCTTGACTGCTATAAATACTTCATGAAAATGTCTACTCTGTCAAAGAGAATGTGAATTTGCTGAGTGTTGAAAGGATCTGAAGAAATGCACATTAAAGATTCACAGTCCAGCCCAGGCTTCATTCAGGAGAGGCTTTCTCATGATTTTTTCAGTTGATGGGATCCTTTGCAGACATGAGAATATTTGTATCTTCCTTTGACTAAAAAGCTGCTTTAAAGCACAGCTTGATGGTCTTATTCAAACAGAGACGGCAGTCACAGCTGGCAATTAAGGACTCAGGGTTTTGGCCAAGGCATCACATCCCCACTGCTGAAATATTCAGGGCTTGTGCTGGTGCTGGGTTCGTCTCACTTGGTGAGAAGCAAACTCTGGATCTGAGCTCTGCAGGTCACCTCAGGTGCCTTGTGACAGGGCCACACTGAGCTTCTCCACGTCCTCTTCATTGAATCCTAAATTAAATAGCCTAGAAATCACAGAATCCCAAGATTTTTGGATTATTTTCCACCCTGTTGGTTGTGGGGTTATGTGGAGTGCATTGGCCAAATTGTTCATGTGGTTTACAGTCATACAGTTATTTTCACTGGACAGGGCTTGGAGAGGCAAGTGGAAGTGGAAGGTGTCCCTGCCCATGTCAGGGGGATGGAATGGGAATGAGATGAGCTTCAAGGTCCCTTCCGACCCAAACCACTCTGGGATTCTATGATTCTCTCTCAGGTATTTCCAAGCAGTTATTTTTCTGTAGCCAAGCCAGAGAGTCTTGCACGTGTAACACAACACCTGCATATTTTAATTAAATCCTGAATTCTATTTGTTTATTGAATACTTGTCCATAGCTGTAGCTGATTTAAACCTGCCTAATATTTTTCCCTAACAGACTATGATTTATTTGAGTAGATCCTGCAATCCATCTCTCAGGGCAGCGTCTCCCCCTGCAGTTGTTTAGGCTGTTCTGTATCTTACTGTTCTTCCATTCTTTTTGAAGGAAAATGAAATCTCTCACATGGATCAGCATAATTTCTTGTGTGAGTGACTGTGCTAAAGCCATTGACTACTGCAGTTTGCAAACCAGAATATTTTTTAGGGAGATGAGTTCCTTCTGGGCAGATATGCAAATGCAGTCTTCTTTTTTTCAAATATCAGAGGAATTATTTGTGGAGAATTAGATTGTGATTGTTCCTGAATCAGTATAAAAAGCACTTGGACACTGCCTGCATATTAAGAGTAGTTATTTATAACACTTAATAACTCAACTCAGCAAAGGTCACCAGGGATAAATGGTGCTCCTGAATTCAGGCAAACATAATTCATTAAGGATTAACATCTGTCTGGTAGTAGAAAAACACAAAGGAGCTACTTGGCCTTCACTAATTTTGCTAAGATCAACATCCTTTGGGGTTTTGGGATATTTTATCTATTTTCTGTGCAATACAGATGCAAGGAGATATTGATTGGGATGTTCTAAGGTCAAGCCTGGGGTGTTTATGGAGTATCAGGGGTTGGAAGGTGATAAAGAATAAACCCTCAGCTCTGGCAGTGCTAAAACTGGCAGCCTGAGGTAGTCCAGGATCCAGAAAAGGAAGGTGACCTCTTCATAGGGTATTTCTGGGCTGAAATCACCTCAACAGGAGTTTGTACCATTTCCCAGGAAGCTTGGGGTAATCAAAACCAACCCAGAAATGAGGCGAGTTCCCAAAAGAGTGCGGAATCGACCGGAGCAAACCAGGAGTGGATCTGAAGTGGTGCCTCTGCCAAGGGTGCTCCTGATCTGGCACAGAGATCCAGGGAGGAGAGGGAAAGGGCCTGGAGATGATGGTGAGCTGGTGCCAGGTGACCCACTTAAAGTGCGATAAAACCTGCCAACAGGAAAGTGTTCTCCTAGTGTCCCACACTCCACAGTTCATGAAGTGAAAGATGACAATTTCAAAATATTTTCCATAATCGCCACACTCTATCCTTGGCACATGGACCCTGCAGCAAGCATGGCCCAGGGGAATTCTGTAAGCAAGATCCATCTCCTCCCATTTCAGCCAGCCCGTGAGCAACTGGTGCCCACAGAGGACTTCTCTGGGCAGCAGCAGCACTCCTGCTTTCCTCTGTCACTAACTTCCCCTTGTCTGGAAGTTTTCATC
>VXBR01010626.1:415440-446780 GCA_013400215.1 Cisticola juncidis
TTTTTTTTTTTTTTTTTAAATTTCTTCTCAGGTGTGGCAAAATTCCACCGGCAACCACCGTTCTGAGCCAGCCCATGCTCGGAGAAGGGGAGCCAGGCTGGTGCCCAGCATCCCCCCGGTCACCATGGCAACGGCACCGCACAGGACAGCGCGCGAGAAACCCTTCGGAAACCTCTGGAGCTCAAGAGGAATCTGAATAATTACCACCCCGGACACCTGGTGTCTCCAGCGACGACCGTGAAGGACCGGGGTGACGCAGGCTCTGATGTCACCCGGCGAAGCCACCGCCGGAATTCGGGCGGCTCGCGGCTCACGGTGCCACCGGTGTCACGGAGAGAATGACAATGAGCCAGGAGAGGTTGGCTCTGCGGGAGGACCTGGAGTGCTAATGAGTGTTAGCAGCTCCTGAGGAGCCCGTGCTCTGCATGGCAATGACGGGCCCGAGGCGGCGAGGGGCGAGCGTGCCACGAGGCAAAGTAATAATTGTGATGTCGGAGGGAAAACAAATGGATTGGCTCCCGGGAAATGCACCTCATCGGCATGGCGGGGTTTCATCTTTGTATGGGAAATGGCTGAAGGTGGGATGAGAGGGAAACATGGAAGCGCAGGTGATCTGTCATCTGCAAGGATCAGTTCCAGGTTGGCTGTTGCTATTTGAAATGGTTTTTCTGTGGAAGATGGTACAAAGACACATTATTTCCACTGGTGGCTCCAGATGTTCTCACCTCACACCTTCTACAGTCATTCCATGAATCCCAGGATGGTTTGGGTTGGAAGGGACCTTAGAGATCCCCTATTCCCCCCCCTGCCATGGGCAGGGACACCTTCCACTAGCCCAGGTTGCTCCAAGCCCCATCTAACCTGGCCTTGGGCATTTCCAGGGATGGGGCAGCCACAGCTTCTCTGGGAAATCCATTCCAGGTCCTCCCCACCTTCACAGGGAGGAATTTTCTCCTAATATCTGATCTAAACCTGCTCTCCTTCAGCCTAAAATAATTTTCAGATCACATCTGCACAGCTGGGTGAGGAACAACTCATTGGGCACTGTGAGTGGCACACAGGAATCTTCTGCACTGCTTTTTTTTTCTTTCTTTCTTTCTTTTTTTAGCTTTAATTCAAGTCTCAGATTTTCAGAGCAGAAAATTTTAATTGGAACAATGGTCATGAGCACAGCATCTTTCTGCAGTGATTTTGAGCATCAATAACAATTAATTTCTAAAGCTTGTTTTGTGGGTTATTTGTGTAATGAGCTCAGGCAGTATTTGGAGTCAGTGCAGCTGTTCCAGGTGAGAGCAGCTGAATTCCAGTGAGTGATGAAAATGTGCAGAAAATCAGTCTCCTCCCAATCTCAGTGAGGGGTCTGAGCTCTCGGCCCTCACCCAGGGGCTGCCGTGTCACCACTGCACAGAGGATCTTAGGGAACATCACAGCTTGGCTTCCTGCAAGGAGAAAGAAGCAAAGACCAGGAAAATCAGGAGAGCAGCAACTTCTAAGGGGATCCCAAACATGAGCAAAAGGCAATTTGGGCCATGAGAGGAGACTTCTTGCCCAGCCTACCCTGAAGAATTCCAGCTGCTCCTCCAGGATCAGCAGCATCTGTGTTTTCTAGGCAAGCTGAGAAGTGAAGGCTGCTCTCTACCCACTTCATAATGCTCAGCTGGGAAATCCCAAGGATGTGGAGCAGAAGTAATTGGATACAAAATGACAAAGTAGCATTATTATATATCATAGACTTTCTGTTGAATCAATACATGTCAGGAAGCATTTTGCTGCCCCCAGCTATCAGCAAAAAAAGCTCTCCATGGCATTCCCCTAAGTTTAGTGTTTTCTTTTCTCCTTTAGAACCTGTGAGGGAGCCCATGGCTGGCACAGGGAGATCAGGGAAGGAGCATTTTTTTACAGAGCCACCTCAGGGGAAGGCAATAATCCCATAATATGATTTACCCTAATCAAATTCACCTTTCCTAACAATCCTATGAAATATTTACACAGGTTTTTTTTAAATCTCCCACAGAAAGTCAAGAGAAAATTTCCAAGTGTTTGGGTGAATCAGCTGGGGTGCTAAATCCATGATTTTTAACCCACATTGTGAAGATATTTTCTGAGCAGGCACCCAGGAAAGCACAGCCATCAGTGCCCAGGTCCCCTCTCCTCAGTAATTTCCACCCTGATTAAAAAGTGGCTTTCCTTAAAATAGTCTCATCCTTCCCCAGAGCTCCTCTCCAAGCTGCAGTTTTCCATCCAATCCCTCAGAGCAGCAGGGCAGGGGCAGGTAAAGAGCCTCTTGCACACCTGTGACACCCCTGGGAACTCTGACAAACCCCCAGTCTGAGCACCCTCTGTTCTGCTGACACTGATCTGGGACAGAAATCCCTTTAATGCCTGGTCCAAGCCCCAAAGCACAGCTCAGACTATGTGGGCACAACTGGAATAAGGTGGCAAAACATCCAAGCAGGCAAGCTGCTGCACAGCTCTCCAAAGATCCCCTCTCCCTGCTCCTGAACAACCCCCTGGAGCAGCCCTGCCCTTTTCCCTGATCATTATCTCCACAGAGACTTCCCACCACCAGCAAGCCCCACAGATACAGCTCATTACAGCTGATAAAAACCCACCACAGCCTTATCAACACCACAGTAAATAATACCAGAAGTAAACCTTTTTTTTTTTTTTAGCAGTAGGCACTACCTCAAACATAACCTCAGCTCCTGTGAGCAAAGGTCCCTCACCAAATGAGGACAGGATGCCCAGAGCTGGAGTACTCAGGTGTTGCTCAACAGGTTCAGGTAACAAATGACCTGCCTGCTAATTAAAAGCTAATTATGTTCTGCAAGAAATTGCCACCAGGTGTTCTGAGTAAATAAAATGAGAGGCTGGGTTAGTCCTGTCCTTTCTCCCAGCCTTGGGAAGGGGAGCTCTTAAAAAGGTCTCTGGCAGGTCTTTGCTTTCCATTCTACACAAATTGTAATTATTTCTTTAAAGCTTTCTTGTTTGTGCCATGAGTGCAGTGTTGTCTCCTGGCTGGCTCTGCAGGCAAATGTGCTTTTCTGTTTTGCTCTGCCATTCTTTCATTTGAGTAAATCTAACTCGGGTCTTTCTGTGCTCCTGAAAAACAAACCAAGGAATCTGCAAAAAGCTTTTGGGAATTCTTAATGCTTGTCCCTGGTTACCTGACAGGGGGATGAGGTTGGGAAAGGAAAACCCCTGGAATCCCACCCCCTGGGGTGATAAAAGCACCTCTGTGTTCCAGGTGTGATTAAAATTCCAATTTCATCTCTAAATAAGCAGAAATGATCCTTCTCCATAGGATGCAAACCTCTAAATTCTCTGAACAGCCACAGCCCCTAAAATCTGGGCAGGGAAAATGTCTTTAGGGGCAACTAAAGGATGGAAGAAACCCCAAATGCCTCTCAAGTGATGAAATAGACGCCAAATTATTCTCATCTGGCAGAGGTGATCTGGGGTCATGACACGCCCCCTGGGCAGCTCCTGTTTCCAGTGCCACATCCAGGCTGCCACCTGCAGGTCCCATGACTGGAAAGGTAACTATTTCTAGCCAAACAGCCAGAATTTGGCTGTTGCAGACATTCAGTTGTGGATGTGGGGTTGTGTCTTCATTTTCTTGCTTGGACACTGGGGAGGTGGGACAGATCCTGGCTATTCTGGGATAAAAGGATGCAAATTCTCTCAGCACACACAATTCCTGTGCTCTCCTTCACTCCCCTGTAATGCAATCCTTTTATTTCCCCCTCAGCACAAATAACTTTACATGGTGACTGCATGATTTTCTCTTTATAAAAGGTGTGTGTTAACCCAGCTATAAAAAATTTGTAAGATTTGATGTTCCTGAAAATATGTAGCTGTGGGAAAGAGTGGACTAGGAAAAAAACTCCCCAATGTTCATAGTTCAGGTGGCAGAGTTGGGTTTAGCTGGGAGGGAAACCTTGGATGAACTCGGTGGGGCCAGGATGAGGAGGGGTGGGAGAGGCCTCCTGGGTGTCATTCAGGATACTTTCCTGTGCTTTTTGCTGCCCACATCCCATTTAAATGCCAAAGCAGAGTCTCCAGAACCACATGCCAAGTCGAGGAGGACACATTTATCTGTCCCAGCCCACCTGGAAATATGACCTGGGATGACACAGGGTTCCGAGGCACTGCAAACTTACCTTCTGCAGTGTTTTACATCCAGCAGGGATTGCTCATTAAATGCTTTGTCTCTGCTTCCACGATGTGCACAGCAATATCCCATTATTGTGTTCATTATTTGTGACATTTCAGCAGAGCTCTTGCAGACGGCTCTGAGCAGCATTCACAATGATGATAGTTTAGTTTTCTCCTCTTCAGAGTGAATTTTTCCACACCTTATAGAGCTGAGAAGGCTCATTTTAGGAGAAATCTCATTTTTTCTATCACCCAGTGTAGATTCATATTTTCCCTCAATCTCAAATCACCCTCTGACTGTGGCAGCCTGGGCAGGGAGGAACCAAACCTGTGGAAACTCTCAGGATTCTCTTCCAGATTTGGCACCATTTTATTTCCCTGTTTGAAGGGCCATGGTGAGATCCCAACAACCACAGCAGCCAGGATCATGTTTAATCACTGATGTGATACAGGCCCCTCCTTCCCACCCCTGAAAGTAATTCTTGTTGAGATTTCAAATGGATAATTGATTGGAGCTAGCAAAGCTCCTCTGATGCAAAACAAGCTGCAGGATTTAAATCAATATAATACAATTCCCCATTTTTATCTCAACAAGGTGAGCCCCCAAGGAGAGGGGAGGTAGCCATGGAGTGGATAGGAAAGGTGTTTCCTTGCCAAACCTTCCTGCCTTACCCAGTGGGTAAATTCTGATTGCAATAAAGTTGTGGGGAAATATTTATTTCCTCGATTACACAGTTTCAGTCCCGCAATTTATGTTTGTGTTGCCTTGGTCTAGCCAGGGGTTGGATGAAGAGGTTTGTGTTCATCACTGGAGTTCCATTTCCAGGCATTTTTCCTGTCCCTGTGCTGTTACAGGATGTTGTATTTGGCTCTGTTTTGGTGAATGGAGAATTTATGAAGGAAAGAATCACTCTCCGTGAGACTGGGGAGGCCCTGGAATGGATTTCCCAGAGAAGCTGTGGCTCCCCCTGGGTCCCTGGAAGTGTCCTAGCCCAGGTTGGACAGTGCTTGGAGCAACCTGGGCTAGGTGAAGGTGTCCCTGCCCAAGGCCGGGGGTGGGATGGGATGATCTTGAATATCCCTCCCCACCCAAACCATTCTGTGATCCCACAAAATACCTTTTATTTTGCATTGTGCATAAAATCGTAAAGTTCAAATTTGCTTTGTAGGGAAACCACTCGGGTACATCACCCCTGGCTCAGACCACGCTGCCCTCACACCTGCCACCAGCCTGAATCCCAGAGAGCTCCTTGGAAATTTCCAGCTGGGAATTGTCCCTTCCCACCTCTCCAGGGATCCTCCAGCCCAGCAGCTCCTGCAGCAGCCAAGTTTTGCAATGATTTCGTGGCCCTTCCCCTGCATGAGGTGAAGGCTGGGAAAGTGCAGGGAATTCAAGCTCTGCTGAAGAGTGTTTCTATTTCTGGCTGGTGCTGCTGAGCCTCTGTCCTGCTCTGCATGGGCCAGAAGGGGAGAGAAGAACACTGACAGGATGACTGGAGTGATTTTGCCTTGAATGGAGATGTGCAAAATCCCTGATTTGGGTAGGGATGGGATCAATGTGTTGCTCTGCCCTTGAAAAGCAGGAGGAGGTGCTTGCACCTCTTCCGACCAAGAAAACCCCCTGACTCCATCATGCCTCTCCAACATACCACATCCCAGGTCCTAAATGGAGTTCTCAGGATGCCTCAAAGTCCATTGAACCCAGCAGAGTTCCTCCTGGTCAGGGAAAGCAGGCTGGAGTTTGACTTTCCATGCATTAACATCACATCCCAGAAACATGGAGCTGTGCGTCCTCGCCTGACCCTGAGATGGATCAAAAGATCAATAAGATTTCAGTTTACATCATTTATCTGTAATTCCAGATGCCTTTATACAGCAAATTTACTAAATTCCGTATTATTATGACTTAATCAGAAAGCAGCAATCATTTCTTCCCTCAGAGTGGGAGCACGGAGATACTTGCACTTAAATTCAGTGCCTGGTGTGGGTTTGTTCCCAAACTCTGTTCTAGGTGGCTCATCATCCCAAATATTTACCAAGCTACAGAAGACAAGGTGGGAAAGGCCAACTTCATTTATTTAGCCTAAACCCCTGGGTTTAGGCTAATGCTGGGCTGCCTGGTGCCATTTAAATATTTATATAGAGCCATCAGCTGCTTGACCTGTTCCCTTCTTTATTAAACAGATCCTCTGGATAAATGAATGAGGCATCTGCCACTTCCATTGGGATTTAGAGCCAAATCCCACAGTTTGCTGTGACTTGGGGCTGGCCTTCCCTTTTGCCATAAGTAATTCCCCGATGATGGACTTTTCTCCAAGTCTGATGGATCACAGTTCCAGCAAGTGTTTCCCCTCAGGATGAGAGCCCACACTCCTCCACTCCTTGCATTGATTTAATTGGAGTTTTGGGAAGAGGCAAATTCAGAATGTAGCCTTCATTATATTTTAATTGATTTTTTAATAGCTTTCCTGATTGGTTTTGAGTTGGTTTTTTAACTACGCTTCCTCTCAGTAATTTTTTTCACCTCTGTCTGTAGGAACCTGTCACATTCTGCAGCCACTGCCCTCGCTCGTTTTTCACCCAGCTCCTGGAACTGGCTGTGGGATCTTTCCAATTCCGGGTCATTAATCACCTGCCAGGATCCCAGTTGGCATCTCCACAACAAACCCATAACAAACCTCCTATCAGCAGAGCTCACCACTCATGGTTGGGGTTATTTTTCTTTTATGTGCTCCATTATAAATGCATTTATTATGTTATATCCCCACACCCTGAGAGGCAGTAGGTGTTGTTTTCCAGCGATGACGCAGGAAGATTTGTTCCCGTGTGCTGCCTCCTGCTCCTGACAAAGCCAATAGTGTGGATGTTCCCACAGAACCACCGAATCCATGAATCCATGAATCCATGAGGGGTGTGCTGGTGAAATTTTCATCTCTTGGCACAACCTTTTTCAGCCTCAGCTCATCTTCCTCACCTCTTCAAGAATTTTTCACCATGTGGAGGCCCTTGAAAGCCTCCTTAAGTTTTCCTTAATTAGTGAGGAAAAAGCCCTCAGCTCTTCACCTGAGGTTTTAGAAATCCTTCTGGACTTGTGTATTTGTCCCTTGGGCTCTTGGTTGTATCTGGTTTTATTTAAACAGAAAAAAGGTTTGATTCATGTTTCAAAACCCAACCAAAAATAATCTCACATTTGCAAATTGTTTTAAATGCATTTGATGTAAAAGAATATTTTTAAAAAAGGAGAGAAGAGCTGCCTTCAACATGCCCCCATACTCTCTTGGGCAGGGATCATCTCCTCTTCCCTCACCCCAACACTGGCAGCACCTTCTGCACTCTTGGGGTTGACCATGGGAAGCAATGGGACACCACAAAGGTGTTGTCTTGGTAATGCTGACTTAGTATTCCAAGATCCAGTTGGATTTCAAGAATCACCTCCTGACTGGGCAATGGACTGTACCCTGAAAATCCTGAGAAAATTGCTGAGTGCTCACCCCTGTGTTCATTATAGAGCCAGGAGCTGAAAAAGGCCACTTTGTAACCTTCCCAAGCAGGATTTGGGCAGAACCTGCAAAAAAAGATACCTGCAATAAACATTCACTGAACTGGGCTGCAGCTCAGCCACATCATCAGCAGAGGAAACAGTTCTATTTCATTAATTTTGCAGAAAAATGTATGGGAGCTTCTGCCTAATGAATACTAATAGACCCTTTAAAGCTCATTTACCAAATCCTTACAATTAAAGGACAATGGGAGGCATCACTTACAGAGCACATCTGAGCAGCCCCAAAATATTCTATTTGTTTATCCCAATAATTGCAAAATAAAATACATTGATTGCTCCATATTTATGAATTCAAATGCTATTTGGGTCTGTGCTCTGTGTAATGAAGGTTATAAAAGCATCTTAATGCAAAATACAAAGAAAACTTGAAAACTGCATGAAATTTGGGAAATAAGACCTTGTGAGTCAGTCATTTACTCATGTTCTCTCCCACCAAAGCACAGGGAGGATGATGCAAACAGGATGTGGGAGGATTTGTGGATATTTATGAGCAGGTGCTCTTCAGCTGGAGTTAGTTTTGCACTAATTGGCACCTGAGGCAGAGGCTGCCAGAGGATTTCAGTGGGAGCAGAAATTCTGCTGCAGAGTGTCCTTGGATTTACAGCAGGATTTGTACTCCAGGCACAGCACTAAGCAGCACGTGGAATCCCAGATTTGGTTTGGTAGGAAAGGACTGAAATCCCATTCCACCCCCTGCCATGGGCAGGGACACCTTCCACTAGCTCAGATTGCTCCAAGCCCCATCCAACCTGCCTTGGACACTTCCACGGATGGGCAGCCACAGCTTCTCTGAGAAATCCATTCCAGGGCCTCCCCACCCTCACAGGGAGGAATTTCTTCCCAATGCTATCCCACCTAGCCATGCTCTCTCCAGTGGGAAGCCATTCCTGCCCCATTCCCCTCTGTCCATGGAGAACAATAACAATGAACAGGCTCTGCTTGTGTGTTACAGCCCTTCACCCCCACCTTCCATGAGGTCTTCCCAGCAGAAATCTGGGAGAGGAGCCCAAACCCACTCTGCTGACTGAGGTGTCAGTGCCCAACCGCTGGTCCCACTGCCTTTCCCAGAGCTGGGGTGGAAAGGGATGGGGCGGGTACAGGAATTTGGCCCCTCCAGCCCAAAACTTTCAATAAAGGATTTCCAGTCAAGAGCCACCTGCTTATTTTTATTTCCAGCCTGGAATCATTTCATTTTGGCATTGTTTTCTCAGCAAAGACACATAATTTTGCTCTTTTTAAAACTGCTTTAGAACAAAAAACAACTGCAGCACAGAGCAGGCAGAGGATCCTCAAGAACTCCAGTGGCTGTAAAAAAAATGTCAGAGGTGCATGCACGGTTGGGTCCAGGAGGGATCCATGTGGAGGGATGGGAACAAGGGATAAATAGAAGCATCACCAAAAGGAGGAAAACCTACTATTGCATTTAAACTGTGGAGCTGAACCCCAGCAAAACAGTCCCCAACTGCACTACTTGTCTTTGCTTGGGTTTATTCTCAGAGCTTTGGGCACATCTCCACAACATCCATCTCCCTGTAGTTTCCAGATCTGTTTGGTATCACTTACTAATGAAGACATCCATCTCTCCCAGGTGAGGGGAACCAGACTCATGTGGTTCTCAGTGGCTCTTTACTGATTTCCATTGTTTTTTTAACTGATTTCTCTAAATCTACAAGGACTGTTTTTAGTTTTCAGCTTTAACATGCCCATCCATGCCTCCTCTAATTTCCCCTTGTTCAGAAACCACTACCTGAAGCTCTGGGGAGGGATCAGCCTCTCGAAACACATTGGTCACCCCCAAAATGCTGCCAGCCCCAGTCAATCGTCGTGGCAGCACCTCTGTGCTGGATGCTGATGATCACCGCCAAACCCACCAGCCATCCATCAGGGCTGTTCCTGGGGAAAGCAGCTCCATAAGGCTGCAGAGCCAACCTGTGCAGCCCTCGGGACAGGGATTTAATAATTCAGTGTTTTCTTCCAAGCATCATTTATTAGCTCTTTACAGAGCCGTTTGCTGCTCAGTCAGAAACTGAAGCCAATATTCTTTGTAAGGGTGTGGCTCTAAACGCTGTTAACTTCACAAAAACTCATCAGCAGTGATTTGGCCCCAGGCAGGAACAACTGAGGAGGTAAACAGCAGCGCTTTCCTGCTTGCCTGTGGATCTCAGGAGCCTGACAGGCCCTTGTCGCAGCGGGCTGGACGTGGCTCTTGGACATGGCCACATTCCCCATAGAACCAGTGGCTTGTGCCAGGCAATGCTCTGGACACCCACCAAAATCTCCTCTGAGTCATTCTGAAACCTTAAAGCACTGATCAGCATTGCTGGGGCTGATCAGGAAGCCCCGGGAAAGAGGGAAGAAAGCTTTCACTTAGCTCCTTTTTTTGTAATTATCTTTTATTGAATTAATTCTTTTGCTTCAGTGCATTCTGATGTGGGAGTGCTGCTAAAGTCCCACACACAGGGATGGCACCAGAAATGTTTCAGGCCAGAGCGCTCAATAAATCAGACTGAATTCATCAGCAGTTTCTTGCTCTCCAAATAGTCTTTTTTAGCAAATGCAGGACTGGAATTAGCTACCAAACCTGCCCTGGGAGGAGTGCCAGAAAGCTGTGGCACTTCACCCTGGTCCTGTCACATCTCAGGCGTGTCCTCTCCGAGGTGTGGAGCCCAATCATTCCCATGGAAACATCAGCAGTGCCAGCCCAGGAAAGGGACATGGCTGTAGTTCAGTGGCCCTGACATTAATGATATAATTAGCTGTGTTAAAAGTCACTCTGGGAGCAGCCACTTTGTTTCCAGGGTGATGGAAGTGCCATAAATGATGATGTCCGGCAGTGTTTCCATAGAGCTGCAGTCCTGGCAGAGCAGGACAGAGGGTCCCAGACAGGACATGGACACAGCCAAGGGCTCCATTCTGCCTCCCAGGCTGGCAAAGCTGAGATTACCCAGCCTCACCTGAACTACGGGAGCAGCTCCAGGCTGGGATCCTTCTTCCTTGGCTTCCCACAGGCATTGATCACCCCTTGTTTTGTGCATTCACAAAAGCACAGACTGGTTTTACCTAAACCACCCTCTCCCAGAGATCTTCCATAGTTTTTGTCCTAGAACCTGTTTTCCTGTCATGACCTGCCTTAGAAACCATGGTGGAAAAAATCCCATTTCAGTTCAGGAAAGCACCTAAATACTCAGGGCCGTGTCTCAGTGAAAGAAACACAGCGCACATACCCAGATCACACCTTGGATGGAAACACTCGTGACACTTTGTTTTCCTGCAATAAAAGTTGACAAATTCATTCACTGGATACAGTATTTTAAGGTCCTTCCCAGCCCAAATTACTGTAATGTTCCACAGCTGAGTGTTCAGGATGGAATTTTGGGTTTAATCTTTAAGGAAGTGTAAAGAGTTGTGGGTACTTTAACACGGAAAAGTCACAACTCTTTCTTCTGATCTGGGGGTAAATCAGCCCCAAGGCTGGTGGTGAATCCAGATCCTTGCTTGGGCAATGTTGTTCCCTGGGAACAGCCAGGGATAAGCAGGCAGTACAATATAAAGGGATCTATTCCAGCATCCATTTGGATCCTTGAGACAGAACCACGAGCTGCAGTTCCAGCCTATTGTCCGGAAAATGTCAGGAGCTGAGAAAACGCTGGAGGAAGACATTGTTGGCATGAATGGTGAGTGCACTGCAGGGTCGCATCATCTCGAGCTGGGAATTGTCATCCTCCTACTGCTCCATGGGGAAAATGGGAGGGCAAAGCTGGCCCTGGGCAGCTCATGGGACATGCAAACACAACTGGTTTCGTGTGTGCAGAAATCCAGGAACATATGGGCAGCATCCTGTCCCTGTCTACCCCAGCAGCAAACCAGAAGGGGTGTGAATAAACTCCTATCAAAAACAGGATAGGAATATTTATAGGAAAATGAAACAGAGGATGGGGTGAAGGGGTTCCTGTCGGAATATGGGCTTGGAAGGGAGTGGAGCTGCATTATGGAGGGGTTTGCTGTTCCCATGCACCCACACAAGAGGAAAATGGAATAAAAATGACATTAACCTGGGGATGTAAAAGAACACACTGCCCATAAACATCCATGATCTGCATCCAGTTCTCCAGAGGACTTATTTTTATTTTTATTTTGGAATCCTAGGCAGAGTGAGCAGCCTTTGAGTGTATTTATTATGGTCTTGAATTCCTTTCCATGGTAACTAATTGTAATTTCTGAGGCACAGGTTCTGTAATGGCACAGGATGAAATGGAGCTGAATATGGAGGCAGCTGGAAAGAAGAAAATTGCTTGCTTATGAAATAGTATTTAATGATGGGGATTGATGGAGCAGAAAAAATGGGGGTGGCAGGGACTAGAACACAAAGCAGCTCTCTCAGCTTCATGTATTTCCTCAGATTTTGAATTCCTCAGGAAAGCATCTGGTGAATATTTAAGGAAGGGAAACTCCCCTAGTTGTGCTGCCTTTTCACTTCCCCACTTCCCATTTTATTGAGGCAAATTCTTAAAAATCCAACTGTGTTTAAAAAACCAGTCAGGAAATTAAATTATTATTAAATAGTGTTTGCTGGTTAAAATAATGGGAGGGCTTTTACAAAAATTTACCCATTGCATAGTGAAAAAGAGGCGAAAAACCCTGATGTGATAAATGATGGATAAAACTGAGGGAAAAAGGTTTCCCTGGAGTGCATGGGTTTTGCTGACCTCCCACACCCAGGATCTGGGATGGCTCTGGTGCCCAAGGAAGAGCTGAACGGAGCCAGGGAAAACACTGAGGACCATTTTGAGCCAATTGGGAATTTCCAAGCTCCCACATGAGGTCAAAAGCTCTGGAATGTTCCTGCCCCTCCTCTGTAAGACTCTGAGAGTTGATGGGATTTAACAGCTATGACACCTCCCCCAGAGAAAGAGCAATATTGCCTTGTCCTCTTTAAAACCTCAGAATTAATGAGCAGTAGTGCAAAACTCAGCCCATGAAACAAACAAACAAAACTAAAAAATCCCAAACCTACTCCTCAAACCCCAGAAAACCCAAGTAAACAACCAGAAATGCAACTGTGATGAGTGTGGTTATGTTGCCCAGATAAAACTCACAAGTTTGTGGGAGTTTCTCCGACCTTGGCCCAACATCACCAGAAATCCTGGATAAAAACGGGATCAGATCTATGGGGATGTGTATATGTCAACTCCAATCCTTTGTCATTGAAGTATTCATTTTATTGACCCATCAGACAGTGAGGTTTTTATTATATAGAGATGTAGGCACTTCAAATGTGAGTATTTGACCCAAGCCTGGTGACAAGGAGGACAGAGCAAGTCCAAGCTTGGAAATCCACAGAATCCCCTCTGGAACCTTGCCTGTGGATCTGCCAGGCTGAATCTGAGCCTGTGCTATATGCACCTGAGGAACTGTAACCAAATTTTCATCTCTCTTGCAGTTACTACACTCCACTTTGGCTTTCTGGACAAAACTGCCTGCTCCAGCTGGAGCAATCAAGGGATTACAGGAAACCACAAGTTAAATAAAATGTTATTTTAATGATCACCCCCCAAATACCCAAAGGCACCAGTCAACACCGTGGACTAATGACCTACAAATTGGTGGGATTCTTACACATTGGTAGCATTACAATATTTTTTTCCACAGCTTCAGATGGCACATTAAGAGGAATATTTCATCTGCAACAGCTTTGTCCTGAACGCCCTTCCATGTGATTATTTAATAGACAAACAATCAACCCAAATCTCAGCTTGCTGCCCTCCTTTCTCCAGATATTTCTGCAGCCCATCCACACCTGTATAACTCCAAGCTTCAATCCACACCTGTATAACTCAAAATTTATTCCAAATTTATCACTGTAACTCCTCTAACACCACCCAAATCCCCTCACAGATCCCCAGGCTCCAGGTAACACATGGAGGGGCAACACCTCCACTGAGGAAAATTTGCATTTCATTTATCCATTGCAAAAGCCTCTGTAATGTGTCGAGTATAAAGCTCACAAAATACATTTTAAAGGAACGACCATAAAGCATTTGCTTCAAAAGACCTTGTACAACAAAACACAAAATTCAAAGGACATTTTTTTAGGAAAGCACTTGGAACTGTAACACTTAGGTCCTGACAACATTAGACTACTTTAAGCTGTAAACCCTAAGAAGTTTTGTGATTAAATAAAATCACCATTACAATTTCCAGGCATTATAATAATTGAACAGATTTTAACAATGACATATGCAAGCATGAAGCTCAGCAGAGTGGCACTGAGAAAAGTCTAAATTCTTTGTAGATTTAGATCTGCACATGATAAAATCAGTAACAACTGGAGAAGAGGTTCCAGTATTTCATCCTACACACTGGTATCAGTGTTTTGTAAGCAGCAGTCAATACATTATCCCCTTTTCAATATTACTTTACAGAGTCATTATGACCTTGAACAAAAAAACCCCTCCAGATCAATTACTGCTGCCAGGTATCAATAGAACATCTGGAAGGAAATAATTAAAACCATCAGGTTTTGTTAATTGCCCCTGTAGGTGTAGATACACGAGATTTTATATATGTAAGAGATTTTATATATGTAAGGCTATTACATATAATTACATATAAATTACATGTATATATATATATGCTTACATACACAAAATCACAACCTCAACCTTCAGAACTGCACTACCTCTAGGTAAGAAATATAAGAGCTTTTTCCATAAATTTAAAGGGTTTATTTATACCTGAGAGATTTTTGCATATAGATGTCTTTGTACCTTTGCCTGCAGGCGCTCCTCTAAGTCTTTCCTCTTTCGTGGGGTACAAAGCCCATTGCAGCCGGGTGGATTCCTCCCACCAGCTCCATGGACTTTGCCTCAGCCCTTCCTTACCTAACCTGGATGAACAGAAAGGTGACAGAATTCAATATACATTTAAATAAAGTTCTGTACAAGTGCACAGGCTGATTTATACAAATCGACAGCAAGTTCACCACTCCTGATACTTCCACAATATTTGATTCAAAAGGTATTTCAGTCCTTTACCCAATGCATGTTTCTACTTGTTGGTTAGAGAACACCTTGGTGAAGAATTTTTTCTGGGTATTGGATCACTGGCCATGCAAGACATGATGAAAATGCTCCTTCCTGCCTGACCTGTTCCCTTGTTCTTGGGACAATCAACTCATTTTTTCCACCCAGCAAACACAGAAACCAGGAGTGGAGGAGTAATAAATCAACGTGGCAACACTACATTAAGGTCACAGGTCAGTGCAGATGGACTGAGACTTTCCAACAAATCTAAAGAGATTAGGAGCCCCATTCCTCCTGAAATTTAAGGCTTTTGGATGCCTGATTCCTACAGATCCCCCAGTTCAGCTCTCAGCTCCTTGTCCCTGCAGATCCCAAGTAGTAGCAGGGACACGACCCACATAAGGCTCTTACAGGATTTCACAGTGCTATTTAACATGGCAAACACCAAACTAAATGGAAAGGTTCCCTTTGTCATCCCGACAGTTCAATTAAAACAGAAATAAAAGGAATCCATCATGTCTCACTCAATTTTGCTCCTGACAGGGGGAATTCCCTAGAAGTGCTTTCATGCAAATACAGTGTTACCATAGCTGATCACAGAGCAATTAGAATTGACAGTTTTATTAAATATAGTTCAACCAATGGAAAGATCTTGGTGTAAGTGGAATAAAGTGTGCTTTCAGACACCAAATTGGACATAGCTGAAAAATCAGCAAAAGTAACAGTACTCTATTCATGAAAGACATCATAAAATGAATCAGCTTCATCAGCAAACCCTTCTTATGTTGCAGAAATACCAATTTTTGCACTGTATTTTACAGAGAAAGGTTGACTTTAGTGATGATGGTCTTTGAACAATTCTTTGTTCAAATGTACAGGACTATAATGAGGAAAAGGAAAGCTACATTTCACTGGCAAATGGACTTCCTAGACCTTAGAAAACTGAGAAATATTTGATTTAATACAGCACATGTATGGACCACATTTCTCCATAAAATAAATCTCCATTAAAAAAAAAAAAACCCTGTGCCCAAGTAGAAGAAATTCCCAAGGCCTGACACCTGTTGTAAATGGATGCAAAGCAGCCACTGCTCTGGAGCTGGAGGAGATGAGAATAAGCAGTGACAGGGACAACATAGTGACACACAGACTTGATGTAAGAAACTCTACAGCTTGCATCTTCAGTTGGCTGTTCCCATTTTATACCCACACTTCTTTGAAACCTCCTTTTCCTGTTAGTCCTTCTAGTTACATGTTATTTTTCCCATGGAAAAACATGGAAAACTGGTTTTGGTGACACCACCTTACAACCATCTGTCCCAAACCTGCTTATCCTGGAACAAACCCTCCACCCATCACAGCTATAAACACTCTGCAACCCCAGGGCATTTCCCTTTCCATGTTTCCATAATTCAGGAGATGTCTGGCACCATTTCCAACATTTCATGGAGCAACTGGCACAGGGAGGCACTTATGTGACATGTTTAAAACTTATCTTTGGTAAACACTAACACACACACAAATGTGTAATTCATGTTTTGCTTCCTGATCTTAAATCTTCATTTGCTACTGGTGGATGTGTGCAGGTATCTAAACACAGACAGAACTTTACCAGTATAAAATAGTTTTTCAAATGCCACTGCCAAGGATTTGTTTTAATTCACCTAAAAATAGCACAGTCCTGGGCTTTTGGAGGTTTTTCCTGACTGTTGAGCATTAAAGCAGCTATGATCAATAACAAATTAGCAATAGAAAGTGAGCCCATTCTGCTCAATTTTCACCTCCTTTTTCATTCTCTTGCCTTGGTTTTCATGACCAATTTAATCAGAATAGTTGTACCTCTTACAGCTTTTGTTATCTGTGAGGCAGATCCTGGGCTCTGACGCTGCCTGATTTGAGCAGCCAAATCTTTCACTGGGATCAGTGGAAATATTGGCTACACAAAATACTGAGTCTGCTTTTGGTAGGAGCATTTCCTGTTCACTAGTACAAACCAGTACTCTGGGGAGGGGAGTGACCCTGAGTCTCTGACTGACCTGAAGAACGATCGGCAGAGATTCCACCACCAAGAGATGACCCATCAACATGTGTTTTCAAAGGTGATGCAAATAAATGTTGCTGGAACTACATGGGTAAAACCAAGGGATGATTGATTTTGACGTACCCAGAGCACTGTCCCTTCTAACATCAGGCATTTCTACAGAGAGGTATTTCATTGGCTTCAGTTTTCGTTGACACCGTTTGAATTTTGCTTAAGATTTTTTTTTTTTAGAACCCAGAACTTAGTGCATTTCATTTTTATAAAATTAGAATATTTTATATCCTTCCTTTTTCATTGCAAAAAAATACAGCCCAAACACACATCAAGGTATAAACACTTCACGAATGACAGGCGCTTCACTTATTTCACCGGCTTAATGGTGAGTTAGACATTGATCAACCAAACAACTTTGGCAACTTGCACAAAAATATGTCCTTAACTCAAAAGTGCTGATAAAACTCGCTTTAATGAGGCCTTTATTAGGGAAAGAACTGGAAAGAGAGGACTGGTGAGTGCTTGGAGGTCGGAGAGTTCCTACACCATCCCACTCTGTAGCTGTATGTGGAAAGGGTACGGCTGGTAGAACACAGGGTGTTGTCCATGAGCAATGTAGTAGTTGTTGAAGCTTCTGTCACTGATATAGGGAGCAGGCTGATAGTAGCACGTGACATTGGCCGCATTCGGGATGATGTTTTGTTCTCCGAGCACTTTTAAAGCCAGAATTGTGATCATATTGAGGGTTTGCCTTCGCTCGTGCCCCATGAGGCAGACTGTGCTCTTGTTCACCACCCCACGCAGGGTCATCAAGTAGTCGTACTTGCTCTTCTCCTCGCCAATGAAGTGGTTGCGCAGGTAGGACTCGATCTTCCTCTGCTGCTCGGCAACGTCGGGAAAATCAATGAAGAATCTGGAGCACATGTAACGTTCAAGGGACTTAATTTCAGCTTCATCCGCCGGCTTAAAGTCACGGACCAGGAGGTTGCTGTACTTCAGGAGGCCGCCTCCCCTGATCTCCTCTGGGTTCCTGGTGGAGATCAGTTTGTATTTCAGGTGCTCCATGGCTTGGCTGAAGTCCCCGTACATGCTCTCGGCGATGATGGCAGGGTGACAGTCCTGTGTCAGGGGCTGGTCTGAAGCTCTGTAGACGGCCAGGATGGAGTCCAGGATGATCTGGAAGGAGTCCACGCTGAACTCAAACTGCCGCCGGAGTGAGCTGACAAACTTCAGCTCCACGTTCTTGCCGCTGTTGTTGGACAGCGAGATGAGGCTCCAGCGGTCGTGGTCGGTGGAGACTTTGACCATCTTCTGCACGTAGGCATCTTTCATGGTCTGAGCCGTGATTTTTTGCTTGTTAACACATTTTGGCAAGAAGTCCAACAGGCAATTGAGAACTGCTTCCTTAACGACCTGGAACTCGAGCTCACTGGGAAGTTCCACTCCAAAAATGATGTCCAGGTCCTTGTAACTGGTGCCATTGTGCTTCACCAGGATGTGACTAGCAGTGGAACCGTTCAGGCGGATATCCCTGACGTGGATCTGCTTCTCAATCAGCTGCTCCTTTACCATATGGATTATATCTTTTGGCTTTACTTCCAGGGTTGGAAAATTTCCTCTGCCATGAATAGGTATAGCCTCAGTTAAAACCTGATCCAGGATTTTAATCTGATCCCAGGTGAGATAGCTGAATCTGTGGTCCAAGTCCTCAGTCATTGTGATACCAGTTGGCTAAACAGGGAGAAAGTGGAATTAGTGATAAATGTTAGAACTTTCCAGAATACCAGAGAGGACATTTCACTTGGTTATACCAAACTTCCTTCCTCGGTGTAGAGACAGAGCAGTTCATTTTAGAGACACAACCCCAGTAACAGTCTGAGTCAACCACTGCACTTGTCACAGGCTTTTAATTGAATTTTAATGTACTCAAGTTTTAATCCTGCTGGGAAGCCATCACGTTATTGTATAACCCATGACTCAAAGTAAACGCAGCAAACAATATAGACCCAATTTAAAACTACTCAAAGGTTAATAACACGAAATATATGGTGGTTCTAATGGAACTCCAAATAAATTTGACCGTGAAGAGCTAAAATTAGCCAAATGAGCAAATTTGTTCTTTCTGTCCTGCCTAGACATCTCCCTTGATCTTCAGTGACTTGAATACTTAAATGTACTAAAAGACCTGGAAGTTTTTTGTGAAAACCTGTTCCTCATTTATCCAGCCATATGCCTTGGATGAACTTTGGTCTCTATGGATCATCTAAACACACGCATCCTTTAATATCCTTGTGGTTTAAGAACTGGATACCTGATAATTGTCAAGCTGTCTCCATGACGTTTCTGAGGAAAATATTTCCCTTCTAAGCCAAAAGCCATGTTTTACATTAATGTATCAATAATGCTGCAAGTTGTGGTTGCAGATCTGATGAGAAAATCCCTTCCAGTCTTGTGGAAAAAGGACCTCAAGAAAGCCTGTAAAGAAGCACCTACAGAGTACATGGGATAAAGCTTGGCTTTTGGAATTTCTCAGTTTAAAATGACTCCTTGGCTTCTTAGCATCACATTTAGCAGGGAGATGAGACACTCAGGTGGTGGCCAGGTGGGATCTGAATGGGCTCAGTGAGGCACCAGCCAGGTAGAAGAAGTGCCTTTGGGAATCTGCCAGCACCCAGAACCTGCTTGCAAGACACCCCCGAATGTTTCTGCAGCCAGATGGCTAGAACATATTCTTTCAGCCAAAGCTTGGGAATAAAAATAAAGTAAAACCATACTAAGTAACAACATTACTGAAAAGTCCCCACTGTTGTTTCTTAACCAGGGGTAACTCCATATGTACGTTGTCATACATTCCCCTTCCCTCGCCTTCAGATTCCACATTCTGGAATATTTTAGTAATTTCAAGCAACCTGTGAGTTCCCAAATGGCTTGGGAATATGGCAGAGCTCTATTTCACATAATTCTGCTAGAATTTCAGCTTCCATTAAGCTGATCAGGAGCATATGTAATTCCAAGCACCTTCCTGGCCTCATGACAAAGAATGGGACTAACCAGATGTTTGAAGCTTGAAGGAATGTTTTAAAATCTGGCTAAAGCAGGACTGAAGTTGGGAATTGAATTGACAGTGTGAAGGTCTTGGATTCAGTCCCATAGGTCTGGCACAACCACATATCTCCTGGCATTGTGTACATAGTGTATAATTCCACACCGTAACAGGTATGTTTCTGGGTGTATTCAGAAATATCCACGTTTTTCCTGCAGGTATTTAGAGGACAAAGCATTTGAACTGAGAAGGAGAGAGACTGCCCTCCACAGTACTGCCAATTTTACATGATAATGATTTCACCATTGAATACTCATTAGAATTCCATGCTTATTCCTTTAAATCTATAGCTATGCATCCTTCAGAGCCTTTATGATAACTCAGTACAAGTTTATCCTAAAAACCAGCTTTTACAGATAGCTACTGGTTATTCTGGAAGTGAGACAACCTTGAGTGGAGGCAGGTTGGAAGGAGAGGGTTTTGTTCAAATGTTTTTGCTGCCATGTTGTCACCTGACTCATTCACAGAAATGCAGAATTAAGGTTGGAAAAGACTTTCCAAGATCATCAAGTCCAACTTTTAATATGTCAGATTATGGTAAACCAGCCCATATGATCCCCTAGCAAACTTAAAATTGTCCGGATTGTTGTCTAAGCAGTAGTTTTTACTACAGTATTTGTTTGATATTGCAAAACTTTGACCTTTCTGAGGCTGATGTGTGATGTAAAAAAAAAGGGACTAGAGAAGGGAATGCTGAAATTCAATCCCCTTTTAGCAGAGGAACCCTCTTCAAACACTTGGAAAGTCAGAAGATGGACACATCCCTAAACAAGCTTAGAAATCCTTCCTTTATTGCTACATGTTTTTAGGTTTTTCAGATGTTATTGGAATATACTGATGTTTGAAACTGAAAGGAGAAGGTAATGTCAGTAAATCTCTCTTTTGTGTTGAAGTAGTGTCCCTCAAAATGTCATTTCTCTGAAGTGATTCCTGGAGAATCTGGGGAGGCTTTGGGAGCTCAGAGTCTTACCATTAATGTTTCATGACAAATAGTAAAGAATTCTCTGCTGAAATAACTTTCAACTCTGACAAGTGAGCAAAATGTAATAAGAAAAAAAACCCCATGAATTCCACTTTCAAAAATATAATTAATTTGCAGGTAAGCCTAAAGAAACAATAGTAGTAGTAGTAGCAGTTGTTGTGTGGTTGTTTTTTATTATTTACTAATTTGCTACCAGTTTGCAACCCAATACTTAAACCCTACACTCTCTTAGAAGGATTTTATCTTGTTTTCTTCTTCAGTCTTGTCTGACGACAAGAACAATTTCCAGGGACTTTTATAGTCATTAGGAACCTGATTCCTCAAAGCATGAGCAAATTTATTTACTGAGGTGCTCAGGTTAACGCCAGGAGTTATTATTATTGTAATTAACCTCAGTTACAATACATCAGCAGCAACATTGAGGTTGTAAGTAGTCAAAGTGTTGTGTAAAACAAGAGATCCTGGGACAAAAGGAAGTAAATTCCCTGCATGTGCCACAGCACTTGGATAAAGCCTAGCACAACTGACTACTGAGCTGATTAATTGGAAAACGGGGTGGAAAATCACTTTATTCCTTGGAAACTGGTGCTGTTTGCAATGGAGGATGATCAATTTACATGAGAAGGACAAGGGAATAGTTTTCCCCATAAAAGTAAAAGAGAAAGTAAAAGAGAGGAGGTTTAGATTAAATTAGAGAGAAATTCCTCCCTGTGAGGATGCTGAGGACCTGGCAGAGATTCCAGAGAAGCTGTGGCTGCCCATGGATCCCTGGAAGTGTCCAAGGCCAGGCTAGACAGGGCTTGGAGCACCCTGGAACAGTGGAAGTGGAACTGGAAGCAGATGACCTTTAAGGTCTCTTACAACCAAACCATCCTGGGATTCTGTGATCCCTGGATGCAGATATATTTCACCTCACTGGCATCCCCAATCCCAGCTGCCCCTGAGCCTTCCCTGCTGTACCCTGCCAAAGAATTCCCTTTGTGAAACTCCTTCCACACAAATACCCCAAAGCATCTCATGAGTTCCACATTCAGGGTTTTCTTGTCCTAAAGTCTGCACGTGGGCAAATGGAAGCTGCACAAACATCACCACCATGGCAATGGAATTCAAAAGAGGGTGTTTTTTCCACATGTCATCAATATTTTAATTTACTGAGATTCTCTCCTAGTGATTTTTCTGTAGTCCTTTTGTTTATGGGATTTAAAATGTTACCATAAACTGCAATAGATCCTGAATCCCATCTGATTTAAGATCTCTGCCAGAAAAAAAAAAAAAAAGATGAGGAAAAGGAGTTTTCAGGGTGTTTTCTTTTACACACACTAGATAGAGAAATACTGAATAAGATGGATCAGACCCAGTCATGTTTTGTGATATATCATCCTCATTATAAGGTTAGAAAAATATTTCCCTGACTCAACTTCCAACTGTCCTTGAGTGGTCACTTTCACCTGATAAATCAGTCACAATGTGGAAAGATGTTGGGATACTGTTGGATCATTAAACATAATATTGTTAAATTTTATCATTTATTTTCCCATTGAAATTAGAGGCTCTAATTTTCTTTTTGGAGCAAGCAACTCTGAGTTTGGGCTTACAATGATGCCAAAATGTTTCATTAACCACCTCTTAGCACTCCACGGTGCATGAGCTTCATCAAAAAAATCCAAGCAGATCTGGCATTACATCTGAATGAAGCAAGTCTGCCATGCTAATGACAGCTTTCATGTTCCCCATGACTTTCATGGAAACAGATACTTGCAGTCTAGAGAACAGTCTCATCAAATTTAGCTCATATTTTACTGATAAACTGTTTAGATTCTCTTTTTATATATTCCATAATGTTGATTCAGTGTGTTTTCAAAGGATTTGCCATGTGCTGGCATTTTCAGGCAGGATACAGCTGAAACAGTTTTTGTGCAGCTGTGGCACCTCCATCCTCTTCCCTTTGCGTCTATCTGCTCCCATGTTTTTCTGTTTACAATAAAGGCTGGGAATATTCAAATGTTCCAATTCTTTTTATTTTTCAACTTGAAATCGGTTCCACAGGGACCTTTTACAGGTCACAGAATTCCAGAATCACTTAGGTTGGAAAAGCCCTCTAATACCATTGAGTTCAACCTGTACCTGATCTCCCCACCTTGACACCAGCCCAGAGCACTGAGTGCCACCTTCAGTCCTTCCTTGGACACCTCCAGGGATGGGCACTCCAAACCTCCCTGGGCAGCCCCTTCCAATGCCTGACCACCCCTTTCAGGAAGAAATTCCTGCTGCTGTCCAACCTGCATCTCTCCAGTTGCAGCTTGAAATTGTTTCTCCTCGTCCTCTCCCTTATTTCCTGGGAGAAGAAGCTAAAAAAGCCCAAGTGGCAAAATGTCTTGGGAGCTGCTGTGGTGGCCTTGTTTTGGGAGATCACTCCAGAAACACTCACAGGAACTCTACCATTCCTCTCATCTCTGCACTGGTTTTCCTGCTTACACATTTCATTCATCACTATAAATGTCCATGATCTCCTGAGAAAGCTTTATTTTAATTCAAAGTTCCATTTCTCTGTTAAGCTGGACATTCGGAAGTATTTTGCTCACTTACTTCAGGACTGCAGCTGACATAAGCTCCAAAGTCAGCAATGTCAAACGTGGAGGGACTTCCAGTGGTAATTTAAACCCAGACGAGACAAGGAGAAGCAGTAAAGCATCTGGGGAACCTAAAAGGGAACATATTTAAACTGTGTTTTCCATGAGTTTTTCCTTCCATTGATGTTAATGCAGGCAGTGAAGGCAGTGTTTATTTATCCTGTTATCAAGAGATAATGCACGAATTGCCATCAGCTTTCGGTCCAGTTACCATCGAGTTTCCCTGGGATAACAAATGATAGCTCAGCTCTTCCCTGGCAGATAAAGCTGCTGGGTGGGCAAAATGCACTGCAGGGTGGGCTTGGGCTGTGCCTCAGAACGGCACCTTCAAGGGCACAAAAAGGTAAACACAGGATGAGACTTGATCCACACAAAAAAGTGTCCTACTTTTTCCACCCAACAAAAGGAACACAGATAATGGCTTTCAGGGAAAGACAGCACGGTTATATGGGATATTAGGAAGAAATTCTCTCATTTAAAGGGTGGAGAGGTCCTGGCACAGGGTGCCCAGAGAAGCTGTGGCTGCCCCTGGATCCCTGGAAGTGTCCAAGGCCAGGTTGGACAGGGCTTGAAGGAACCTGGACTAGGATGTTCCCCCATAGAATGAGATAGGATGGAAGATCCAACCCAAAACATCCTGGGATTCTGTTTTACTGGAATAATACTGGATATTGGCTCGATGAGCTGGGAATTCTCAGGACGCACAAAATGAAGAGTTTAATTTGGGCAGCCTATATGAAATCACAATCCATATTCTGTCATGCTGGATATTTGGGGTTTTTTGGATGTCCCATTTTTCCATCATGACTCATGGTAGACTCATTCTTAGTCAGATGGGGATCCCCTCACAGGGCAACAACTTCAAGGGCTAATTTATCATGACTTGTTATCAGTTCCTACAACACATGAGGCTCCTTCTAACAGGTCTTCCAGTCCAAACCAATTAAGGCTTTAAAAAACATGAGGCCAGCAGTATCTCAATTTCTCTAAAATACTTCAATAACTTTTAAAAAATAGCTGTCATATACAGTATTTGGTCTGTTTGGGGCTGCGGTCATCCCTGGGAAGTTCCTGCTTCAGGAAAAGGTTATTTGTACTACCAAACACATACTTATGGACTAAATATTGAATAATATTCCCAGCAAGGATGCAAAATCCCACAGACTCACCGTGGCAGGACAACTGGAAGTGTGTATTCCAGCAGAGTTAATAGGATGAGTCACTGCATCATTTGGTAGAAATATGAATTGTCATCTTGTCGCTGATAGAAACACAAAGCTCCCCAGGAAAGCTGCAGGAAATAAAACCCAACAAACAGTCACATTCATTTGGAGATCAATGTTAACGACCAGTCACACCTGCTGGACTTAATAAATGATGCATTACAGCCCGGCAGTCCTGCAGGTGTAACAACAGACTTTGAAGTTGGGAATGGTAAGGTAAAAGTTGTGGAAAAAGTATCAAAGGGTTTATAAAGACTCTGGGTTTCAGGTCATGCTTAATCCTCTGCAAGGATATTAACAAACTTGCCATTTTCCCTGCAGAATTTTGAGTGGGAACTTAATATTAAATAATAGACATGTAAATTAGCAGGGATGTAGTAGAATTATATAAAATTTAGAATGAATAATAACTCAGCAGAATGAAGTATTATGAATTGTGTAGTGGCTTTAGATTCTTTCTATCAGAGTATGCAGCTGACAAGAAGGTCTTGTTTCCTGGCACATGAGGTTGTTGGCTCATTTAGAGTAAGCCCAGGATCCTGTTGCTGGAATTTCCATGCTCATGGTCTGGCTGAGCTGGAATGAAATATTTCTGTAAATATTCACCTGATATCATAAAGGCATTCCCTTATATTTGCTTCTCATTTCAAACATGTGCTGATAGTCAGTATTCTCAGGCTTTCCTTGCAAAACCCCACATTCCAACACCCGTCCTGCAAAGTTCACAACACCCATTCAAGTCCCCTGACTATCCCAAGCAGGGCCTGCCCACTCTATGGTTTGATATTTGCAAGAATTTACTCCTCGTTGAGTTGCGTTCCACAATCTCAGCTTTTATGCTCAATATATTTATATGGTTCTCAGAAAAGATAATATTTAAAGTATGACTTAAGTGTAAATACCTGCATAGTCTGCAGGAAAAGCTGAATTCATAGCCCAAGAAGGTATGGACTGTGTTATTACTTTATTAGAAATATAATGGATTGTTCCTCCCTGCTACAGCAGGCAGTTTTTTATCCCTGAAAATGCTGCTTAATGCTGCCAGAAGCACAGCACTTGCTTTGCTCACCCTGTGAGGACCTGTCTGTTGTGCCAAGGCCTGTCTGCAACTTTCATCTGCTTTCCAGCTCCTGATAGGACACTAATTAGCTGAATGCATGTTCCTGACCTGCTCACAAATCCATGCCCTGACAGCTCACATAGGCAACTGGAATAAAGGGTTAAGTCTGGCAAGGGCTAAGCTCTGCTTTGAGCCTGGCAGTGAGCAGCCAGTTAGGCCTTGATGGCAAAGGGAAGAGTTCTGGCCTGCTTGAATAAAAGACTCTCAGCATGTGGAGTCTGGAAAAGTCAGACAAATCAGTCACTTTGCAAAAAAACCCCAAACAACAACTTCTTTTTAATACTGAAATATTATTATTTCTTTCTGTGCAAGGATGGAAGGTTTAATGGATATATGATATCCATTAATGGATATATCACTGTGATAGAACAGATTAACACTGGAGCAGAATTTATGGCTTCCCCTGGTGATATTCAGGGGAAGAAGAGAGAGACCTTTATTGCAATTTTTTTTTTTTTTTTTTAGAAGAGGCATTATTATATAATATGTTCATAGAAGCAGCAGCTGAGATTGATGAGCTGCTTTGCCTACTGGGACATTATTCCCAACAGCTGCCTTTTATTGGCTCAGTCACCACAGGAAAAAAGCATGATTTCCTTACTGTACGCTCAGGGTTCCCAGGATTTTTTCAGCTGAAGGAAAAAAACAAAAATAAAAATGACGATGTCAACAATTACCCTGTGTTTTAAAAGAGAGTACTTCCCTGTTCCTGAATTGGGAATACAAATTGTGACAACACGCACCTACAAACCCAACCCAAGCCTTTTCCCCTGGTGTCTCCCTGCCTACGGAGTACAGGACTATCCTGAGATCCAGCAGAGTCTGGGAGATGACGTGGGGCTTTGTGCTTTGGATTTCCCTCTGTGCCACAATTTCCCAGCTGGTCACTCCTTTAGATGTCCCCACTCCCAGGTCCCACCCTGAGGAATATCAACCCTCAAACCTTCCAGGTGGACCTCAAATCTTTGGTGGATGTGGAGGTTGCTCAGACACCTTTTGAGCTCTCCCAGAGCATTCCAAGGTGATGCCCCCTGAACTGGCAGGAACAAGAGCCAAGGATCCCAGAGATTCCTTCTTCCCCTGTGCTGCAGCTTCCCCTGACTGCTCTGCTCAGCTCCTCAAACTAATCCCAAAATCTGTTTACTCACTCAAGATCCCAGTGACTCAATCCAAAACTCACTTATCAAAAACTCTCATTATTATGACTAAACTGCAGCAAAAGCAGGCAAAGTAAAAACAGAAACAATCCTTCTTTTCCATCTATTAACCATCTTTATAATCATCTCTCCTCTTCAAATGCCAGAGGAAGAGGGATGAAAGATGCCATGTGCCACTGCAGCCCTAAAGCTGGGCTGCTTTCAAGGGAAAAAGAGCATTACAAAGTCAAGGCTCAGGAACTCTCCCAAACCATCCTCCCCTCATCTGCACCAGAGGACAAATATCAAATATCCCCATGGTCACCAAACTGTGAGAGGATCCTCCAGGATCACATTTTTGTCATTGTGTTTTGAGAGGGTTCCTACAAAACCACATCCACTGAATGGATTTCTCTTTTTTTGACTGATCATACCCCAAAAACCCTTTCTGGAAGCTGCATTTAGTTCCTTCAGTCAATGCAGTGTGGGGTTTTTGCCTCCAAATCTACTGCGGTATCGAGGGTGGGTTTTGATGGTTCATCCTTAGTGGATATGGAGTTTTCCTTGGGAAGAGCCCTAAAGATGGGCCCTCTCTGCATCACCCCTGCTCTGCTCTGCACAGGTTAGAAAAGTTTCTGTTGAACAATTATTCTGTTCCAGAATAGGAGTATTTTCATTTCATGGCAGAAGCTGTGAGCTCCAGGCCCAGGCTCCAGGCTGATTTGTGAAGCAGTTTAGTATCCCTCCAAAAAAAGGCTCTTCCTGATTGCTACAGCAAGGAGGGAGTTTAAATTCAATTGGGAAAACTTCTGTATCCTGGAGCAGGCTGAGCTGGCACCTCCACAGGACTGTGTCTCACAGGCTACTCAAAGATTATTGTGTCTTCCAATATTTAATTATGTTGCTATTTGTGTTTACAATGTTCATATAGAATTCATATTTTTATGAATTAATTTCCATACTTACATTAGAAAGTTACTCTCTGAATACAAAACACAGCAGTGGGATTTCATTTTAATGCCATTTTCCCAATTTTATGCGTTACACCATAAAAGTGAGGAAAAAGAAATGAATTATTCATTATCTTCAAAGTATTTGCTGCACAGGAGTTTATGTTTAATTTTGCACCAGTAACAGACAAGATTCCCATAGAGAATAGTTTTTTGATAAATGAAATGTTTTCTAGAGTTTGCAGTTGAAAAATCTGCAGAACTCTGGTCAAACTACAACAGGAAAAAGGATTCTGGCTGCAGCAGCAGAGCAGGGAGCTGCTCCTCTTTCGTGGTGAAGGCAGCACGAAATCTCTGTTGACATTATTACTAAAAGGCAGAGAGGAGATAAAGTAATGATTAAACCCAAGAAAAAAACTGTGTGCCCTGCAGCACAGCTGTGCATTTGTGACTTTTCCATCACTATCAATAATTCATAATGACCATCACGCACCTGACGACACCGAGTTGGGGAGAAAGACTGAGTCAAGCTTTCACCAAATGTGCAAAAACATCCAACTGGACATCGGATGTCAGGGCGACAGGACCTGCTGGATAAGCAAAGATCCAACAGAAAGGGTAATGGAGAAGAAAATCAGCTGATGTGGACATAAATCAACATCTGCTGTACCCGTTTGTGGCATTTTATGGAGGCAAACTCTCCTTTTGGTGATACACATTGAAAGAAACAGTTTTTAGAGCTTCTAAAATAACTTCTTCTAGAAAGGAACTGAAATGATGGCTTACCTGTGAGCAATTCTGTAACATGAAGGAATCATGCTCAATATTATGCTCAAGTTTTGCAGCTGGGTTCTCCCTTGCTTTACCACACTAACTCAGCACAGCCATAGGCAATGGCACATTGCTGATTCCCTGAGGCATCTTAGATTCTCTGATGGTGCTTTTAATAGCTATTTTTGCATGAAGATCATGGTGGCAAAGGCAAAAAAGCCAGACTGCAAGTTGCAAAATGTTTCTATATTTTTAATGCTTGAATCCAAATGGCATAAACTCATAGAATCATGGAATGGTTTGGGTTGGAAAGGACGTTTAATCCCATCCAGTTCCACCCCCTGCCATAGGCAGGGACACCTTCCACTATCCCAGGGTGCTCCAAGCCCTGTCCCAGAGGGCCTTGGGCACTTCCAGGGATCCAGGGGCAGCCACAGTTTCCCTGGGCAACCTGTGCCAGGGTCTCACCACCCTCACAGGGAGGTATTCCTTCCTGATATTGAAATGTCCCATCTTTCAGTCTGAAATTATTACTCCCCATCCCAGCACTACAGCTCCTGATAAAGGAATTGACAATAAGAGTTCAACTCAGCAAGAACTGCTCTGGTATAAATGGGAGCAGAACTGGCCTGGTCTGTTCATAGCTGAGCATCTGAGTTCTGTAAGATAAACCCTGAGTTCGCTTCCACTCTCCATGGACCATCCCTCACTCCATGTTACCCATCCTTTGATGGTGAAATTTGACTTGGAATTTGCCTCCAAATCTTCTAACTGTTCATTGACTTTCATCCATTAAAACTAGTGGGTTAAACACAGATACATAAGAGATATATGACATGGAAAACATAACTACATGTTAAATCCATTAAAAAAAAATCTATCCCCATATGCAGAGACCATCAAGGTACTGAGAATTTAACAAACACTGTCAACAACCTCAGGAAGACCCACCAAAGGCTTCTCAACACGGATGAGAGAGGTAAAGCAGAGCAAAAGGTACCCCCTGCTGTGGCCAAGAAAGGGTGGCACAGCCCAAACCCCTCCTGCAGTCTGATCATCAGAGCCCAGAACTCCAAAACCACTCTGGATTAGGAGTGTTTTGGAACATGGGTAGAATTTGATTCCTTCAAGCACTGATAATTAATGAATTAATTTCCACTGCCAGCCTAAATGCTGCTTAATTGACTCTCCAAAATAACTCAGTCTCAATGTGATCTTTCAAGGAACTCAGTCTTCTTCTGTCTCCCTGATTTACGGTTGATTCATAAATTATGGGACTCTACTGTGTCAGCAGTTACTCCTGAGCTTGAGCAGGAGCTCAAGCCCTGATCCGCAGGGCAGGAATTTAGGGTCAGACCTTTGCACACAAGGGTCAACGTGTCTCTGTGTGGCAGCTGAATCATCCCAGAGCACAGTCCTTACACAGCCCTGTGGATCTGGTGCTTAATGAGGCAACAAAACTAAATTTACTGTAAAGTTATGCCTGGGATGCACAACTGGGCAAGGAGGGTGTGCAGGCAGCACTGCCATGAGGTCAGAGGTCTGCAGCATTGCACATTAAAGGAATTATTGGTGCTCCCTTTGAACTGAGCTGTGGGAATGCCAGAGGGATAAGACATAAGGAATAGAAGGTATAATGCAGACAGCTATTCTCCCTCCACACATCAAGTCCGTATTCCCGAGTCCTGGATGCTGCAGGCACAGTACATGGAGGATGAAAGGGCACAGGGATTGTTTTTAGCATTTCTGAACGGGACAAACACATCACATCTGCCTCTAGAGCTTAAGAAGTCAGGAGTACGAAGCACGGGAGAGTCCCTGCTCTGGAGTGACTGTCATTTATTATTCATGTCTCGGCCTTTAGCGGAGAATTCGGCACATCTCCATTCATTCCCACCTGGCTGCTTTTCATGGGAGCCACGAACAGGCTGTTACTCTTAAGGCAGCACACGGAACACAACGTGGGAGCCTGCAGAGCCCACCCTCCTCTTTCCGAGGGAACAATTAACGCTATTACAGATTTGCAGCGGCTTAAAGATGTATCAGAAATTCCCGTGGGAGAAGGCAGGGAGCACACGAGAGTGATTCCTGGCTGGGAAGACACAAAATTCCAGCCCCGAGTTGCTGGAAAGCAGTTTTGCTTTGCCTGCAGGCACTTCCGAATAGTTTAGGGCACAGAATCGCAGCTTGCTGTCACTGTCACTTCACAGTCACTGTCACCTCCAGGCTGTGACCTCCCCGAAAACACGGACTGTCCTTGCAGAATAGACAAAAAAGGCCTCAGCTACCAGGACTGTCATCATCTAAGCGGGATGACAGAGCTTCCAACAGCGAGTAAGGAATGCCACGCTCCTACCACCGCTACTACGGACGTGGCGAGGCAGGGCTTGCCCACATCCAGGGAGCTTTTAGGATTCATGCGAAGGAACGCCCGTTCGGAGCTCCCAGACGGAGCTCAGGTGCAGCCAGACACACGCAGCCCCCCTCCAGCACCGTCGCGCCGCCAGACCGCCCTTTTTACAAGTTCACCCCTAAAGTTTCTAAGGAAAACGCCTTACGGAGAGAGAAGGAAAAGGCCCGAGCCGAGCCGAGCGCGCCGGGTTTCTCCAAGTTTTTTAACCGAGCCCAACCGCTCCCGCAACGGCCCC
>VXBR01010626.1:446927-476053 GCA_013400215.1 Cisticola juncidis
GCCCGGTGCCCCCGGCACCGCTGTCACACTCGGAACCCCCCGGCACACCCGCAGCCCCGGCTCGGAGGACCCGCACACCGGCGCCGCGCCCGTGCTCTGCCCCGCGGTGACACCGAGGGGACGCGGCCGCCGTGGCCTCGTCCGCCTTCCCTGCCGCACGCTCCCGGTGAAGGGCACAGAACCACGGAAGTGTGGAATCAAAGAATCATAATGTCAGGGAATTGTTTAGGTTGGGAAAGCCCGCTACGGCCACCGAGAGACCTCAGCGCTGCTAAAGCCACCACTAACCCGTTTCCCCAAAGTGCCACATCTGTATGGCTGCTAAATCCCTCCAGGGGTTGGGACTGAGGTCCAGGAGCACTTGAACAATGCTTCAGGAACAGGGTTGGATTGCTGGGATGTCTGTGCAGGTCCAGGAGCTGGACTTGATGATCTTGATCTGTCCCTTCCAACTCAGCATATTCCATGGCTCTGTGATTCCACCACTGCCCTGGGCACTCCATGCCTGAAGAACCCTTTCCATGAAGAAATTTTTCCTAATATCCAACCTGACCCTCCCCTGGTGCAACATGAGGTCCCATCAACCCCTAAAAGAAGGTCCTACTAACTTGGTGGCAAACATTTTTTATCCTGGTGATCCAGCTTTCAGATCACTAAATTCAAGAATAGTCAGAACTAAATTTGTTTTGTTTTGAGATCCTTCCTGCACAAATAGTCTGTGGGTTTGGCCTCACTATTTCACAAAATCCTGGAGTGGTTTGAGTTGGAAGGAACCTTAAAGAGCATTGTCCTACCCCCTGTCATGTGCAGGGATGTCTTCCACTATCCCACGTTGCTCCAAGCCCTGTCCAAGCTGGCCTGAGGCACTGCCAGGGATGGGGCAGCCACAGCTTCTCTGGGCAAGACATATGCACAGGATGTAATTGCCAAGGAAATCTAAGGAAATCTGCATTTCAGAAGCACAAATTTCAGAAGGATTGAGATGACTGAGGGGAAATCAGTGATGTGAGCAACAGCACATACAGTTTGGCCACTCAAACTCCCAAATTCTGCCTCACCTGCAGCTCATAGAAAAGTGCTTGACTACTGGGTGATCCTCAGCTCTGGAAACAGGATCTCCTCCAGCGTGGCTCTGCTTGGAGATGGGCCCGCTGTAAACATTCCATATGCTCCTCCTTGTACAAGGCATGATGTCACAGACTCAGTTCTGGCTCTAAATATCAAATCTAAAAGCCAAGCTTTCCAACGTGAGCTTCTAAAATTTATTAACTTTGATAAATTACTTCACTGGATGATGGGATACAACCCAGCATGGGATGAGGTTATGGGATTTGTGCCATTATTGGTAATTTCCATTGCACTGTGACACCAAATACCTTTGCTGCTGTACAATGTTTAAGTTTGCTTAGACACAGACCTAAAATGAGAGATAATTTACTTAACTGTTCTGAGAAAATATGCCAAATGTGTAAGCCATGATTAGTTTTGAAAAAAGTGCAGATTTAGTACTACAGTGACTCATAACAATGAGCAAAAAAAAGGTCAGGAAAGTGTTTTAAACTGCGTTTTATCATAGGAAAATATAAAATCACCTTAAATAGCTCTGTCTGTACTTGACCTTCCAGCATCCAGGTACTTCTAGGCCGGCTCTTGGGTATTATACCACAGCAGGGTTTTAACCTTTTCTCCTAAAAGAATCCACAGCAAGGAAATATGACCCATGTTGAACATAAAAATCCCCAGACCAGCTGTTATTCTTTCGGGCCCTTGAAAACATTTTTACTCTTGGGAATAGTTTTATGATGGAGCAATTGCACTCCACAATTAAAGAATCCCACTCCTGAGACGACTTCATTTTATGTCATAAAGTTAGTTTATAGTATTTTATATTCCCAGCTCTGAAAAGTATCTTTATCTAAATTACTTTATATAATTAAATTAGTTTATTATTTCTTTTCTTTTTTTATTATTATTATAATAATTTTGATTCCTAGTTCACAAATTAGGGAAAAGAGGTAAGGAAATATTTGAAAATCACATAAATTCCAAACACAAACCAAATCTCAGCCCCAAAAAGCTTCTCTTTTCCAGTTTCCTGGTCCTTGGCCACCTGAGCCAAGCTGGAGGGAGCCCAGAGGCCCTGGACAGGCAGCATTGCTGGAGAGAGGAACAGGATGGGAGCTGCACGCTCAGCCTGTGCCAGGATAAAGCCTATGGCTTACCCAGCCATTGTATGTAGCTACTGAGTGATTAATTGGGCAAATTAATTAGTTAATGGTCCTCCTGTACTTAGGAAAAGATACATATATTTCTTTTTTTCTCCACTTTTTATTACTGCAAAGTTGCAGCACCAAGGCATAGCTGGGCAAGGGAATAGTGTTCAGTATACTGAGAAAAGCTTGTGTTCAGTGGGTGATGAACCCAATTTAATGTCAGGCAAGGAGAGCCTGGATTCTCTTGGAATTGTGCCTTTACCTCTTCACACATTCTCAGGGAGGCAGATGTTAAAATGTGCCATGGTGATGTCATCAGGCTGCTGGAACTGGCCACAGGCAGGCAAGTCAGGAATGCCACCACAGGGCTGGCAGCACCACATTCTCCAAGGGAAAAAGTGGCAGGAGCCTGGATGAAGGACAAGGACATCTCTCTGATGACATCCCAGGGCCACTGAGGTTGCTGGGACTCCTGCTCCTGAATTCAGTAAAGCCAGGATTTCACCCAGATCCCCAGATCCTTTTGTTTGGTTTGGAAATGAGGATTTTAAAGGCCACTCCTGAGGCCAAGTCTCCTGTGCTGATGTACAAGAAACACTCCCTAAACCTGGACTCTTGCTGCCTCCTCTTGCTTTGGCCCTAATTCCAGAAAGCACTTAATATATCCATAAATACATTTCTCACCAGCAAAGCTCTTGATCAAGCACCTCATTTAAAGATTTGCTTATCTCTGATTCCATGGTGAAGAAGTAAGATATTACTCCAAAGGAGTAAAAAGGGATAATCAAGCTGTAAATCCTCACAGTTTCTATCATTTATAACCACAGCTTAGTCATCTTTTGACCAGTGACGCATAGCACCGATTTCTTGCTGAATAAAATTGTAGAAGCACAGCCAGTTTTTCACAGAGCTTGGAACTGTGCCCTTTGTGGGGTTTTATGAATGCAGAGCTCAAGGTCCATAGTATGCCATGGATAACCTAATGCAAGGTCATGTTTTGCTGGAATAACAGTGCCTAAATCCTCCACAGCAATGATGGGGTCCAGCCCTACCTGGAGATTTTATCAGATTTCACAGGGATTTGGCTGTGCAGAACAAGTTCAAACTGTGAGAGCAATAAAGGCAGTTGTAAATCGCTGAAGATGGGAACTGTAAAGGTCAGAGCCTGATCTGCACTCCCCCAGTTCTCACGTGTATTTAGATCTGAGGTACCCTGTGCCTTTAGCTTAGTGCTCTGCAGTTCAGCAAGATGGAAGAATATCATCTTTACCTTTGGAAAATTCCATCACAGGGCTGTTTTCCTTCTAAAACTCCTGAATTTCATGTCATGAATGATGCATATTCTGTCTCAAAGGAAATCACCCCTGAAAAAACATTTCTCATGGCCTTAACTTGAGGCAGATGCTGCTGAACCAGCATGGGGGTGGGTAAAAGTGCATTTCCCAGGTGAACTGGACATTCATTTTTGCACACACACACACACACACACACATACACACAAAGAGAACAGAACAATGAGAAATTTTCCTTTCCAGCCTGCCACAGTGAAGCCAGATTGCACACAGGACTCAGAGCACTGTAAACTCCTTCCTCTCATCCCCGAGCACCTTGGATTGAGCACTTTGGAAGGAACTATATTCAATTTAGTGGCCACTAAGGTGGAAGCCACTGAGACCTCCTTTCTGTGCAAATTTCTCTTAAGAAAGCCCAAGAAGTCTGTTGAGGTCAGGGGTTTTATAACTCCTGCTCCCTTCTATGGAGTTTTACTCTTAAATGTGAAGTGACTTGTTAAGTTTTAGTATTGCCTAAACCCTGAAGTGCAGAACATTTTGATTCATCCAAAGAAACTCTCTGAAGGCCATCAATGCTCAGAATGAAAATGAATCAAAACAATCAACCCCCTGAGATTAGTCAGAATTAGCTCTTTTTCCTGTACTGGTCTGTATGAAATAATTTCTTCACCTTTGACCAGGGAGAAAAAAGTTAAAAAGCACAAAATAAGCTATAAAAATGACCATTAAAATTTCCTCAGGAAATCTGTTTAAATGCTGATGTCATTTTCTCCAGTCACCATTTCAATTTTATTCTGTGTTAAACCAGAAAGGCACCATCAGAGTCACAAGGAAGGGAAGGTTTGGCCAGGCCAAACACCAGGAACATGGGAGACATATCTAAAGGGGAATGCACATGCAAGGGCTGCCAGAAGACTCTGCTCCATGATGAAGAAGAAATCTGAGGAAAGAGGTGTCTCCCTACTCTGGAATCTGAAGTGGATCCTGGCACATGAAGCATAGAATGGTTTGGGTTGGTAGGAACCTTGAAGATCTTTTCATTCCAACCGCTCTGCCATGGGCACTCAGCAAGCCTTGCTCCAGTTGTCCAGGTTTGGAGAAGTTCATGGAAGTGTTGAATTTAAACAGAGTTTTAACAGTCCAGCAGGTGAGAGGCTGCAGAAAATCTGCTCAGGATCATGACTCTATAATGGAGTGAAGAAGAGGCCTCTAACTCAAGGCACAGAGTGGTGAGTGCCAGTTTGTTGGAAAGCCAAGGGAAACAGAAGACGTGGCCTCATAAATTTGGTTATTCTTCCAAAAATATACTGCAGGAACACGAGATGCTACTGGGAACACACACAGTGCAGCACAGTGATCAGCAAAGCATGATAACCTAATTTCCATGTTACATGAAAGAGGAAAACCCTGACTCATATTTTATGAAAATTGTAATGGTGAATCAGCAAATTACTTCTGTTTATCTCCTCCGACGTCAGCACGCTGAAGTCTGGAGCAACCTGAACTAATCCCAGGGCACTTTTAAATAGAATATATTCAGCCCAGCTGAAGCTGGGCTTAATGGGAACAAGCAGGAATTCGTCATCAGTGGACAGCTGGGAAGCTCAGAAAATACTGTTTCCTGCCTGTCTAGTCAGAAGGAAAGACAAGCTCTGTGTGTGCCCTTCACCTCTGACTCCCGTATCAGATCCCAAATAAAAAGTGTTTATACTTCAGAAATGTGTGGCCGTTATAACAAGATGTCCCTGGATGGCAAATGCTAGTGGCTTGGTATATGTGCCTGTTTACACGTATCCCTGTGGTGCTAGGAAGAAAATAAAACCGCACAGAAATCTATAAACTGATCTGGTTTGTTTAGTTGCTAATCCAATCTTCTCTCCTAGTAGAGCTCCAGTAATTTGATTGTGTTGTGTAGGGCACTCTGGAGCACCTGAGGGATGAGAATGAAATACTGTAGATGAGCAGAGAAACTGCTGAAATGCCTTCCTGCGTCAGTGCTCCGAGTATGTCATGAGATTGCTGCTTTTCACTCTCAGATTCAGGTGACGACACACAGAGCCATGAAGGATTCCATAGGTGTTTGTCAGGCATCAGAATGGGGCTGCCCAGGGAGGTGGCAGAGTGCCCATCCCTGGAGGCGCTCAAGGAATGACTGGAGGTGGCAGTGCTATGGGCTGATGACAAAGTCGGAATTGGTCACAGGCTGGACTTGCTGACCTTGGATGTCTTTTCCTACCTTAATGATCCTGCGATTCTGTGATCTCCTGCTCCAGGGCTTTTCCAGCCGCCTCAAGACATTGAGGGAAGCACAGGGAGCACAACAGGACCGTGTCCCTCCTTTGGGGCTGTTCCCATGCCACTGCCTAGACCAGGCATGTTGGCTCCCAATGGAAGCCGCAATGTCCCCAAGAGGGGTCACACATGGCTGCACACCTTCCTGTAGGTTTGTTGCACTCATTGGTGCTGTAACAGCATTAACTGCCTGTAAATTCCTATTAACCCTCTCTCCCCGTCTTGAGGAAGTTGTAACTGTGATGAGTCTCCCCTCAGTCTCCTCTTGTCCAGCGGTAACAGACCAAGTGACCTCAGCCACTCCTCAAGACCCTCCACTGTCTTTTGCCTCCTTTGGACACTTGCTAATAGTTTAACGTCTTTCTTATTTGTGGTGCCCAAAACTTCCCCCAGGACTGGAGGTGAGGCCACTCCAGTGCAGAGCAGAGCGGGACAATCCTCTCCCTTGCCTTGTATCTCCCAGGACGGGGATGTCCCTTCTGGCTGTCAGGGCACTGCTGACTCAGGTCCAAGTTCCCATCGACTCGGACCCGCAGGGAAAAGAGCCGGGATGGCCTTTCCCGTGCAGCGGGGCAAAGGCTGGACCAGCCCGTGTCCCAGCAGGGGCAGAGGCCGCTGGTGGCACTGGTGTCCCAGCGACTGTTCCGTGCCGGAGCCCGAGGGCCAGACCTGCAGCTGGGACTGACCTCAGCGTGACGGCAGCAGCGCTGAGTCACCGGGCAGCAGAACAACAGGAGTAGTTTGCACATTTGCAAAGTGGGAAAGGCTTAGATCACACTGGATGGGATCGCTCAGGGAGAAGCAGCCAGGCTCTGCAGTGGGAATCATGTGCTACAAGGAACTGTTTCATGGGCTTTGTGTGAAAAGAGCTGTAGTGGAGCCTGGTATTATTTACTGAGATGTGCAATGTTGCAACAATCCCAAAGCATGACAAATGCAGAGAGATTCCTTCAGAGAATCAACCACTCTGATAAATACTGCACTGAGAGGAAGGATTTGTTTTGATCATTGAGAAAACATGTTTGAAATACTCGGCACAGCAGAGACAGCCCTGGCAGCAGAAATCTGAATCCCTGGAGCACAGAGCAGTCACGTAGGCTCCTGGAGGTTTCCCATCACATGATTTCAGCTGGGAAAAAAGGGGAAAAAAATCCTAAAAGTATTCTGGAGGGTGATTTCTTAAATGTCCCAAAATAAAATGAAAAAAAAAAAAAAAGCAAGGACATAAAAATACTGTTTTAAGTTAAAAAAATTGCTATTCCACATAAAAGCTTTTGTAGTCTCTGAGCCTTTGGAGGTCCTTGTCTTCCTCCAAGGCTGGTCTGAGTTTAACCACAGCTATACAACTCTAAGTAGTGGCAGAGACATTCCTGGCTGCTGTATTGATTTATTATTGATAGGGGGTTAATTTTTTCAAATAAATAACTTTGGTTTTTTATCTTCACGCTGATTCTTTTAACTGCTTCTCTCCACTAGGCTTTATCCAGAAGAAAAGTCACTTCCCTGTTATATTAACTAAGTTTAATTTTCTCTTTAAGTATGTCCCAGGCTTCTCATTTACCCAGTGGTTGACAGAATATTTTCAAAGGCTAAATATTAATCTATTTAAGAACAGACAGAGAGCGTTTTGGGGGAAAAAAAAATAAACTTTCAAATCTTTTTCAGAACCAGCAGTTTGTTTTCCTCAACCTATTTTGAGTGAAACTTCACGTCCCTATTTTAAATTGAATATCCTCAAACCATTGCAGAACACAACCAGTACAGCTCAGTAGAAGGTTGTGGCAGTGCTCCTGGCAGAGATAAGCTGGAAATGAAGCTTATTCAGGAAATTCATGGTAATAGAAAAGGGGAAAAAACTTATTAGTAAAAATAAATGAGCCCAATGATGTAGAGCCCTTTGGTTTGCCCTGTCCTACTGGCTTTCAAAAAGACCTAACTTAGATTTACACCAATTTTTCTGAAAATGACACAATCTGAGGGACCTCAGAGGAGGAGAATCAGATCATTAACACTGCTATTGGAGAATTAAATGGTTTTTATTGAACTTATTCTTTCATGCTCTCTGGTTGTTGCCTTTCAGATCCTGGCAGGTTTGCTCTGAATTCCTAAACACTTCATCCTGGGCTTTACAGCCCTGTTTGTCTTCATTGTTCCACAAAGAGACAGGAGAAATCCCCATGCTGCCTCAGATAAATAATGCCCATGATGAAAGAAGTTTCCTTGCCATGAAACTTTGAAGGAGATGGCAAAATTTCGAAGGACAGCCAGAAGGTTTTAAAGGCAATGATGTTTAAGGAACATGAAATATGACTAAGTGGAGGGTGATTAAAAAAAAATAAAAAACAAACCCAAAAAAACCCACAAACTACAATTTAAGAATAAAATCAGAAACTGAGCTTTTTTTTCTTAAACATTAATTATTGAACTCTACTTTCCTGGAAAATTATATCATTTTTGATGTGCACTCTAACTGAGAACAATTTTTTGGTGAATTTTCTGTGGAACAGAAACTCAGTTTTATCCACTTTCAGTGTGTATTTTTTGTGGAACTATTACAGGAGTGTCTTAGTGAAAAAACAACCGGTAGTTCAGTGCTGAACAAAACAACATTCAGTTGCCCAGAGAAGCTGTGGGTGCCCTATCTCTAGAAGTGCCCAAAGCCAGGTTGGGCAGGACTTTGAGATAGTGGGAGGTGTACCTGCCCATGGCAGAAGGTGGGATGGGATGGGGTTTAAGGTCCCTTCCAACCCAAACCACTCCATGATTTTATGGTTCTATGATTAAATCACCATCACCGGCAACCTCAGTATCTCCTGTTGTTGCCTTCTGCTTGTAGTGACTTTATTAAGTCATGAAAATGCTCATTTTAGGATGTAAGCATGCAATGTGTGGTACGAAATATTGCCAGGATCAACAGGCCTTTTAAACCTGGAGGTGCCTGTCTCCCTGCAGCCAGAACATCTGTCTTGGGTTGCAATGCAAGATGTAAGCAAAAGTATGTATTCTATTCCCGTCTGTTGAAACTGGTTGGGAAGGTGTTTTCTTCATCTCTTCTATGACCCATCCCTCATAACTCCGGGGGAGAGGGGACAGGTGTCTTCTGTTAATAGGCCAGCTGTTAAAACCAGGTGGGGCTTTGTCCTTTATCTCTTCCAATCCTCCCTTCAGGGAGATATCTGCTGTTAATGGGCCATCGATGCTCACTGCATGACTGATACAATTCTATCATCCATTGTGAGATGCTCCACCCAGGAAGAAGAGCCAACCATTCCTACCTGGATAAAACCTGGGATTCAGAACACCAGGACAGCCTGTTTCTACTGGATTCCCAGAGGAAGACTGGACCCATCTCACCACCATTGGACCTTCAGAGAACAACACCAATAAGGTGTCAGGTGTATTCTGATTCTGTCAGTGGGGTACTTTTGTTTGGTTGGATTTTTTTGTCCTACTACATTTTGATTTTTAATATTCATAGTAAAGAACTGTCATACCTATTCCGATATCTTTGCCCGAAATCCCCTTAATTTCAAAATTATAATAATTCAGAGGGAATAGATTTACATTCTCCATTCCAAGGGAGGCTCTGACTTCCCCTGGCACCTGTCTTTCCCAACCAAGACAACATCCCTGTTTATCCAGGCCCAAACAGTGGGAAGAGCTGTATTTTGCTATTGTCTCTCCATGCGGAGGCAGGACTGATTTGTCGTTCCCTCTTTGAACTGGACTCGCTCAGTTGCCAACCACCTGCAGTGGAAATCTGGTGAGTCACCAGCATTTTTGGCCATCAGTAATTCTGAGATGCAGCGTCCTCCTGCTGTGGTGAATCTGCTGCAAGTAGAAAAGCAAAGTAGCTAGTGGGCAATGTGTGCCATCCCTGTGCCAGTGCTCCTCCATCCAAAGGGAGGAGGCCAAGCTGCCTAGCTCATCCCGAGGGATAACATCATCCCTCCTCCCATGGCCAACTGCTTCTGCCTCAGAGATGCAGTCAAGATCCCACATCCCCCAGTGTCTTTATCACCTTAATTCTTTTTGCTGTATGTAGACTTTAAATACAAGGTGAGACCAATCCTTGTATTGCTTTATTTGTATCCTCTAAAACACCTGCATTTTAATTACAAGTGTTCTCGCAGGGTCAGAGTTCCCATCAGTGCTGCATCACACCTGGATTTGCTCACTCTGATGTTCTACCCCCTGAATTCCTGTTTAACATTTGCTGCTCTTGTGCCTCATGCATGACTGACACCGGGAGTGACTCAGGGAACAGATCAATTATTGTGATTAAAATTGATCCTCATCGCTCTTGGTGTCACAGTTCACAAGCCAATGCTCATGAGCTCATTTGACTTGGGCCTGTAACCATTGCCAATAGTAAGAATCTCATGGAGCAGAGTAAAATCATCACTACATCAAAATTAAAGGATTTGATCAGCACAAGAATAAAAATCAAGCTGTGTTTGTGGCCTTTATACCTGATGGCAAAGTCATAATTAGGTTTGGATGCATTTCAAATGTGCTATTTTATAGTAAGAGCCACTGTTTGGAAGGTTTATGCAATATGGGATCTCAAGTACCATGAAAATAAAATGTACCTTTGTTCCCTCTTGCAAAACATGAAGGGTATTCCTGTGGGCTTGGCTGAAAGGCATCAAAGAAATGCCAAGTGTTTGTGACATGCTGCACTGAAAAGCTCATTATATTTAACAAATCCTGGGTTGGTCAATTCCTGTATGTGAAAACACAAAGTAAAGGGAAAAAAGAGATGGAAAAGGACATGATGGAGGCAGAATAAAAGAAAGAGAGAGACCGAGCTGAAACACCACAGACAGAAAAGGAAAATTTTATGTAGTGAATGTTTTCCACCTCATCACCTCCTTCCTGCCCTAAACACCATCACCACCTGTAAGTGCACTCATTAAACTGGCAAATCCGTACACCTCCATCATGCCTGGAAATTGAATTCTGCTGAGTTTTCAGCACTTTTATTTAATAATTCGGATTTTTTTCATATTTTCAGCTCACTTCTTTCCTAGCTCATCTTCTTGTGCAGCTCAATTTGTCAGTTTTATTTCTCCAAAGTGCTATGGAGGAAGCAACATATAATTCACAACTCAATAAAATTTAAGGAAAAATAAATATTTGCTGCATCCAAGCTGAGACAGAGGATATGTAGGAGGGGAGGAGGCAGAAGGTAGACTTGAAATTGCTGCTTTTGCAAGAGATTTGAGAATTGAGAGTTGGTGCCCCAGTGCAAAATGGTTGGGGCTCTAAAATGGATTTATCAAGAACTGAAATGAAAAATGCAGGAGGGAACTGTTCAGAAATCATGTTTGTGCAAGGTGATTTCAGTCTAATGAGCAGTACTGGACACCCACGGTTGTTTGAAGGTAAACAAATTTATTTACAATTTTACTGGCTGGGAAAAGCCACCATCTGCACCTTCACCTTTCAAAACCTGGGATACAGCAAACTCCTTCTCATTTTAGAGGCAGAAGGTCTCTACCAAGAGTTCAGAGATTAATCAACAGCTTTACTCCCTCCTAACCACTGGTGAGTCATATATCAAAGAACAGGAACTCCAATGTCGAAGTTATTCTTTTTCTCCTGGGTGAGAGAGGCTGGAGGGTCTGGACACTGAGCTCCTGTGAGCAAAGCCTCACTCTGTACCCAAGGCACAGCTCAGGAGAGACCCTCCTACATTTCCAAAATGTTATTATAATGAAAACATTTCTATATTATTAAATTACATAGGTTTCATTGCCATCTGTGCCAGCATCTTGGTGTGTCTCTACACCTGCACCTACAGTAGGTAACATATTGCTGAAGTTAATTGCTTAGTAATGTGTTTCTTCCAAATTTGGAGGTTTTTTAATAATGAAAATTCAGTGATGGTTGTCAGGAAACAAACCCATAAACCAGTAAAATGTATTTCTTTTTTACCTCACGTAGCTTTTTAAGGTATACCCCCAAGATATTTCCTCAGCAATCAAAAGGAAAAAGAGATTTCAGTTGGAGTTTGTGAGCTAATGGCCTGAGCAGCTCTGAGGAAGCTGCAGCCCAGTGTGTTCCCTCCCGTGTCACCTGTGTGACACTGACTGATGCTTCTTCAGGTTTAATTAAGGTAGAACATTGCATGCTCCTGTTTCTGAGCAGGTTTTGCTGCTTTGTTCTCTAACATTGTTCTGGGTAATTAGGCCAGGTTCACTTTTCTTTGACAGCACTGAAATGAATCATTTTTTTCAGAGTAGGCAATCACTCTAATACTTCCTATCTAATATCACCTCCAAATCGCATCCTAATGAGAGAGTTCCAGGAATATTAGAGAAAAAAGAGGTGGATGTTCAATGATCTAGTGTCTGCTTCTGACCCTGGAAAACCTTAATTCATTTAAAGAACTATTACTCATGAGAATTACTGTGCAAGCTTCCAGGAGGCTGAACACAGGATGGTTGTCCAAGCAGGAACAGACTCTTTTAAACAGAAAACTATTAAATATGTTAAATCTCTCCTACAGTCCTCCCAAAATTTGGTTTAAAACCATAGATAATAACACTTCTGCGAGCTGGTGATACGGAGAATTATTAGATACAGAAAATCTCATCTTTTCCCATCTTCTGGATAAAAAGGTCCTTCCTGCAGACCTCTCCTATTACACACATGGAGTCTGTCACTGCTGTGGTGTCACCCGTTCGGTTTCAAAGGTTTCACAGTGAGGATTCACCGATCTTTATCACTATAAACTAAGACTCCTGAGACACTAGCAAGAACAATTAGTTACTGGTTTTGCTCAAGTGTCTTCTGCCATACTCTTTGCAGTTCATTTGCCACAAGCACTCCTGAGTTATTACCGTATCCACAACTCCTACAGGCATTTCACTGGGAAGAACTGCCAGCTCAGATGCACCACTCCTCTGGCAGGTTTTGTCTGCGATGTTTCAGCAGAAAATATCCTTAAATATAGATCCTGGTGGATGAGAGGCTGGACATGACCCAGACCACAGCCCCCCAAGTCTTGGACTCATCCCCAGTGTGGGCAGCAGGAAGGGGGGGATTCTGCCCTGCAGAGCTGCCTCCAGCCCTGGGATCCAGAAGGATGTGGAGCTGCTGGAGCCAGTTCAGAGGAGTCCACAAATCATTAGAGGGGATGGGGCAGCTCTGCTCTGGAGAAAAGCTGGCAAAGCTAGGGGTGTCCATTGTGGAGAAGATTTAGGGAGATTTAATTGTGGCCTTCCAGTACCTGAAGGAGTTGAGGAGAAAGATGAAGAGACACTATTTATTTACAAGGGACTGGAGAGACAGGAGAACTGGGGAATGGATTCAAACGGAAGGAGAGATGTCCAAAGGAGGGGACATGAGGATGATGAAGTGCCTTGAGGAGCAGCTGAGGGCACTTGGTCTGCTCATCTGGAGGAGACTGAGGGCAAACAGCGCAACTACAACTCCCTCGGGAGGGAAGGCAGAGGGGCAAGATCACCACGCTGATCTCTGTGGTGACAGGGACAGGACGCAGGGAACGGCTGGAGATGTGCCAGGGCCAGGCTGGATTTTAGGAAAAGGTTCTTCCCCTAGACGATGCTCAGGCTCGCCCAGGCTTCCCAGGGAGGGAATGGGTACGTCCCCGAGGTTGCCAGAGCTCCAGGAACGTTTGGACAACGCTCCCAGGGATGCACAGGATGGGATTGTTGGGGTGTCTGTGCAGGGCCAGGAGCCGGACTGATGATCTTTGCGGATCTCTTCCAACTCAGGATATTTTCTGATTTAGATTGGATATGAGGAGGAATATCTTCCCTGTGAAGGCAGTGGGGCCCTGGAATAGATTTCGAAGAGAAGCTGTGGCTCCCCCATCTTTGGAAGTGTCTAAAGCGAGGCTGGCCAGCATACAGAGTCNCGAGGGGAATCCTCCCTCATGGCGGTGGTCAAGGGGCCCGAGGGGCAGCGGCAGGAGCAGGGGAGGGGCTGGGGGTGACCCTGGCAGGGGCTGAGATCTCTTAGCCTCAGAATCCTCTTCTAAAGACGGGAAAACCGAGAAAGGATCTCTTACTCGGTACCAATATCTCCAGGGGGTGTCAGAGGATGGTGTCGGACTCTGTTCAGTGGTGCTCAGCACCAGGATGAGAAACAACGGCCATAAACTAAAAACCAAGGAATTCCACCTCAGTAGGAGGAAGAACTTCGTTCCGTGGAGGGGGCAGAGCACTGGAACCGCTGCCATGGGGGATGTGGAGTCTCTGGAGACATCCCAGACCTGCCTGGACATGTTCCTGTGTCACCTGCTCCAGATGACCCTGCCAGGACAGGGGGGTTGGACTGGGTGATCCGTTCTAACCTCAGTTATTCCGTGATTCTGTGGTTTCACCGCCCTGAAGGGACAAGGAAGTGAGTGGGCAATTCGGTGTCTTTTCCCGAAGTGTGATCAGGCAGACCTAGTTGGGAGTGAGGAGGCAGGGCTGTGGGTGGGTGGAGGGACAGCCCAGTTCCTGAGGCAGAAAACACAATTTATACTAAAAATAGTACAAATTGTACAGCAGGGACAGGATACCTGCGTATAGACTGGAGTGATGTCAGCAGGGCTATCCTCCAAGCAGCCACCACATCAGCTGTGCTTCCTGCTCTTGGAAGGAATTTACACACAGCCCTGCGTGGGCTGACTGAAACTGTCATGCTGTATAAAAGTGTCTTAACGCACAGGGGCAGAAAACTTACAGATTCCAGAGGTCTCGGTGGGATTCCGGCAGTCTCGATGTGGTTGGAATGTGCAGGCAGTGCTGGCACTGCCGGTTGTCCCGGTAGGGACTGACGGGATAGCTGGAGCAGCTGACTTGTGACTCACAAACTGAGGTGGAAGCTGGGTTCCACTCGGGTTGTGGCAAACTGGGGTTTGTTCTTGAGTGTTGAGAAAGACACTTGAAGGGAGGAGCAGGAATGTGCTCCTCGGGATGGATGAGCTGGTTTAATGTCAGGTAAATTCCCCAGATGAGTAACTGAGGAAGTTTTTTCAAAGTAAACCGCTCTGGTACTGGTACCTGCATTAATAGATATTCTAAATGCCAAGTCAAATGTGTTACCTGTTTGTAGCATGCCTGTGATGATTACAAGATAACAAAGACATTCCTAATGTTTCCAGGTTGCTGTCAGAGTAAGAGGAATGGCTGGACTTTAAAGCAGAAAACAGCTCTGGAATAATTTATGTGCTTGAAATATTGAAGAAACCTCAAGTACTTGTACTGTTTAGCTTTGTGCTTCCACTTAATTGTTAATCATCTTAGTACCTGCTGCATCTTTCTCTTGGGATATGACAGGTGGCAAGAAAGAAACTTACAAAGCTTTTTACTTATATATTGTTTGAGGAAGGCTGATATTATTTGGAAGCTTTCATCAACAGTATTTTAAGAGAATGTTTTTGATTGTTATTTTTACAGCACACACACTAGTCTCTGTCAGTAATAGTTTAGTGCACTCATTACAAATTACTCTGAAGGCTTGTCTTACTGCTTTTTTGGAGCTTTCAGTATAAGCAGTTGAACTTCTGTTCTTAAAGTTTCTCTTCCTGACTGAAGTACTCTCTCCCCAAAAGTCAGATGATAGAGCCATTGGGGAGCCCGGGATCACTCACATGACCCAGGGCTACGAAGGAGCTGGATGAGCAATTTAAATCCAAGGTCTTGCTGGGTTGCAGCTGTCCGTGGCCTGCTGTTACACTGTTCATTTGTTGTGTTCCTCAGTGACCTTGGGCTTTTTTTTGGATGGGGAGGTTCCAGGCAAGTCAGGAAACGACATCATTCCACTGAGAATCGCAGGCTTTGGGTGTGGGAGTGAAAGTAACCAGCAAAGAACCACTCTCAGTTCCTCTTGGGAGGTGTTTGGTGGTTGGATTTATCACTCTGAAATAGATTTGGTTCCTTAACTTGCACTGCAGAACACCTCTTTAATCTGAAGTTTGCTGCAAAGGAGCTCAACAGGAACTCCAAAAAATGTGACAAAGAAGAAAAGGCTGAGAAAGCTAAAATTAAGAAGGTAAGTCTGAACCAAGCTTTTTAGGTCTGTTGCTTGCCTGTTAGAGCAGGAGGACATTTAGTGTTTTGTCATTTCTCTGGTGTACATGCTAATAATCATGTGGTCAATGTTTGTGATTTAAAAAATGTGACTATAAATCTTCCTGGGCTTATTAATAAACATAAGGATAAATCCTTGTGTGTCCTCATGGACAGCTTTTGGCATTTGCTGCCCTAGAGGACTGTCTTGTATGTGCTTTGGTAGAGACTTGTTGTCAGAGTTACAATCACTTCATGTTCATCAGCTTGTATTAAAAGGGCTTGTGGAGAGGAACTTCAAAACAGCTTTTGAGTCCTTGAAGTAGTGAGGAGAGAGGCTGAGTTATTTGGTGTATCATTGCCCATGAGATATGGCTGTACCACCTGTGCCTGTGTTTTTGTCTTGAAAATGTTTTCAGGAACAGAAATTATGTATCTGTAGCTCTGCAAAACTGCCTATTTGAAGTGCATTCTTTCCAATGCCTTTCTTGGAAAGAAGTTAGGAGTTCTCATCTTGCAAGTGTTTGGGATCTTTGGTGGGAGGAGGGAGGGATTTGTTTTCTTTTTTAATAGAAAAAGATACAGTGACTAATTAATGCTTTCAAAGCCAAAACAGACTGCACAGAAATCCTACGTAGAAGAGTGGGCAAGGGTAAAAGGCCTGTCCTTTTGTCTCTCCCTCTTTGCCAAGGCCATTCAGAAGGGGAACATGGAAGTGGCGCGGATCCACGCGGAGAACGCCATCCGCCAGAAGAACCAGGCCATCAACTTCCTGCGCATGAGCGCCCGCGTGGACGCCGTGGCAGCCAGAGTCCAGACTGCTGTCACCATGGGCAAGGTGAGGCCCTCCCCATCCTGCAGGGGCAAGCAGGGACCTCTCATCTTCTCTGGAGTGGTTTCACCCTGGCTGGAATGAGCTGGGAACTTGCACTTCTGCTTTTGAGGTGGCCAAGAATTGGGTGGTGGAACTTCTCTGGCAGCTGCTCTTTGGATTATTTCACGAAGATACTTCTCCCCTTCAAAATAAAGTAACGAGGTAGGAGTTGTGATTCCAGAGATCTTTTTTAGCTCAAATAGTTGTTTAAGGTAAGCGGATTTACTGCTCTTCAACTTGAAAATTTATTGTGACCTGTGGACCAAATGTATACCTTAACAGTCACAGGTCTCAAGTCTACAGAAATGAATGCCATATAAAGCTCATTTTTAGTGAATTTTGCCTCAAAATGTGTATTTCAAATGGCTGAGTTAATTTCTAGAGCTGGGAATGGTAGGAGCTAATTAAAATATGATATTCCAGATGGCAATATGATGTTCCCTCCTATTTGATACTGTCAAAGGTCTGTAGACAGAGATAAGAGAGCTGGGTAAGAAAGAACAGTATCCCAGAATAATTTGGGCTGGAAGGGACCTTAAAGCCCATCCACTATCCCCCCCTGCCATGGACAGGGACACCTTCCATTATCCAAGCTTGCTCCAAGCCCCATCCAGCCTGGCCTTGGACACTTCCAGGGATCCAGGGGTTGCTGCAGCTTCTCTGGGAACCTGTGCCAGGGCCTTCCCACCCTCACAGGGAAGGATTTGTTCCTAAACTGCTGATTTTTTCCTTGTAATAATTTCCTTCCCTTTGTTTCAGGTGACAAAGTCGATGGCAGGGGTGGTAAAGTCAATGGATGCCACTTTGAAGAGCATGAACTTGGAGAAGGTAAATAGACTTAATTTTCTTGGACCTGACATCAAAAGCAGAAGGGACAACAGGCATAAGTTTTAGAAAGGGAAATTCAGTCAGGTGTTTTCCAGTTGAGATGTATTATTTCTGTTATCTGAAGATAAGTGATTTGATTAATATTTTTCTTAGATATCTGCGCTAATGGACAAATTTGAGCATCAGTTTGAGACACTGGATGTTCAGACACAGCAGATGGAAGACACAATGAGCAACACTACGACATTAACAACACCACAAGTAAGAATAATAGAATATATTTTAACAAGGTGATCTGAAATTATGTGTCCAAGCTGTTCATTAACAGCACTTGAAGCACTCAGGTATATGTGTGGGTTTTTTTACAGATAAGTTGAATTCTGTAGAAGCATTATTTACAAGCCAGAGTTCAGTTGATATAATTTTAACTGCTAAGCACCTCTGCTCCTTATTTTTGAGTTCATACCTTGTAGTGGTTAAGCACAAAACTATTCTGCCAAAGGCATTTGCCTTTAAATCAGCTTTGTTAAAAAAAATCCTGTTCTCTGAAAATCTAACAAGAGATTGTCAGAACCTCCAAATACATCAATCCATTTTGTTTTCCTTTAGAACCAGGTGGACATGCTCCTGCAGGAAATGGCAGACGAAGCGGGGTAGGTGAAAATTCTGTTTACTGAGTAAATCTTGGTTCTCACAACCCTTCCTGGTTACATCTAAGATCAAATACCCTTGTTTTATAAGTCTGCCTCTTGGAAGTAGAGAAAAAACACAATTTTCCTTTTACCTCTGGACATACCTGACTTGTCCTGGTAGTGACTCAAAATTACTCACCACTTGTGTAACTCTGGAGTGTTCAGGAGGTGCTGTCTCATTATTCCTTTGCTGTCAGTTATTGTGCTTCCCCCTTCATTCACCTGTGCCTGACTTGTTCTTTGCTCTGTTTTCTCCTGTTAGCCTTGATCTGAATATGGAACTACCTCAAGGACAGACAGGTTCTGTTGGTACAAGCGTGGCCTCAGCAGAACAGGTAAATGTTGGATTTCAGTGAGGTCAGTGTTTTCTGGAGAAATGGAATGTGAGAATTAATGCTTCAGTCAGTCAAAACAAAACGCTAGATTGCTAAATTCTTTTTTTAGCTGTCCCAAGGAAACTGTATGGTTATAAGTCTTGCTATCAAAGTAATTTTAACAATTCAACAATTTGCTGAATGTTAAAGGGAAGAGACCTTAAAACTCATCCAGTGCCATGGGCAGGGACACCTTCCATTAGCCCAGGTTCCTCCAAGCTCTATCCAGCCTGGCCTTGGATTCCCAGGGATGGGGCAGGCACATCTGGGAATGTCCTCTGGGAACCTGTGCCAGGACCTCTCCACTCTCATAGGGAAGGATTTCAGGCCCCTTGTCCTATCAAATACTCCATGTTCTTTGATAAATCCTGCAAAACCCTAACCCTTTCTCTGCTTAGTTCTGTGTTTTGAAACTCCTCCCTCACAGCCTTTATTGAGGTCTTAAGCAAATCTGGTTAAGCCATGAGAGAATTTCTCTTCAGCTGGACATCAGATGGCAAAAGTTGCTTTTCCTGTTGCTGATGGTGGGTTTTCTCTTTTTATTTTCCAACTGTGCAGGATGAGCTGTCGCAGAGACTGGCCCGCCTACGTGATCAAGTCTAACTGAACATAGCTGCAGTTCTTTGGAGCTGCTTCGAAATTCCCTGTCTGGAACTAACCCTGCACTACACTCGAGGTGTAAAACAATCTGGCTTAGGTGTTTGAATATTTGTAATATAGGGTACTTCACTCCCAGCTTGCTATTCTTTCTAAAATACATTAAGTGACCCAAAAATATCAGTTCTAATGTCCTTTTCCTGTACATTTGGAAGTTGATCTATTTTTTGCAAGCTTTTTTCACAAATTCAGGTTGATGTTCTGAGTCTGCTACTAATGGTGGTACAGTCTAGTTCCAAGCAAAGCAGAGTGTCAGTGAGATATATTTTAAATTATGACCTTTTTTTAAATTATGAGAACTGTTTATGGTTAAAAAACAGATGTATCAGTTCAGATGATTGTTGTAGATCATTGTCCTACAGAGCCAAACTCTTGGAACACGCAGGGGTGGACTGCATAGACCTCCTGGGAAATGCACTTGTTGAAACAAATAAGTGGACTTTGAGTTTTTTTAGTCTTTAAAAGTTAAGATAAATGTGCTGAAATTAGCAGTTTAGTTCAAAAATGAGTTACCAAAAGCTGATTTCATATAACTGGGGATATAACTTGTATGGTGGCATCACTTTAGCACAGGAGGAATAAAATATATTTTTGGACTCTTTGCCAGGTCTGTTGCTCTCTGCAGATAAAATCCCATTGTTTGTAATATTCTGGTTGTAGGGAGTAGCTAATTTTAGCAATCCCTTCATATTTCTGCATAGTAAGAGAGTCTGGCTGTTCTCAGTAGCTTCAAACTCTTGTTGCAGTTGTAAAGTAAAAAATGGTTGTAGAAATTTGTAGCTGAGACCACTTGTGATGTGTTGTGATAAACAGTGACATTCAAATTCTCTTCCTAATGTTTTTGGGCTCATTTTTATGTTTTGTCTTTGTAGGGGTGAGGGAAGGTGTGGAGCACTAGGCTTGGAATTGATTCTTAATTGCCTGGTGCTCAGGGCCACATGCGTTTTCCAGTATTAGGGAATTGTTTAAGGAAAAGAAAAAACCCTCACTTTTTTACTCAAGCAGGATTTTTTTCAATGAAAATGTGCAAAAATGATGAAACTTTTTAGAGCAGTTTCAGACGTTGTTTTGACTGTGTTACCCAACTCATGGGGAGGGTTGAGCAGGATGTTATGTACTGAAGTAATCAAGGTTACTGCAAAAATAAAATCAGGAAAATAAGATAGACAAAACAGCCTGAAATGTTGACAGATTCTCTCTCACACTGCCAGCTGAACTAAAACCGTGAGTTAAAAATGGAGTCTTTTCACTTGTTAGAAAGAAATGGGTTGAAAATAAACACCTTGAGTGTTCCTCCTGTAAACAGGAGAAATTGGAAGGTGTTTAAAAACCACGTACTGACAGCTGTAGTCTGGCTACAATCTCTTCAAATGATTAATAAAACATCCTAGAAAGAGACTTTTTCTTGCATTTCCTCCCTGGCTGCTTCTGAACATGGTAACCAACATCATGGTGTATCTATGCAACCCAGTTACCCAGCTGGGGTGGCTGTGTGTGCCTTTGCCTTGCTGGACCTCCTTCAGCTTTTTAATATTCAGTTACTTCATATCATGAGAGTGCTGGAAGCTTCCTGCTGTGGAATTGCTCCACACCAGAGTTTACTTGGAGCTGTCCAGAAATACTGGGGATTCAATGTCTGATAGTTGACAGCTCCAGCTACTGTGTCTGGCTCCTTTAATGTTTAAAATGATGCTGATGTTCGACTGGTTTGGGCCATTCTGGAATTAGTTGAGGGTCAGACAGCAATTCCGAGCTCCAATATGGTTGATTTTCCTAGTCTGTTGCCTTGCTGTGAGCCTTGGAGGGATTTAAAAATAGACTGGGACTGAGATTGCTTCAACAGAAAGGTTAAATAAGCTTCATGATTTTATTGATTTTTGTGGAGTTTTGATCTTATCCTGGGGTGGTGAACTCCAGGCCCAGCACAGATTTCCAATGCTGTCTCTTGAAAGGAATTAACAAATACAAATGTTTGACTGACATAATTAAGGTTATGTCTGGGGGACTGTGATGCAGTGAGGCTTAGGAAGAAATAAGTGTTTGAGACGGAATTTTTGCCCTGTTGACTTCACTCCAGGAGTTCCTGTGGATTTCAGCCATGCCAGGGTTTGGGGCTGGCAGCTCCTGTGTGCAGAACTCCTGCCCTCTCCTGGGGAAATGCTTTCAGTGGGAGCTGCATCCAGGAAGGTTGAAATTATATTTTAAATATATATATTTTTCTCATGACATTTGGAAATGCTTCAAGCTGAAAGTTACTCTTAAAGCAATATTTGAGTTTCATCCTTCCTCCCTTCAGGCTCCTCAAAACATTTCTCTTCCCCGAACACCTCTGGCTCCTCACTCCAACCTTGTTTTGTCTCTGTAAGTGACTGTTTGTAAAGTTCATTTCATGTTAAATCACTTGTTTGTGCTTTTCTGGAACCTTATTGCCAGCTAAAATTTCAATATTTCTGTTGATGAGCAGGCACATCTAAAGTGAAACATTGTTTGAAATGTTGCTGGATGGTTTCGCTCAGCATTTTTATCCTCTGTTACTAAAACTGCTGGTTTGTGGTAGCTTTGTCTTCATGAGAATTCCAAAACAAAGCCATGCAAACCTTCAGAGGAAGGGAGAGGAAAGCAAAACAAGAACGAGAACTTGATTGCCACAATTATAATGGTATAAAACTTAACAAGTTGCCTTTGTGGGGATACTTAGAGCCAAAAAATAGTGATTTTTGTTAAACATAATCAGCAGTTGTGTATAGACATAAATTCTGAAGCTGGTGCCGTGTATAGAGAAGAGAATAATTTTTGTAGCTGTAGTTGAGTTCACTTTGAAAACTGCTTTACTTGTATGGGACAGTTTGTAAATGTAACTGCAGGTGGTAAATAAAATTGTACAGACAACTCATTCTGATGTGTGTCCAGGTTGTGTGGCTCCTACAGGTACGTGGATGGAGAAGGAGATGGAATGTGTTTCCTGTGGGATGACATCCAGAAAATTCAATCTTTAGGGAAGAAAACAGTAAGAAAATAGAGAGAGTACTAGTGAGAGGGATTTGGGACAATTGGGGAGTAATTAATATTAAGTATAACAGCAAAAACTCTTAACTTACGGGGTTTTAAAAATGTTTAGTCTGAGAGAGCCCTGTGCTTGAACATCTCTGAGTATTTTCTGTCCTTACACACAGACCAAGGGAACACTGGAAAACAAACAAGGAGATGGTGTGGGTTTGAGTTTGAGGTTGGCTTTGGCTTTCCTAGACCTAAAAATCTTCATTTTTAAAGTTTCTAGTCAGTCGTCCAAGAACCAGCAGAGGGCACCTCAGGCTTTGCTCTCATGGATCCTACAGAAACGACTTGTTGGAGCAGTTGAAGAAAAGCTGGTTGGTTCAGGGAACAGTCTCTCCCGTGGAACCTTTGTTTGGGCAGCATCCATTCCCTGTGGGACGCGCCTGTGCCAGGGCTGTGATCCCAAAATCCAGCTCGGCAGCACATCCACAAGGCCATCAGCTGAATGGGGTCAGTTTGCTTTAAATACTCTTCAAAATGGTCCTTTGCTGCCTTTGGGGATAATTTAGGTCTCTCAGATCTGTTAGGAGTGTGGTAGTGAGTAACCTTGTGCTTAAAATTATGGTTTAAATTCAATTTTTAGTTAAATCTTGGGTTTTTTTAGCTGTTGTCGTTCTGCTTTTGACCTGTGATAATTCTTCTCTTTTATAGATAAGGAAACACTCAGTATGCACTGATAAAAATGGATTTTAGTGGTAAATTTTATTTTTTATCAGAGCTTTGATGAGTTTTGGTTTGATGAAGGACTGATTATAATTTCAGTATTCTCTCTGCAGTTCTGCCCTCACCTCTTGCTCAAGCTGCTTTGAGTTCACGACAGCACTTAGCTCCCAACTTTCTTGTTTCAAACAGTATTTTTCCAATGGAACCCCGAGTAGGGTCAGTGGCCTTGCTTGTTTCGGAAGCAGCTCCCTTCATTACCATTCCGTGAGGGAAAGGCCCAACTTGAACAATCTGTAACTAATTTCACGTGCCAGTGGAGCTGCTTTCGCTGGGAGAAGATGCACTGAGAGAGTCTCCTGGGCTCCTGCTTCCCTTTGCTGCTCTTTATTAGGGAACTCAGCCTGGATCAGCTGCGTGATGTGGTTCAAAAGGGAAAATCAAAGGGGCTGCAGGATCCAGGTTTTGGGAAAGCTTTTCAGGGTCTTCGAACTATGCCGGTCTCTGTGAGGTGTTGGCAGACCCAGCACAGAGGCTGCTCACAGCCCTTAACCTAAATAAGGGTGATTTCAGAGAATAAAATACTACATATTGCATATTTCTAATCTCTATATACATATTTAATAATCCAAATAATCTAGAGAATTATATAAGTAGGCCAATTATCTAGAATAATAAGACAAGATAGAAATAATCAAAATATCAAAATAATCTAAAATAAAATCTAAATGTGTAAAAACAGACATGTTTTACAGTCAGGTCTGTGTGTATTGCTTAGGATATTCTAATTTTATTACGCCTGAATGAAACAATCTTTTTGCAAAAGTATAAAGCAACTAACATGACATAATGTGTGTATCTGACAAGATAATAATCAGCTTAATCTAATTTCTCTGCTATCTGATTCATAATTCTTTATCACAATCAATTTCTGTCAAAATGAGCTGTCAGAGATAGGAAAACATTTGAAAACTTCCCTTAAAGATGCTCAGTATTTTTTATTAAATCTTTTTTCCTTTCTTTTTTTCAAAGATTAGATAAACATAACCCTGGAGTCTCTGCAGGAGATACTTCCCTTTATTCTTATCACAATCAGAGCTTTGTTTCACATGTTGCAAAATGGATCATTACTGGAACCATAAAGCTGGATTTCTGTTCCTGGTGGTTTTTCAGTTCCAGGGTCCATCTGAAGTCCCAATATTTGCCTGGAAATCCATCAGAGAAGCTGGCGGGTCTGTTCAGAGTGTTGTAAATTAGTTCCAGTCTCCACAAGCCTGCTGTGACTAATTGATGTGACCTGGAAGTGGATAAAGTCCATAACAGTAAGATCAACTTTTCCTCTGGTAATTTGACAAATAGAGCCCTTTTCTAAAGTCCCATGTAGGCTCCATTCCCCATTTGTTCTGTCATGATGGGCATCATTTCCGTGTTGGAGTGATAATGATTTTCCAGATTTCTGCTGATTTGTAGAGCAGGTGCCTTTATTTATTAATGCCAGAAGAAGAGAGAGATTCAACAGCACCAACAAAAAGAGAATTCCTGGCAGGAGCCGTATATCAAAGCCACTCCTTATCCAGTTGCATTGCTGTAAGTATTTGACCACTGCTTAAAATCTTCACATTTCCATGTAAAATGTAAAATTAGGACATTTTTTGCAGAGTAGTTTTATGTATAAAGAGAGTAGAAGTAATAATTTATTAGTGGTAATTATTACATTTAACAACAGCACTGCTTTTTCATCCAAATATTTTAGAAATACAAAGATTAATACTCACCAACCTCTGAGTGGTCTGGTGTGTGGTGAGTTTAAAGCAGCAAATATGGAATATCCTGGGTTCTCATCCAAACTTAATGTTTTTTAATGCTTTTGCTGAAGTTTTATAGTGATATTTTAGCCTGTGGTTGGAGTAATAAATAAACCAGATATTCCCAAGCTCTTCATTAAGGTTTATGGGGATGTTTGGGAAGTCTGGCTGTTTTCTCAGGATACTCTTTACCACAGAGTTTTCCCTCCTCCTGCACTGTAGAGATGTGCAGGAAGGCTGGTGGTTTGCGGAGTTGCTCCAGCTCATTTATTTCCTACAGCCACAGGGAAATCAGGAAATCTCAGTGTTGTGTGGGCTGCTGCTCTTGCAGAAGGGGCTGCTGGAATGGGATCTGTGCAGTGGAAGCTCCTGGAAACTCCACGTTGCTGCCTAATTAATTTTTTAAGAAGAATTTTAGGCAGCCACTCTAAGTATTGTATTGACTGTAAGTAAATGCATGCTACTTTCTGGATGGGCAGGGATTTAAGGAATTTCTCTGCTGCCAGCCCCTTCCAAGCCTGCATCCCATGCATCCTCTCCCGTCCCCACCTCTGTCATGCTCCAAAATAATCTCACCATGACTATAAACCCCCAGCTGTGAGCCAGGGGAGTCCTGTCCCTATTTATTTGTGCTCCAGTGGGATGTGAACCTTGGTCTTCCAGGGTGAAAGGTTGAGGGATGAGTGTCTTGTTTACCTGTGCTTTTTTTCAGAGAATGTTTTCCTTTAATCTATTAAGCAGACACACCATTTTGTCCCGTGGTGTGCAGTGGGATCGTTAACGACGCGCTTAATTATTACCAAACCACATCTGAGTGCCCGATGGCAGCAGGCAGGAGACTCAAAGCCCAGTTGGTCAGGCAGGAGGGTCCAGCAAAGCTTCCTCCATCTCAGGGTTTAATAGAAACATCTTTCCATGAGATCCTGCAACATCTCCCTGATTTATACACGGCTTTGGTGATGGATAAAACCGCATTGGATGGTTTCACATCAACTCTGACTGATGGCTGAGGGCAAAGTGGGAGTGAATGAGGAGAAGCAAAACTGTCGGTGGATTTTAAAATCCAAATGGAATTCTTTGGAAGGTTATTTTAAAAACTCCAAGATCAGAGTAAATTCAAACACTGTGGCACTGCTGCCTTTAACACACCTAGGGATTTCTCTTCTCTGAAACTCTTATGTTAGACATTCACATCCCAAAGGTGGCATTTGCGCTTAATTTTTTGGCAGTGCTGCAGTTTTGTTGTATACACTAATCAGCCAAGGTATAGGGCCTGGGCACATCCTGCACCAGGCACAGACACAATAGGGAGGAGAAGGCCCAGCAAACACAGCTGGTGAACATATTTACCATCCCCTGGTTAGTCACACTTGTGGAGTTTTAATTGAATTACCTTTGACAGTGAACAGCAGACCTGGTGGGTGATCTACTAAATTTAACTGATGAATGGGCTCCCTAAAATCAATTAGCATCCAGGGCTGGGAGCATGAACACATCCGTCGCTCGGCAGGGACTGGAGCAGGTTCGGAATGACAGCAGCAAATGTTGGCCAAGTGAAAGCATGGATCTCCTGCTGCTGCTGACCCCTGCTCCCCACATGAAAGAAAAACAGGAGCCTAACAGGAGCTGAAAGAATCCGACAGTAAATCATTTAAGCCCTGTTTTGCACAACTGATACAGGATGCTTCTAAACTGCTTGATTAATGCTGGGCAGTATATTAGAAGCAGGACGTGGCAGAGCAAGGAGTATGTGGCCAAGCACCAGCTCCACAAACACCATCTGCTCGCTTAATTATTTTTGGGAGATTCAGGATAGCAGGAAGCCAGGAGGAATTAGAAATGGCCTTTCTCTTCTGCTACAGTGATTGGGCCTTGTCTGTGGGCACAGAGAAGCCCCGTCACTCTCTAGGTTGTTTGTTATCTGAATAATCAAGAGATGGCAAAATGCAGGCTGGAGGTTCCTCTGACCTTTGCCTCGGCGCAACCCGACCCTGCGTGGGGCTCAGGCGGAGCATGTAATGAGGGACAGCTGGGATGGACTGGAAAAGGGAGCACACACGTGTGAGGGAGAAGGAGCACACACACAGAGTCTCATGGAGAGGGAGCACATACACACGTCTGAGGGGAGAAGGAGCGCACACACACAGAGTATCTGAGGGAGAAAGAGCACACATACCGTGTCTGAGAGAGAAAGGGCACACACACCATGGCTGAGGGAGAAGGAGCACAAACACACATTGTCTGAGGGAGAAGGAGCACACACAATGTCTGAGGAGAGAAAGGAGCACATACACACACATTTGAGAGGCTCCTGGCTTTGCACAAACTGGAGAAGGCAGAGAACTCTCCACTGGGGCTTTTTGGGTTTGGAGGTGAGGAGGAAGAGCAGCAAACAGGGTGATAGCCTTCCCTCCCTTCACCCTGTTTTGCTGGATCTTCAGCTAAACCTTCCTCAGGGGGAAATCTGGGACAAATTTGGTTTATTGGAATATCGACTTAAGTGAAGACTCAGTCTGGAGTAGGCTGCATGTGAATTTTATCTGTCTTTTTTTAATTTTTTTTTTTACCAAAATGAAAAGAAAATGTGTCAGTTTCAATGATGCTTAAACTGAAATCTGTCCAATGGCCCCTGGAGGTGCTGCATCGAGACACAGTGACTTAAATCCTTCTTTTCTGCCGGGGGTATCCTGCTTCCCAGGCTAGTGCATTGGGTACCACTTTATAGGGTGTTCTGAAGTCCAGGGAAAGCACAGTGGAGCTTTGCTTTCCTTGCCTTCCTAAGTCTGACTTCATACATTGATTTCAGAGTCAATGCATGGAGAGATTTTATTTTACTTTACTTTACTTTACTTGATTTTATTATTAATTGATTTTATTTTAATTGATTTTATTATTAATTGATTTTTTAAATTTCATATTTTTTTATGGTATAAAATAGTACTTTTTAAGGAACAATTCTCACCTTGCACAGAAAGTCCAAATCTCGTGGGAGACACTGGACTGTAATATCATCGAATTACAGAATGAGATGAGCAGAGATGGGATGGAGCAACACCAGCCTGACTCCAAGTGTTTCATGACTGCTTTAAAAATTTGAAATTTTAATCTGTAAAATAAAAAAGAGGGTGGGATCCAACACGCACTGACACTGTGCTCTGAAGTGCTGCACAAATTACATTGTACTTAACACAAACCTACTTTTTAATTAATATATGAACAATGGGCTCCTGACCCTGCAGAACTGCGTGGAGGATGTGGTGCTTTCTCTTCTCCTGGCTTTGCTCCACTCCTGCTCTCGGAGCTGCCCTCAGGTCTTGCTCCGAGGCCCGACTGCTGCTGCTGCTGCTGTGCTGACAACCCTGCTCCAGTGTGCACCTCCAAACACACCATTCCCTGGCCCATCCAAAGCTTTGGCTTCCAGACAAACACACGGGAACGCAGCTCCAAACACCCGGATCAATCCCCTCAATAAGATTTCATGCATTTTCAAACGGTATCTGTCTTGATTTGGAAAACAAAAAGCAAAGAAAAGACAACGGCAAAAAGCCTTCCGAGAGCATGAAGTGAGAAATGTGGCTTTAATTTAGACAACTAATTGCTTCCAGCTGAACCAGCCATTAAAAACAGTTGAAGAATTACAATGTAAATAGATTAATGCAGACAAAGCAACATGTGCACTATTCCATGTCTTCTTGTTACCTACAAAATACTTGGGCAGTGACACACTGTTAGTCTAAGCCACTTGTTAGGTTCTGTGCTAATCAGCTAAAATTAAATAAACATGACTGATAAAAAAGACTGTTGTGTTTGAAAATTGATGCACCAACAGAATTTACTCCAGGAGATAATTACAGATGATTAAGTAACAAAGAAATAATTCCTACGGCAAAGGGTGAACGCCGGCGGCACAGGGAAGGGGCACTTGCCAATGTGCCGGCCGTGTCATTTGGAGGGATGAGCCAAAGCTGCAGGAAAAATCCACGGAAGGGCAAAAACTCTGAAGGAGCTTTTGTACCCTGGCAATCTGCAGTGACAGAAGGCAAAAGGTATGGAAAATCAGTGTTTTGCTGTTGCAAAAACATGTATGTTTTTCCCCCCTCTTCCCACCCAAAGGATCAATCCTTTCATACAACTATTTACTTTTAAATGGTAAAATGTGCTCACAGGTGAACCTGTGTAGGTGAAAAATACTATATTTCCTAAATAACAATATTAATTGAATATTAAAGCTAATGTCCTTTGTCATTGAATGAAATCTGATTGAGACTTGCCTTCTAAAATCTAAAATATTCTTCAGGCAGTAATTTTAAAATGTTATTTTAAATTAATATTTATTAATTTATTATTTTATTAA
>VXBR01010626.1:476107-486693 GCA_013400215.1 Cisticola juncidis
TATTAAATTATTAATTTATTATTTTATTAAATTATTAATTTATTATTTTATTAAATTAATATTTATTAATATTAAATTAAATAAATATTTAAAATGTTATGTTAAAATTCTTATAGGAATTTATTATTAGAATGATAATACTGATTGGAAGCCTTGGAAAAGGAATGTTTTCCAAAATAAAGAATAAATCTGGGAGAGTTGTGCAATTTTTTTCTTCTCTGTAAGGCATGTTGGTAGGAGCTCTGTGGTAATAGAGACATCAAAAAAATAAACAAAAGCCTTTAAACAGAAAAAAATTGACTTTTAGATGAGATTTTGATAATAAATTCCTTCCTGTGAGGTTGTTGAGGCCCTGACACAGGTTGCCCAGACAAGCTGTGGCTGCTCTGGATCCCTGGAAGTATCCAAGGCCGGGTCAGACAGGGCTTGGAGCAACTTGGAATGGTGGAACAAGATGGGCTTTACCATCCCTTCCAACCCAAACCATTCCATGATTCCATGATTCCAAGGAGCTGACTCCTCCACAGACCTTAACACAACCATTTCTACACAACTTTTTCCCGTATTTTCTTTAGCACACTCATATCCTTGAGCATCTCACTGAAACACATGTTCAAGTCAAGATTAGCCCCTATGAAATGAAAATCGCTCGGGCTGCAGAGGGGGAAGTGGAATATTATTCTTCATCCTGAATTGAAATATTAGAAGCTGACTCCTGAATTATACTCCGGGGTTACCGAGCTCTAATTGAGATTGAAATTGGGCCGCTATTTTTGGTGCAGCTTGGAAAGCTCTGAGTCTTATTCCCATTTGTGCCGGTGGAAATCCCCACCCATCATCTCAAATTCTGCTCTGCCTGCACCTTCGGGGTGAGGAGAACCTTCCTGGCCTCTTCCCCCACGAAATAATGATAAATGACAGCTACTCCAAATTGGAGCTGGCTGCTGCTCCTCACTGAAGGGCCGAGGGGAGGATGGGAAGGGGCTTCTCCCCGAAAGCTGATTGACAGGCAGGGTCAGGATGGGGGGAGCATTTGCTGGACCCTGTCAGATCCCAGGGAGCTGCTGACAGCTTGTGCTGCCATTCCTTTCCTTCCCTCCTCGGCCAGATTTATGCTGCTGTATAGGGTGTAGGATAAATTCTGCCCAACCCAAAACAACAATGTGTTTCTATAAATCTAAATTTTTTTTTGTTCTGCTGCTGCTATCCAGAGGGGCTGGGTTTCTCTGGAGGAACAATTAGCAATGATTCCCAACGCTTTGAAATATTAAAGCAAAGCTGATGGGACTTTCCGGTCCTTAAGTCAGTATAATGTAGCAGAAATCATATTTCTGAGCAGAGGTGAGGGTGGGGAGGCCCTGGCACAGGTTGCCCATGGAAACTGTGGCTGTCCCCGGATCCCTGGAAGTGTCCAAGGCGAGGTTGGACAGGGCTTGGAAAAACCTGGGATAGTGGAAGCCACCTCTGCACATGGCAGAGGATGGAACTGGTTGGCTTTATTGTTCAACCCAAACCATCCTGTGGTGGTGGTGTCCAGCAGGAGGTGAAAATCCCATTGGTTATGGTGGAAAAACACTCCAATTAAGGACTATCTCCTTCCCCTCCCAAGTCACTGTCGCAATGTCTGGCCATGGGACACAAAGGGACACGTGACACAAATGACCAGGTCACAGCTCGCCCTTCCCCAACCCCAGGCTCTCCACATCCCCAGGATCCCTTTGCACACACATCAGGGAGTCACCGTGGGAGCTGGGGAGAGGTGTCCCCTTGCAAGGAAAACACGGGGCAGGTGCAGGTATTGGGAATGGAGCCCTTCTGAATTAACAGCCTGAAACTGATTTAGCCCAATGTATCAATCAGCGCAAACAAACAAAAAATATATTGGGCTGAGATGATTAAGTAGGATGAGGTCTCTTTTTTGTTTTTTATTGCTAGTGGTGAAAAATTCCAAAGGCATGACTGAGGAATTAATATGCAGCTATAAACACGCTGAGGGAAAAAAGGCCAGGGGAAGCAAACAGGACCCAAAATAGATTTATCTCCAAATGTCCCGTGAAGCCAAGGAATCTGCTCCTATAAACACAGGAATTGCAACAGGCCACATGAAACAAAGCCCTGCTTTCAGTGGCACCTGGGGATGGTGAGATGGAAGTAATTCCTCTTTAATGAAGATATTGTGATGTGTCCGAGGCTTTCAGTGGAACAGAAATTCCCGCTGCCTGGGAAAAGGGGGGATTAAGTTACAGAGGGGCTCTGCTGGAGGAGGAACCCCTGCTTGAAGCAAACCCTTTGCTGGCATTATCTGTTTAATGTGTTGCACACCATTTGCAGCATAAACATTTCCAGTTCATTTTAATTTCATATCGGAGGAGAATCATAAAGACAGAGGGTTATTGGTCGCAGCTGCGGGGATGTGGCAAATACAACTTGAAGAATTTTTCTGTCAGAGAGACAGAGCCAGATATTATTGTTTTTTTCCCTTACAGTCTTGCCAGCAGTTAAAAAGGGGATTTTATTAAAAATATTTGTGTAATTAAAATCTATAGCCTTAAAAGCCTTTAGAGGACCTGGAGCTGAACTCAAATGACACATTTATATCCAGGTTTGTAACAAAACAACTCTGCGTTTGGTCAAGAAAGCAAGATAAAAGGTTTTTAAAGTCGAATCTTTTATTTTAAAACATAGGCGGCTTTGAAGTGTGCAATGATTGATGCAGCTAAGATGTTTCCTCCTAGGAAATGCTAAATTTGGATGTAGAAGTTCATCAGTGGTGATCTGGGCCACCAGTGCGTCCTGAGAGGGAGAAATTACTTTTATTCCCCACACATGTGGTTTTAACAGCCAGTACCCGGCTTTTCAGCCGTTGTCCATCAGTGTGATGGATCATCCTTCCCTTCTCTCACTTCCCAAACCCTGGCTGGAACAGAGAATTTTCCCAAAGCAAAGGAAATATCCCAGCAAACCAAACCCAACAGCTACCCAGAGCCATTTCTTTTTTCAGCTCTTTTTTCTTAATTCCTTTTCTCCAAGCTTTGTCCAGTAATAAACAACTGTTCCAATCTGCTGCGCTGATCAAAAGAAATGTTTTAATCAGTCCCAGGCTAAATATCATGCTATTATGTTATCAATGGAGCAAATCATCCAAAATACAAAACAAAAATATCAGTTTAATATGCTCCAGATTAGGAATGTCTTGAAGAAACTCGCCTTCCTTACAGGTGTGTCCTATTTTAAGGAAAAAAAAAGAGAAGAATTAAAGTGTGGGGGTTGGCACTGGGGCCAAGTGTTTGGCAGTGCAGGAATGCCATGATCCAAACTGGCCAAGCCCAGTTTCTGCAAATAAAACATTTTTCTCCACCCCAGAGATGTTTTCATTATTTTTTTTCTGAGGAGCAAATTGCTATTTTCACCTGCTGAGGAGCAAATCTACAGGGAGAGCATGGACCAATCCGTGCTACCTCCAAGCCATGGCTCTGGTAAAGGATGCAACCCCAAGGAGGCCCAGAAGCTTCCAAATTTTTGTGACAGTTTTCCCAGGAGCCTGAGCATGGTCTGGATCCAATGCAGGGTGATGGGAGAAGTCAGTGGATGCAGAAGCATCCCTGCCCCACAGGCCTGATGCTGGATGGCCAACAGAGACATTCATCATCAGCTCTGGAAAGCTGTGGCTTGAGCAGAGCTGGATGTAATTTCCAATCTCTGTTCTGTGTCCAGGAGTCCTACCCAGCAAAAATCCTCCTTTTTATGGCTTGTTAAGGTTTATAGCTCCATATGCATGAGTGATACTCAAAACCAGTTAAAAACAAGTGATATTTGGTCATTTGGGAAGCTCCAGTGTGTAGTGGGGTGCTCTGGCTGTCTCACCAGCAGGACCTGGAGACAGACTCTCAGGGTCAGCAGCTAAGACCATGCATTCCCAGATGGATCCTTCATATATGCTGGATTGAGAAAATCCTGACTCTTATAGGGTCCTCAATGTGGGGAGAGGAGATGGACATAGGGGAAAAATCCTCACTGGCACACACAGCTCAAACACCATCCAAACCCATTTCATGGAACGATGGAATGGTTTAAGGTGGAATGACCTTAAAGCCCATGCACTCCCACCCCTGCCATGGGCAGGGACACCTTTCACTATCCCAGGTTGCTCGAAGCCCTGTCTAACCTGGCCCTGGACACTTCCAGGGATCCAGGGGCAGCCACAGTTTCTCTGGGCACCCTGTGCCACAGCCTCCCCACCCTCACAGGGAAAGATTCCTTCCTAATTCTTTGACCAAAAATTTGACTAAAAAACACCTCAGAAAGTGAGGACATTGTCTCGGGAAGGAGGAACAGCAGGAGGGATGAAGCACCTGGACCTGACCAGATCCATATGAGTTCTTCCCTGTTCTCTTCTTCCCATTCTGTCTCTCAAGATCTCCTCATTTGCAATTCCAAGGGCCAACATGGGAAGTGTCAGCACTTTCAAAGCACAAATGCTTTGGAAATGCCAGATTTGGTTTCAGCTGGGAATGAAGTTTGGGGCTTTGCTTTACTTTGATTTGGTTTAATCTCAAAAGTCTCCAGGACAGAGAGTTGTATGTCTTCTACCAGCCTAAATTCTCAAATTCTGGGAATTCTGAGAAGCGAAGCAAAGGGCGCTGATGTTATCCATTAGAAGAGCCCACATAGAGACATTATCCTGCTTTTATGAAAGCCAAAGGCCAAATTCATATTTATTTGAGCTGCAGCAGGGTCTGGCTTATATCCTGGACATTACAACATACTGTTCCAATCTCTATTTTTATTAGCAATATTGATAACGTTAGAAGAAATACGATACAGGAAATAGCATATCGACTTTGATTAATTTTACAGTACAACTTTTAACAAACATAAAGGAAGAATTCAGCGTCGGGCTGAAGCTAAAAGTGTTGCTGGTGAAGGGAGACGTGGTATCTGCATGTCCTGAGTGGGACAGCTGGATATTCAACATGGATTTGCCTCCATGGAAGCAAAATTGTTGATAATCAAATTTTTTTAAAACTGTGAGTTTTCATCGTTAAGTTTATTGACACTTTCAGACATAATGGTTTGCTTCAAGATATTAAGGTATTGGTATAAACTTAAATCTATTTATTGTGCACAGGCAGTGGTGTTAAAACCCTGGTTGAATATTTCTAGGGATAGACATGTGAAATGCTTTCATTGCAGGGAGAAAAATCCCTAATTCTAGCCCCAAATCTCAAGTACTGTGAGAGGATGGGACCTTATTGGACTCACCTAAAGGTGCCTTTAATTGTCCCCACAGCTTTAAAGGACACAGGAGCCTCCACTCCTTGCCTTTCCTTGCCTGATATTTATTAATAATAATAATAGCAATAATAATGGCAATAATAATAATAATACTAATAATAATAATAATAATAACAGTTCACTATTTTATGGGTATGAACCAGTTAACACTTGAAATGTTGCTTTGCCTCCAGACTTATACTCCTTTTTAAGTTTAAAAGGCACTCAGCACAGAGGGTATTGTTTGCTGTGGAGGATAAAACCTGTCCAGCCTCCTGGATTGCTCCATTTTGTCCCGGGATTGAAAATACACATGAAACACAGCCCCAGCCCCAAAATTCATCTAAATGCCTTAAACCTACAGGGTGATTAAAGTAATGTGTGATGGAGAATGATGGTTTAAACCACCGAGTGCTTGAGGTGAATCGTGGTTTAATAGCCACCCTGACCTGCCTAAAAAAGGATATTTCTGCTGGCTTCAGGCTGTGGGTCCAGGGGTAAGGGATGCTCACTCTGATAGACCGGGAGCTGAGGGCAGAATCCATCCCTGGAGCATCAGCTGGGTAATTTCAGGAGTAACTCCAAGTCACCACACAAGTCCTTGACTCGTTTCTTCCCCTCGGAGCCGAAGTTTTTATTTGAGGCCTGACTGGAAGCAGATGGACCTGTCAGAGCTCCTCAGGCAGGTGAGCAGGGTGGGTGGATGAGCTGCTAAGTGCTCCCAGCTGCTGGGCAGGGCCCCGAGGAAATTGTTGGAGCTGGGACCCGGCTCCGAGGTGAGATATGGAGCCAGCGCCAAGAAAGAAAAAGTGAATTTCTCTGAAACATCATGCTCTGAAAAGGCGAGGCTTTTGAAATAAGAGAAAATAGCTGAAAATATCTGAAAAATGTATCAAATTTATCTTCAGACTTCAGAGAGCCAGAAACCATCCTCAGGTCCTGCCCCCATCTCTGGCTTTGTTCAGGATCTGCCTCCTTAGGCAGCAAAAATGATTTTTCCCAAGTTTTCTCCCTATCGCTGGTGTTTCCCTCTCCAGAAAGGTCTTGATTTTTACTTGTTGCTTTGTGTCATTTGATTTATAAGCTCAAGGGGTCCTTCTAAAAACCTGGAATCCTTCTTGTACTTAATTGCTACAATAAACTGAAAACCTGGTGCCTTAGGAGCAGCAGTCTGGGAGGAAATGGTTTGATGGATGGAAGTAGACAATAGGTCCTTCTTGAGAATGTCACCAAAAAGGCACAGCGGAGAAGTGGCTTTATAAATAACTGCAAAATTCAGAAAGTCCACTAGCGTGGGGAGAGCAGAGCTCTATTAAGCACAAACAGCTTTCAGGGCAATTCCCAACATCTGCAAAAATCCTCTCAACCCCTGTAATTCCCGGCAGCTTCGGCTGCATCCACCAGCATTCACTCCCCAGGGCCGGCAGTCTGGGATGTCATGGAAAGCGATGCCTGGAGTTTGCATCCCAAAATGCAAACAAACCCGTGAAAGAAAAGGTGATTAACAAGTCAAAGCTTTTATTCACATTGTGAGGAAGATGCTTTTCCTTTTTCTTTTGGCTATTAATTTGTAAAAAATAGTTGTTGATATTTTGAAAGCTGTTTTTTTCCAGGAAGTGCAGCATTAGTGGGGCACAGAGCAGGCATGGATGGAGTTCCTGCATCTTCCAAGCAATGCCATTATTCCTGTCATGGCTCCAAGTGACACAGCAGTAAACAAAATTATAAAATTCATCCTGTAAATGCCGAGCAAAGAAGCTTCACTTGTGGAACTGCAAAATGCAGCTTCAGTCACTGAGTGCTCAGAGCAAAACCCACAGGAGTTGCAAATGCATCCCTCTGCACTTGGAACCCAAAATCCATCTGGGATGGGAGAGCCACCAGGGCAACAGTGATTTTATAATTATCTGAACCTCTCCTTTAGCTTCCTGAGTGAGTTTCATGAGTCACCACAGATGTTGTATGTTCTGGGGGACAACCAGACACCCAAAACGAAGAGGAAAGGACACGTAAATATTGTGGCCTCATCTGCTTCCAATAGGCTGTGTTTACATATTAATGTGCAATACAAATTTGTAAACATGAGCATTTGAAACTTTTGGAGGAACCGATCCCAGCCTTTTCCCTTTCTGCATCTTTATTGGAACAACATGTCCTCGGCCCCAGCCACACATGGACGTGGTTTCCATACTGGATGCATTTCAAATGGTCTGGGTGCTTATTTGTTCTGCTCTATCTTGCTATCCAATCCTCATTTGCTTTGCATAATTGTGATACAAATTATCATCTAATTACAGCGCCAACCTCAGCAGATCAAATGTAAACCGAGGCACTTCCATCGCAAAAAGCGACATCCGATGCTCCCTCTACGCCTTTGGCTTCTCCAATAGATGGATTAGATTTGGGTGAAACCAGAGAGTAAACTGCACTTTGATTAAAAATATTATTGCTGGGTATTTTGTCTCCTTGTATTTTAAATCTACCCTCGGGTCTGAGCACTAAGCCCATCCCATATCCTGGCATTGAATATGGACATGACACCTCTGGAATGTACAATTTTATATGATGAGTGCTCTAAACAGGCTCAGATACTCCCAAATAACTTCAAACTCCTCTTGGGAAAGGTCAAATGACTAATAGCTGAGATTGTTCAGCAAGTTTCATCCTTAAAAAAAACCTCTTTGTTTTTTTTTTTTTCCTCCCTGTTACCATTTAAAAATAGTACTGTTATCCTGAGGTGCTGCTTGTATTTGCTCACCAAGTCCAAAGAATTGCGAACTTTGAAATGGCCACAAGTTTTCCAATAATATTTGTGGCAAGAAATACAAAGCAGCACATGATGAATTGTATTGACAGGCACATGGGTCTGCCTGAAATATCAACCTCGGTCCTCCCCCTTCTACATTTAATAAATCATATTGCTTAATCTCATTTATTCTCTCAAGTTCTGCCACTCATTTCCCACTAGTGGCTGTTTTAGAAGGGACCCTGAGAATGCGGAGTGCAGGTTAGCTGCTTTTTGGGGCACGTTTGTTTTAATATCTAGGCAAACCCATCTATTTTATAGTGTGAGTGAATCAGCTGACTGATCATTGTGGATATGGAAAATATTCCTATGCCAGAAGGGCCAGGGAGCTTGGTCGGCTCTGAGGTGGCCTTGGTGGCATGGGACAGAGAGCTGTAACTGCCTGAAAACACCACCCACATCCTTTTTATTTCTTAGACTGGTTTTTGAAAGGATAAAACCAGGAGATGAAGTTGAAGGGAATGGAAATAACCCTTACATAACCTGGATCAAGCAGCCCCTCTCATGCTGTGCTGACCTCTCCTGTAGACAAATTGGTATTTCTGGATCTGCCTGATGAGCACCTTCCCGAAGTGTGGCTCCCCTGGGACATACTCAGATCTTGCAGGGACCAGGCTCTGGGTGTGTTTCCATGTGGTTGGGGTGAGGGGGGATGGCAAAACCTGGGATCCTACAGGACCCACGGAGGTGCTTTGAGATCCAGCTCAATTCCACTGCAATCAGCTGAGCATCATTCCTGGTGGAGCAAATCACTGCACCAAAAATATCTCTCCCAGTCACTATCAGTCACATTTTTAACCAGACAACTGATTTACTGGATTACAGCTCATGGCCAGCAACTCTGGAATATCTTATGCAACCGCAAATATTTGGAAAATTGGAAGTTCCCCATTACACAAATCCGTGACTGATCAGGAAGAGCCTTCCAGCTTCCTCAGGAGTACAACCATATGTGGGGACTGGGTCACGGTCACTCAGCTGGACAGAGCCTGGCCAGGGCCAGCAGTGGACTTGCCACGAGAATTCAGTCACCATCAATGCTGGAAATAAAGACTCCCAAGGAAAAACAAAGCTTTTTCTTTTTTAATAAAAATAATGAGATACACTGCTAAGAAACAGCCCGAGAAAGCAGGTTTGTTCATTTTTACAGTTGTATAGACCATTTATCACAATCCCCTATTTCATACTGGCATCACTGGAAGCTCAGTGAGGAGCCAAAGCAGGAAAATTAAGGAAACCAATGTTGTCTGAATTTTATCAAAGTCTCATGAAAGTAAAAGTTTAATTTTTGTTAATTTAGCCACTTTTGATATCGCTTGTTCTGTTCTGAATTTGTTGTCTGGTATCAGTTTTTATTCTTAAGCCTGTGCCTAACCCCTCTATATTGTGTGTTGTGTTTGAAAACATAGGATTAATCCCAAACAGGGGCTGGTCCCAACCAAGCCTTATTTTCCAGTCTCTGCCATCGATCAAGTGATAAATTTGACTTCAGATAGAGACTGAACATCAATCAAATAAAGAATAAAACCTGTGTCCTTATTTATTGTGAGTTACATGGGGCCCTTGGGAGCTGGAGATTATTTACAGGAATAACAAGAATGTCCACAGATTACAAGAAAACAAACAGGAATTTTGGAAGGAATTTAAAATCTCATGTTCCAGGACCTGTAGAGTTGTAATTCTCCGTAAAGAATCCATGTTCTCTGTGGGAGTGAGCCAGGAGCATCCTTGCCCTTCCCTTCGGCAGGCTGGATGAGATCCCATGTGGATTTTCTGCGTCCCTTGTGGCTGAGAGCTCTGGGTCAGAGGACTGTCCTGCAAGGCTCCTGGGGGTGTTTCATCCCACACAACTGTCCAAGGTGTATCCTCCATATCCCCAGCATAGATCCCTCCCACCACGGCACAGATGTGTGACCCCATGCTGTCCTTCCCACCACGCCATCAGTGCTGGTGCCACTGGAGGGTGAGGCATGGAAAAGAGGGTTCTGGGTCACCCCTCCAGCTTCTCACCCCATACATCTTTCATGCTGCCTTTCTTCACCCTGGCAGCAGATGCTTGGATTTAAGGTACTTGGATTTATGTCTCCACCCTGATAACAGAGGCATCTTGGTCTCGGAGAGTGAGGGACTTCTATGTCATTAGTTAGGATCCATTAGAAACAAGCAAACTTAAGAACAAGCTTGAGTGCTTGGCCAGATGTGGCTCTTTTGCCAAGTCTAGGTCCTGGATAGTCCCTTTGAAATTAGGGATAAACTTGAGTGAGTGAGCAGCAGCTCCCCAGGGCTCTGAGCTAACTAAAAACAAGCGAGAGAGAGAAAACAGAGTTGTAGAAATACAGACATCAATGTCCCCACTTGAGAGTGCAAATAGTAAAAGGTGACTGACAGTTTGCTCTTAACCTACACCAGTGACATAAATGTGGCCAAAGGTATCCCCTTGGGGTCATCTCAGACCCTCCCAAATCCTCCACCGTCCTAACAACACAATAATTCTGACCACAAAAAA
>VXBR01010626.1:492266-546955 GCA_013400215.1 Cisticola juncidis
GGGGAGAGGGGGAAGAGGAGCCGGCCCCGTCTAGGATCAATAAAAGAGTTACTGTTCTCCATTAAATTGTAAAACTCAAAGAAATTTGACATAATTGCACACTAGGGGCCACTTTTCCAACAAAAGTGCAAATAACGTTTAACCAGAACCAGCGCAAAAGGGAAAAGGGAAAAAGAAGAAAAATAAAAAAGGGGGGAAATGAGAAAAGGGGGAAAGATTAACAAGAAAGAAGGAGAAAAGGAGAAAAAAGAGAAAAGGTTTGAAAAAGTAAGAAAAAGACAAGGAAAGAGAGATAAACGGGGAAAAGAGTAAAAGTGGGAAAAGGGGGATAACAAGAGAGAAGGGAGCCGTGGCCGTGGCCCGCCTCTGGCCCCGCCGGGCTGTCCCCACGGGCCGGTCACTCGCGGTCCCTCCGATGTCCCCGGCACGGCAGACCCGGTGCCACCCCTGGGCTGTGACAGCGCCGGGCAGCGGTTCCGTCTTTGTCTCCCGTGTTTTCCTTTGCTTTTTGTTTGTTTGGTTGTTTGGGGGGTGTTTTTTAATGCAGCCCCGCCCGCTCCGCCACCCTGCCTGCCCCGGCTCCGCTTCAAAGCGCGGCCCCGCCGCCCGCGGCAGCTGCGCTGAATTAGGGGCAGAAATCCCCGTTTTCCACCCGGAGAGTTCCGAGAAACTCCTGCGCGGCCGGGCAGGGCAAAGTCGGGGCCGGGGGGCTCCGGCCGGGACCTTCAGGCGCATAGGGAAAGCGCTGCGCGGGATCTGCGCGGCATTTTCACCCCTGCTCAGGGAGCCTCCCCGCCCTGCCCAGGCTGGAACCCCCGCGCCGGCTGGTTTTCCATCCGGGAACTCTTCTCAGAGCCGGCAGCAAAGGGGATTCTGGGGCTCAGGTGCATTTTGGAGAGGGGAAGGTGGTGTTCCCTCTGAGCAGGGGGTGTCCAAGCCCCCATCCCCTGTGCAGCCCTGGTCCTGCAGCCTTTCCGTGAGCCGGGGAGGTCAGCCGGGATAAATGAGCCTTGACGGGAAAAAAAATGCGGGAAGGCCAGCTGAGAAAGCAGGTTGAGGAGGAGGGTTCTGCCACGGGGCCCCGTAGCTTTGGGACAGTCAGGGGATGGGGTGCAGCATTCCATACCCTGCTTCCAGGTGCTTCCAGAGTCGCAGGAAAGCCCTGGTACATCCTAAAGTTTCACTTTTCAGGATTTCTTCATCTATTTGTTGGAGTCACTGTCCTGGTGCACACAATCCCAAACTTTGGGCTGGCAGCATGTTGTCTTTGTGAAGAACATGGAATGGCTTGGGTGGGAAGGGACCTTAAACCTCATCTCATCCCACTCCCTGTCATGGTCAGGGACAACCTCTGCTATCCCAGGCTGCTCCAAGCCCCATCCAGCCTGGCCTTGGACACTTCCAGGGATCCAGGGGCAGCCATAGCTTCTCTGTGCCAGTATTTGTTCCTAAATGTGTGTTTTAATTGTCCTAGAAGCAGGTTTTTGTCCTCAGTCAAATCCTCATACCAAGGATGCTCCTTACTCAGCTCAGGGTGGCCACTGCCCGTTGATGTTAATACATATTTGTAACTGTTTACACCTTTTTTAGCACACATTTACTCACCAAATTCCTGGCATATGTCACTGGGAAATGGGGAAAAAGTCTCAAAGGGAGTGAATGGGTGCAGATACAGCTGCCAAAAGCCCAAACTCAATATCCAGCCTGGACACCTGGTTAGAAGCCACCTCCTTCTCCAGCTGCTGACCTTTCTCTGGTGCGGGCAGTACCTGCAGCCTGACTGGCGAGTGGAAAGTTGGTATCCCAACTTCCCAAAGTTTGATAGTTGTAATCTGAATTACAGGTGGATTTGGCCTTGTGTTACTTACTCCATCCATGGATCTCCATCAGCAATGGCCTCTGATGTGGCCAGGAACAGGAATGGCCAGGTGCTCCTGCCTCAATTCTCTATGGGACAAGGTCCAGCTTGCTGTCCATCCTCTGGAATGTCACTGGATAATGGTTACCTGTCCCTGGCAGGAGGGTTGGAATTAGATGTTCTGTCTGGTCCCTCCAAACCCACAGCATTCTATGATCCCTTGTGGCAAGAAGTAGATGGAGAACAGGGCAGGGGAAGGAAATTTGGGGTTACCTCTTGCTCCTAGGCAGGATCAGCCCCACCTATGCAGATGTAATTCTCCTTACAAAGAGAAATTAATCAAATTTTATGAACATGTTCATAATTAGAAGAGCATAAGCTCACAATTTCAAGGTGACTGGCGGGTCCTGGCCAGCACTGATGGAAGCCACCTGAGGGCACCGAGTGTGAACCTTTATCTCTATTGACATGACATATTATTAAAAAGTATTTCGAGTAATCTTTGATTTCCTCAGCATTGCAACACATTTCAAGAACTTGGCTGGGGATCAACCGAGCCTTTTTAATTTCCTACACTGAAAAATAAAACAAAAATCAAGCCCGATTGAGATGATATAATCAGGAACATTTTGAGGGTTTAGGTCAAATTAATGTGGCAGAGAAGGGTTTTCAGGGGACTTGGGGAGCTTTAATCTGTCAAAGGCTGACTCAGAGCTTGCTTGGGCTTTGTAATCTTATTGTCTTTATGGAATTATGGGATGGAATGTCCTGAATTACCGTCATCAGAGAGTCCAGCAAATAACCAGTTGGCATAAAGTTCAGAATAACTAAGTTAATTTTAAAGCAAGTGTTGCACAATATGCCAGAAATATTTGCTTAACTCAGAAATGATCTTTTAATACTGTCGTTAATGTGTGAAAGCACTCAGGTAACCTCCAAACACAGCCTTGCCTGGCCACTTTTGGGGCAGATTTTAGGAGATTGAGTTCTTTTCAAGCTGTGCTTGATTTTGCCAAGATTTGCTTTGCAATTACTAAAACAAAAGCAAAAAAAAAAACCAACAAAGCAAACCAAACCTCCCTTTTGGTTTAGGGGTAATATTTTAATATCACCTGAATTCAATTATGTATCTAAAGTTTATCTCTTTTATATCTCCATTCCATCATTGATTTATATAAAGCTGCAATTATAAATTGGGTATGCGGATATTTTTGGTTCTAACAGATAAATTAAAGGATTGTTTGTGATTAACTCAAGGATTTTTCATTCTCTGCTCCACAAATCATTAGCAAGAAGGTATGTACCCATTTAATATTTGGGAAAGTCATGGTTTCCAGGCCTGCTGTCTCTGATCAGAGTGATGCAGCGCCATTACTCAAACCCTGGCTCCCAGAACAGCCTCAGCTATTGCTTCTCCAGTGTTAATTAAATGATGAGTAGTCAAGTTTACAACTGGGTGTGGGTGCATCTCTCTTCCCAGTGGCTGTATGTGAGGTGGGACACAGACTGAGCAATATTATGGGTGGTGTAGCTCCTCATCTCTCCCAGGGAGCACAGCAGAGAATCTTGGGCTGATCCCACAGTCCTGAGTGCTCTTCCCACCCCAGCCTCGGTGGCACCAACTACATCCACCCTTTAAAACCCTTCCCTCTGCTGTAAAAAGGCATTTTTGGGTTGATTTAACTCCTTTTGCACACGTTGCTAGCTTCTTACTCCAGGGCTCACCTTCCAGTTTCCCTTTTTTCTTGGGTTCCCAACCTTATTGCTACCAGTGAATAAAAATGGGAATTTTTAGATCCAAATCTATTTGCTTGTAAATTAAAGAATCCCAGAAGAGTTTGGGTTGGAAGACACCTTAAAACCCATCCAATGCCATGAGCCCTGCCATGGCAGAGATACCTTCCACTATTCCAGGGTGCTCCAAGTCCTGTCCAACCTGGCCTTGGGATCTTGGGACCTTCCAGGGATCTAGGGGCAGCCACAGCTTCTCTGAGCAATCAAAATCTAACATATAAATATGTAATAAATATAATTGAACATGCTCCCTCACATCTGTCAAGGGTACACCTGCACTGAGAAATGCAAGCAAATATCCAGTATTCAATTGTGCAAATAATACCCTTTCCTTGGAGGAAAAAAAATAAACTTATGGATGAGACTGTGCCACAAGGAGCTGCCATGTCCCAACCAGGAAAGGGATGGGAGGTTTATTATGGGAGGATGTAAGAGCTGGAATTAAACAGTCTCCAAATGCCCTGGAGAGGCTGCCATGGAGAGGATGTGAGGCAGCTGAATGACCCTTCTGGGGGCTGGAATAACACCGGGTTGGGTTCTATGGGAGCTGCAAGTGCCAATATTCAGCTTGAATTTTTGTAAATGAAACTTCCATTTCATAGGAGTCATTAACTAATTAGTCATTAACAGATTAACAAATATTTATTTTTCCTAAAAATCTTTCAAACAGAAACTGCTGAAGACTGAGGAATTCTTGGCAGAAAACCCCTGTGGTAGCTTAAAACAGTGCTCAGGAGATTATTTTCCCTGATGTTCTCAAATATCCCATTCCCCAGCACAGCTTTAATTTCACTCCACGATTATTTTGCCCCTCATGAACTTTGAAGAACCTCTGCTCTTCTGTGACTGTGTCCTCTCTCCCTGTCCCTGCTGGGCTGTGGTCCCTCTGGGCTGACTCCATCCAAACCAAGAGGGGATGGCAAGGTATCCTTGTCCACAGGACAATCCTGAATTTATTTTGTGGGGAAAAAAAAAAAAAAAAGACAGATCTGAGGAAGAAATGAGCAGTTTATGGTGGTGACCAACCAAAACTAGCGCTGAAGTTTCTTGGTTGACCTCCTAAGGAGGTCCTTCACCTCCTCATACACTGCATTAGTTAAAGATAAATTAAAATAAATCTGTTACATTATTTTATACATAACCTCCCCCTAGAGTGTGTGCAGGGAATAGGATTAAACCTTAAGGAAATGATTTAGTGAAGTAAAAACAAAACAGACAGCTTTTGGGGAGAGTTAAATCAAATTAGGGCACTCGGGGAGGGGAGTGTTCACCCCCACAAGGAGGGAATTCAAGGAAGGGTCAATAATGCCCGGGTAGGGTGGGGTAAGGATGGGACTACAGTGGCACCTGTCCCCACAAGAACCTTCCTCCAGCTGTGGGTGGTGCCCTGATGAGTTTCTCCAGAACCTCCAGCTTGATATAACGGGACCTTCTGAGAGATATCTCACTGCAACCTCCAAATAGTTTCTGGAAAAGCAGGATTTCTCATCTCTGTGCTGTGAGGAACATTTTTAATGTGGCTTTTTCCAGACCAGCCCCTGGCTTTTGGCTCGTGGTTGTGTGAGAGAACGAGGAGAAGCTGCTCCATCCCCCCTCCAGCCACCAGCCTTCCATCTCTCCAACCAGCTCTCCCACCACTTTTCCTTCACTATAGCTTCTCCAAAACTGAGAAAAAAACCCAAGACCTGCCCCCTTCCCCCTCTAAGTAACAGGCAAAATTCCTGATGTGTGGAATTTTCTCATAATACTCAAAGAAAATACCTAAAGAATGTGTAATAAGGGAGGATTTACAGAGGGCAAAATTCAGCACATGGAGGAAGTAGAAAACCTTGCACCAAAACGAGTCCTGTCTGCCTTTACCTCAGGGAAGGGTTCCAGGGAGGGAGATGGGGTGACCTCAGGTGAGCCTCAGGACCCCCTGTCCCCAGGGTCAGCCCTGCTCTCCTCACTGTTGGAATATGGGGAAGGGAAAGCTGGAGTTCTAGGTTTAGCTGCCAGGAAAAGCACACAGGAGAAGTGAGATTAAAATACTTACGGGGAAGCTGATACTCATGGATATGAGTTATTCCATATTCCTGGGCAAGAGCTGGGGTCAACTTCCTGTGCTCCCTGCTCAGCATCCTGAGGTCTGGGAACCCCAACAGGGACCTGAGTCCCAGGAGCCCTCTTGGAGGCAGAAATCTGAGGGCAAAAAGCCTTTTTAGAGAGAAGGGATGTTATTTTTACCATATACAGCCTGGGATCTTGAAAGGGTTACTGGGTACCTGGAGACAGCCCCACAGTGATTCCGTGGCTTTGGTCATATCATCTCCTCTGAGAGGAAAAAATGGGTCAATTCTCCCATGATCACTCAGATTTGGGGTGAGGAGGATGAGGATTCACAACACCAAGGACACATCCCAAATGTCCCAAACAGGGCCAGCTTGCCAAGCCCATCTGGACAAATGGTCCCCAGTTCTTCCCCTGGGGTCTCTCCCTCACCAGCCCCGTGATGGCAACGTTCCAGACATTCCAGACCTGGTGCCGTGGTTCCAGCTGCCAAACTCCCTATGGGGCTGTGTCCTCACTCCAGCAAGAAGAGAAGACCCAGAGGAGGCAGCTCCATGGCCAGGACATGGGGCAGGACAGGGGCACTGGGGAGTCCTGTGGTCTTGGTTGGTGACTCGCCGGTGGGCGAGTGTTTTGGGCAAAAGAGCCTGTTTTGTAGTTTGGCAGAATCACTGAGGCTGGAAAGGATCATCAAATCCTGCTTTTGGCTGATCACTCCCATGCTCACTAGACCACATCAGAAAGTGCCATGTTCATGTGGTTTTTGAACACCTTCTGCTTTTGTAACTCCACCACTTCCCTGGGATGCCTATTCCAAAGCTTAACCCCTCTTTCAGTGCAGAAAAAGCCATGGATGGAGAGGTTTATTTCTGCTGGAATTGTAGGTTTCTGGGGCTTGTTCTTCCACCATGCCAAACCCCCATGCCTGCACTAAGCTTTTCTCCCCTTCCCTGGGGTTAGGGCAGGTGAGTCCAAACATGGTGTGGTGAATTATCCCAGTCCCGCTAACTCCGGTGAAAAGTGCTTTTCCAAGGGCTTTGTTTCCACACATTTCTCTCCATTGCTGCTGGCTCTGCCCCATCAGCTCTTTTCTGGCCCCTGGACATGCTAAAGGCTTTTCCACTCTTCCCTCTGTGCAGAGATAAACTCAAACTCTGTCCTTAAACCAAGCCCACACCTGTGTGAGACAAAACTTCTTTTTGTTTTGTTACTCCATCCTCGGTTAATGCAGCTAATTATGGCCCTAAATGCAAATATAGAGGGAAGATAATGAAAGCTTGGAAGGGCTGAGGCACTGGGGAGAAGGACAATAAATTAGGGGGTTTGCAAGGAAGCTTTCAGTCATCTTCATGGTTTGGAGTTGTGAGCTTGCACTCGGGTTAGGAAGCGCCTTTTGAAATTAAACAGAAAAGATACAATCTCAGTATTCCATGAGATGTGCCAATACAAATATCTGTCGGCAGAGATGTAAAATAATAGCTTTAAAAGCAAGGAAAAGAACCACATGAAGTTTTGGGAGCAGGGTGATGTCACCCCCGCCCCAGCCCAGCGAGATAGTCTTTGTGTTGGAAATTAAAGCCGCATGAACTCCCCGCGCAAAGCTGGGTGAGACTCTGCTTTTTCAGCCACCCCCTTAGGGAGGATGAGTATTATTTTCTGGTTTTAATTTTAAATTCATAAATAAATGTGATTGACTTGCCACCCAATAGCACTGAGTTGTGCAAAAGATAAAATCTGCCAATTAAGTCTGTCAGTGGCTGGTGTTGCTTGAGCAGAAGAAAATCAGAATTAGCTGAACTGGTCAACAAACTTCAGCTTCATGAGGAATTTCAGCTCAGGGAAGAGGAAAATCTGTCTCCGTGGTATCATCTCCCCTTCCAAAGTTTCCTCCTGGCTGCACTGGGTCACAGGCTATGGACTGTAAATTATACAGCCCAAATCAAACCCTCTTCTGCAATAAGGGGAAAAGAAAACCATTCAATGATTTAATGTAGGAAACAGCTCAATCTATGGGTTTCCCTTGTTTGGGAATGTGGACAGTTGTGCTGAGATCCCCAAACCACTCTAACCCATGGAAATTAGCACATAACCATCTGGCCTGGTGGCTCAACACCTCCCGTGGCCATAAATTCAAATCCCAGCAACCTTAGCAGGAGATTTGCTCAGAGAAATGAGCGGAGTCCTCGAGTAATGGAAAAACAAGGTGAGCTGGGAAGGCCTTGGGAGCGCTTTGGTTCCAGGAGGGAGCCAGCTCCAGTCAAGCATCCCTTGGCTTTCAGCAGGGGAAGAGGCTCTGCAGGACCATCACCTCTTTGACTCTTGGTGACCCATCCAAGTCTGAGCTCCCCAGGCCCTCCCCTGGGGCCCACCAGCTCACCCAGCTCTGTTCCCTTGGCATTTCTTCATCCACCACGATGCTCTGTCCCAGCTCCAAGACTCTGTCTGCAGTTTTGGGGGTCACAGGGCCACTGTGGACATGGAGCAGAGCTGCCAGCTGTGGTTTCCCATCCAGGGTCTCCAGGAGAAAATTGTGTTGGTATCAAAGGATCCTCCTGTGTGAAACATGAAATCCTCCACTGGGAACTGCAGGGTTTTCCCACCCTTGGTTGGAGCCCACACTGCAGAGTGAGAAGGTTCACAGAGGACTAAATAATTTTCCTTGCCGTGTGGAATACACTCATCTTAGTTCCTTGCCTTGTGTGGGTTTTCAGCTAAGCTGCAATTAAAAATCAGGAATATGGATTTACTATCTCCAATCGGGAGCATCCACCCTCACCAATAAACACTCTGCCCTGCCAGCCATGGCCAGAAGACTGAGCCATCGTTATGGCTCACCCACAAATAATTGCTTTTTCCTAACCCTCAAGACCTGGAAGTAGCAGCTGAGTCTAATTTGGGTTCTGCACCAGGTTTTACCCATGGAAACTCGTGTATTCCTTGCACATCTGGTTGTGTTTGGGGGATGTTGCCTTCCAGTGCTGCTCAAGTCTGTCTGGGGCCCTTTAGTTCCTGGGTAAATCATCCCTTTCCCTATGGGAAACCTGGTGGACCTTGTTTGGAATAGAATTACTAATTCATTAGCATTCCCATGGGTGAAGGTTTCGGATGAGCACAGCATTAAACCAAGCACCAGGGCATGTTTGGCTTCTCCTCCAGTGGTGCCACAAAAGGCAGGAGATTGGATGACTCCAATGCTGCCAGGAGGAGTTGTTTGGATTCAAAAAAATCCCCCTCAGATTTCACTCTTCCCTCTCCTTTCCCTTTCTCCCAGGACTGCAGAACCTGAAGCCCAAGTAGGTCAAGGGGGGTTTCCATAAACTGTAGGGAGATCAACTCTACTTTTCCCTGGATTTCTGCCTGCATTTGTGCATCTGCTTAGAGTTATTGTCCCATGTTCCACAAACTTAAAGCATTTCCATACTGAACAGAATTCTTCCAGTTCACTGCAAAACACGACAAAACTCAGTCCTGAGGATGCCAAAGGCTCCTGCTCCACACACCCTCTAATTCCCAATCCCAGCAACAGCAAATACAGGGAATCACTGAGGAGTTGCGAAAGCTCCAGCTGCAGCTCTGCTTTGCTGCTGGAGGGCAGCAAGGAACTCCAGGCTTTTCCTGGATGTGCTTTCCTGAGGGATTTCATTGGCATCGCTCATGCCCTGTGCTGGAGCAGAACGGAGACATGGGATGGGGAGATGTTGGGAAGCAGCAGGACCAGGGCCGTTCTCCCGACATCTCAGGGATCAGCGCTGCTCAGAGCTGGAGCTTCCCACCCAGAGATGGGTCAGGAGCTGCTGCCAGTGCTCTTTGCCTGCTGGAGAAACCCAACAAGGAACAGCTTCCAGCAGGGCTTACTGCGCACTGGCTGATGGACCCCAGTTGGCTCAGAGCGATCCTATCTCCATCTGAAGGAGCATCTCTCCCTCCCACAGCATTCCCTGGCCCGAGGTGATTTGTATTCTCCTGTCTGGGCAGATCAGAGTGGAGGTAAGAGCACTGAAAAGTGGGATTTCCTCAAATTGTTACAATTCAGCTTAGAGCAGGGTGGTGGTGCTGGGTTAACCGTTGGACTTGATGATTTTAGAGCTCTTTTCCAACCTTAATGATCCCAGTATTCTGGGAGATAAGGAATGGATCTGCTCTCATCTAAATCATAGGGAATAAATACTCAAAACACAGACCTGGATTGGTTGTTTTTTTTTTTCCTCTGTGATATATAACAAGATTAAAATGTAACCAAGAGAATTATTAAAAAATTAATAATTGAAAAACTCCTGTGTCCATGGCTGGCAAATAGAGTTGAGTGACAGAAAAAGGGGTTCCCTGTATCCATGTGTTTTCCCTCCCAAGCTCCCACAAACTCTCCTGCAGATCTCTGGAGCTATTGTATGTGCGAACAACTTGGAGTTTGAAAACTCTCTCAGTTTGTTTACCTTCCCCCAAATCAAGAACACATTGAGAATAATTTGCAAGACAAAAAAAGAAAAGCTTTAATTTATCAAGGTTTCTACTCAACAAATAATATGAAATCCCTTCTCCTACCGGGACACCTGCAAAGCTCCTGCTGGGATCCCGCCTGTGCTGGAGCTGCTCCGGGAGCTCTCGGGCACTTTCGAAGTCATAAAGTTCCATAAAATTCACCGTTTAAAGCGAGAAAGTTAAATTCAAACCTGTTACACTTTCTAGCTTGGGGTCTGTGCCTGCAATTGCAGCTCAGATGGCTGTAATCGAGTAGGGTAGAAGGAAAAATGATAGTTTTTTATTTTTAGTGTTTTTCTTCTCGTGTATCTTGGCCTTGCATCTGTCAGCTGGGTCCTCCCTCCCTGGAGCAGGGAGAAACACGATGGCTGATTGTTACTAAAGGCAAAAGGAACTGGAGAAAAAATAAATTCAAGGGGAAAGTGTAACAAAAAAGTGAAATTCAGATTTTTCAATTTTGGTTTCAATTTTCAGGAATTTTAGCTAAGATTTTTCAATGAAAATTTTTACATGTATTATTTTTTAAAACTAAAAGAAGTGGAATTTATTCTGTTCGTGAGTGGACTTCCTCAGGTCATAACAACAGTTCCACACACAGTTTAAGAAACCAAACTACAAAATACCATTAGTGAAGATCCCATTCTTCATCATTTGTTCATTATTTGCCATTTTTTTTTGCTTCACTCCTGGCTTTGATTTGTGCCAAATTTGCACAGGCACAACCCCAGCACCCAGAGATTTGTTCAGCTCTGGCTAGCAAAACCCATCCCAGGGATTTTGCACCACTTTGGGAAGGGATTTGCTGAGCTCAGGGATGGAAATTTGCGGTTTCCCTCATCCAGCTGACTCCTGGCCTGTCTGGGATATTCCTGCAAATAATTCAGGGAAAACTTAAACCTAGCAGCTCCTACAAAATAATTTTGCTACTGGAAAAAGCCTTTTTATTTTGTGTTGAATTAGGAAATGGTTTTGCAGCTCTGGTGGTATTGAGAATCGGTGCCATCTAGTCCCAGCCCCAATCCCAGCCCAAATCCCAGCTCCAGCCTCAACCCCTGTTTTAGCCCCACTCCCAGTTTCAGCCCCAAAGCCAGCACCAGCTTCAATCCCAGCTCCAACCCCAATCCCACCCAGCACCAGCCCCAATTCCATCTCCAGACCCAATCCCAGCCCCAGCCCCAATCCCAGCTGCAATCCCAGCTCCAATCTCAGTTTTAGCTCCAGCCCCAATCCCAGCTCCATCCTCATCGGAGCCAGCGGAACATCCCAGCCATGGGCTGCGGGAGCATCCCGCAGTGCTTCCGTGGAGCTGGGGCAGTTTCCAGCCTTCCTCAGGATTTTTTCTCTCTCTCCCCGGCTGTGCATCCTCAGGCAGACCCTGGCTCAACCCCAGCAGGGAGATTTAGGAAGGATTTGGAAGGGGCAGCACAGAGTATATCCCGGCTTTATGGAGTGGGATCCAGAGCGAGTGAGGCATCCAGCAGATCCAGTGCCGGCTCCTGCTGAACAGAGGAGATGGACTTGCATGGATTTCAATCAGGAAGAGCATCAATCCAATGGAATATTGTGTTATATCCCACTGTATCCCACATAGTATGTTTATAATAAACAGGTTCTGATGGCAACTTCTATGTCTCTGACTCGTGCTGTGTGGAAGATTATCTGGAATCCAGGAAGTTTTTCCACAAAAAAATCTAAATGATTCCTAATGTCCTGGTACCTTTGAAATCCATGGGAGCTCTGGCACTGATTTCGGAGCACTCAGGATTTTGCATTCCATGAACAAAGGTACCGAAACCAACCAACCTGATTTGGTTGCAGAGCACAAATATCGAGAAATCCTTTGTTTGAGGAGGGATATTTCTTCCCCCACTTGGAAAAGCCCTACAGCCACAAAACAGGAGGAAGAAAGACTTCACAATTAACCCTGGCTCAAATGAAGGATTTTAAGTTCATTTAGGTCTTTTTTTTTTCCCCAAAAAACCCCCATATCACTTTACATTTATAATGTTGGTATCATCCAGTACTTTAAATCAAATTATGGCTGTATCAGGCTGCTTAACAATGTTTCTTTTTAATTAAGTTTACCAGTCCCAGATGCATTTTTTTAAAAATAAAGAAATTAAACAAACGTAATTAAATTACATGACAGGGGTTAGGTAAGACAGCAAACAGCCCGGCAAAAATACAATGACTGATAAATCTTTTTGGATACTCACATTTTGCACTTTCCCTACCCTGTAGTATTCCAAGAGGCATCCTGGAATGCCCACAGTAGAGTTCAGAGCCCTCTCCCTTACCTAAGAAATTACCCTCAGAAGTGTTTCAAAATCCTGCTGCCACAGAGATTTAAAACAGCTCAGGAAGTTCCTCAGAAAGCTGAGTATCCATGAATTCCCACTAATTTCCCTGTGCTGCAGAGATGTGAGCAGAGCACCAGATCTGTCTGATTTGGGGACTCTCCTGCTGTGGAAGTTGCTGGCAGTCCCCAGAGCATCCCCCTCCAGCCTCCAGCAGCAGGCACGGAGCAAGGGAGATCTTGGACAGGCATGATCCATCCCCATGGGATTTCACCTTCATGGGATTGATGGAACAGTACCAAATTCAGGTTTGGGGTGGTGCTCACGATGCAGGAGCTCCTTATCCTCGCTTAGATAAAGGAGTATGCACTGTCCAGGAAAAGGCAGCTGCATTTTTACTGAGAAAATGGCATTAAAAAATAGGGATGAAGGAAAAGGAAGGGCAACAGGGCTGGGCAATGGATTGCATGTGCAAAACTGGAGGGGTCTGTGTTTTCCTTGCTCCTCGGAGCCCACAGCCTGGAGCTGGGTTGAGCTCCCAGGAGGGCACTCGCAGCCAGGACACCTCATCACTTGAATGTCTGTAGTTGAAACAGCACAAAAATAGTCAGTGTCCATCTTTCAAGGACACAAAGACTGCCAGGATGAGGGCAGTGGAGTTTATGGCAGTGAGGAAAGCCCCGTGCTTGCATATCCCCTTCCCAAGGAAGCTCTGGGCACAGCCTATAGCGTCAGCTGGAATTCGCACCCTGGACAAGCCACAGTCATGGTGCGATTACCGGGATTTTTATAGGGGTTAGAGTGGAATAATCTCATGGAGAGAGCATCAAATCCCTGACTCCAGCCCTGCGGGAAGCACAGCCATGGGAGCAGATGAACAGAGCACCGAGAAGCCTCACAGAGCTGGGAGATGCAGATGATCCCCAGGACAATTCGACATCCCCACAAAGCTGCCGGCGGGCACGGGGAGCAGCCTTTCCATCCTCTCCCTGATTTCCCTGACTCCGAGGATCTGCATCTGGGGCTGCAAGGATGAAGTCAGCCCTGGAGCTGCTACGAGCTGGAAGTGATTTCACCGAGCTGCAATGCACATGGATTAATTCCAGTACTGTAAAGTCAACATGGGTGAACACTGGCTACATCACAGCCTTCATTACTGGGGTCTGGAGCGGCTTTGGATGAAGTAATTTCCCTGGGGTTTAGCACTTCCAAAACATGTAGGGCGTCCTTTTTGGATTGGCCTGGAGAGAGGTGCCCCCCCTCACAGTCACCCCAAATTGGCCTTTATCAGTTGCACATGGACCCCTGCAACTGTGAGGGGCTTCAAACGAGGCCCATATGGGCCGTGGCACACAATGCCCAAACACTGGACACATGGAATGAGGCTCAGCTTGAGTGCACACCATGGATGTTATTAATAACAAATGAGACAACACTCCCAGGCCGAGCCTTCAAATGGGAGAGGATGTGGGATGAGTGGGGATTAGAGATTCCTCCATCCTTCATGGTCAAATCCACTCCTGGAGAGTTCAGCGTTGGGATTTTGGACACCAGGAAGGCAACGCTCATCCAGCTGCTCAGTTTGGAGTTCCCCAGATTTGAAGTGAACCCTTCCTGTGCAGGCAGGAGGTGTTTGTCTTTTCCCTCCCTTCAGTTATAAACTGGAACTGAATCCTTGTCATGTGCAATTTGCTTCCTTGGCAAACAGTTGTGCAAATGGGATTCAGCTTTGCCTGGGCTTCAGGATCTACTTGCAGATAGACTCCCAGGATGGTTTGGGTTGGTAATGACTGTAAATCCCACAAAGTTCCCAATTCTGGATACCTTCTATGATCCCAGGCTGCTCCAAGCCCCATCCAACCTGTCCTTAGACAATTCCAGGAACTGAGCAACCCCAGCTTCTCTGGGAGCCCTGTGCCAGGGCCTCCCCGCATCACAAGCAGGAATTTCTTCCCAATTTCCCATCTAAACCCATACTCTGCCAATTCATGTTCAGCTTCCTGAACTAGCCACCCCACAAAAAGCTACTTCACCTCCTTCATTTAGCACCAGGGGCTGGGTGGAAGAGGCTTTTAAGGGTTAATAATGGAGTTCTCCTCATCCCTCATTTATCAATTCACTTCCAAAACCCTCCTCCTTTCACAGCTTGATATTCAACATCAGCACCCAGGTCCTGGTTCCCTGGAAGAGGACAGAGCTTTAGAATGGATATTAAGAAAAATTTCCTCAACAAAAGGGTTGTCCAGCCCTGGCAAGGGCAGGGGTGGATTCCCCATCTCTAAAGGGATTTAAAATCCATGTGGATGTGGCACGTGGGGACATGGATCAGCGGTGGCCTTGGCAGCACTGGAAGTGGTTGGACTCTGGGGGTCTCTGGGGGCTTTTCCAGACTGTGGCTGCTGGCACTGGGATTTGGGGATGGTAACACTGGGGGTTGGAGCATGTTATTCAGGGTAATAACAGAGGGATTTCGGGATGCTGATGCTGGGATTTTGGGGTGGTAACACAGTTTGGAGGATATTAACACTGGAATTTGGGGATTTTAACACTGGAATTTGGGGGCTCTGACACTGGGATTTGAGGGATATTAATATTGGGATTTCGAGGATTTTAACACTGGGATTTGGGGGTGCTGACACTGGGATTTGGGGAATATTAACACTGGCATTGGGGGATTTTAACACTGGAATTTGGGGAATATTAACACTTGCATTGGGGGATTTTAACACTGGAATTTGGGGGTGCTGATACTGAGATTTGAGGGATATTAGTACCGGGATTTGGAGGATTTTAACACTAGGATTTGGGGGTGCTGACCCCAGGCTGTCGGGTGGTACCAGCCCCGTGCACATCTTGGGAACGCGGAGGTTTCCCCACAGCCGGCAGCTGATCCAAGCCTCCCTCCTGCCATCTGGAGGCGAGTCCGTGCTTTTCCTCAGCCTCCGATCCTGCTAGCAGCCAAATTAATTCCCTGCAGCATCTCACATGTTTCCCTGGATCTGGTGCTCGGTCGGCCCTCGGTTTCTTGAGATGGTCCATGGAAAATAAAAACCTTTTGTCTACTGTTTTCGAGTAAATAGAATTTCCCAGTGAACCCCAAAGGCAGCATGTGCATCCCATCCCATCTCATCCCACGCAGCCGAGGGGAGGCACCACCACTTTGGGATTATTTTTATGATCGGAAACAAGGATTTTCCCCTCCCTGTTTTCTCTTGTGGATGCTCTCTATTGGGAATATGGAATTTCCTCTAAATCTCCAGCAGGGTGAAGGGGATTGATTCCATATCTCTCTCTCTCTCTTTTTTTTTTTTTTTTTTTTTTTTTTTTTTTTTTTTTTTTCTAAAAAAAATTTTTTATACAAAATAGACCTGTAAATTCTAATCTTAAACAAAATTATTCCTGGCAATGCCAATGGCATTGTTGGCACCAGGGTTGGGATGGGACCGGAGCTGCCAACTCCTCTCATATTAACAAAAAGCAGCGACGGATTTCGTGCTCCTTCCCAGTTTCTGTGCTGTGTTTTACTGGAGAATGTACAAAATTAATTAATTTTCCTGGAATATGAAGGAGAAAAGCTCACCTCAAAGCTTCAAAAGCTGCTGACCCCACGGTTTTATTTAACTCTGGTTATTATTTAATTCACATTTTAGAAAATCATCAATAATATTATCCTGCTCTTTAATTACATATTTGAAGCCATATAATAGAAAATCAAAGGGAAAGGAAATATTCTGTTTTAATTCACAAGTGAGTGGTATAGCAGTGTTGCGGGGATGTGGCTGCATCCAAGGGAATCATGATCCCAGGGGATGAATGAAGCCACAGCCACCAAGGGAGCTCAGATGGGGCTGGGAGAGATCAGTTCTCCCCTTGCCTGTCCTTCCCTCAATCAAAATTCAATAAAACAATTATTTTTAAATCACCCGGGTTTTTCTTAAACATTAATTTTCATTTGGTTTAGGTTAAACCACAATATTTGCATAAAATTACTTTTTTATCTAATTACATCAGCAGTAATTGCCAGGAGTATCCTGGGATAAAAATGGCCATTGTTGCTTCCCAGATTTTTCCTAAAATTCATCCACATTGTAGGAGCTTTTTTGGATATTTCTTGTCTTTAAAATTATAAAACACTTTAAAATTAAATTTAAAGTGAATTTTTAAAAATAATTAAAATTATTACACTTTTCTCCCTCCCCCATCCTTATTTTATGTCTTTTGCTTCCTTACTGGGCTTCCCAGTGTGAATCTGAATTAACTCCATTAAACTTAATTATTTGGACAAAAAATTACCCCAGAAACACCCTGGTATCACCCTGGGCTTTTTCTGTCCTTTCCTCTAAATTTCCTCTAAATTTTGATTATTATTTTTGTGAATATTTTATTCCATATTTTTCTGACCATTTTATTGATTGTTTTGCTGATTGGAATTGAAACTGATCATTGTGATAGGCTGGAGGAGGGGAAGGAGCATCCATTTTGGGTTAGAGCTGGCACAAATCAGCCCTAAATCTTAATATTACATTCTTAGGATCTGCTTGACTAGTGAAACCCATCTCTTGCTCCTTGATTCAATAATAAATTCCATTTATTTTATTTTGTGTTACTTTAGTCTAGTCTAACCTACTTAACTTATTTTATTTTATTCTTTTATTTTCATTCTTTTATATTCTTTTATTTTTCCCTTCTATTTTCCTTTGCACATTTTTATTTTATTTATTATTTTATTTTATTTTATTTTTTCCCTTACTCTGCAGCCGATTCTCTCCCTGTCCTGGCAGGAATTGCTTTATCCACTGCAAAATCACTTCCCAGGGAGCTGCCCAGAGCCAGGAGTTCAGAGTGACACGGCCTTGGAAACTTCTGATTTCCTTTTCCTTTTCCTTATGGATCCAAATCCCCGCTACAAAGGGCGGGAGAAGAGGATCTCCCTCTGCCCTCTCCCAAACAGACCCAGCTGAGTATTCCCATGTAAAACATTCCTGTAAAATCCCCGCTTTCTCTTTCTCAGCTTTTCATTCCAATGACGGTTTCTGGCTGCTCCTGAGGATATTGAAATTATTTCCCTTTTTTTTCTATGTTTTAAAAAAATTAAAGTAAAATAAAATATTTGTTTTGTCCAATCCCTGACCTGACCCACCCTGACCTGGAGGATTTTGGAAATCCATTTTTTTTTTATTTCCCAGGGATCTGACACCCATGAGCCTCTGGCCAGGGATGCTCCACCAGCATATCGCCAGGGAAGATAATCCCAAAACTGCACTATTCCAACACCCCTCTGAGTTTGAAGCAACAGCTTTTGAGAACTCCAAGCTCTTCATTCCTACATTTGCATCCCTAGGACTGAGGAGCAGGAATGGTCCAGGCACGGGCAGGATAATGGCTCAAAAACATGGAAAATGGTCAGGATGGAAGATGCGGAGCTGGAGAAGTTCCCTTGGCTTCCTACCCCAGTAAAAAGGTTTTTCCTTGCATGGCCTTTCCCAACACCACAGATTTTTTTCTCCTGAACTGAGCCCTGGAAGGAGCAACTCCAGACAGAGTGAAATTTTTCGATCCCAGAGCCCTTTCCCTGCACTTTTCCAGCTTCCCTGTTAGTTTTACTCTATGACAAATTATTTTGGAGCTGATAAGAACAGAAACCCCACTTTTGTGGGATCTGAAAAATATCAGGCCTTATATTGGAATTCTGGACCCAAAATCCAGGAAGGAACATGAGCATTGGGCTCCCTCCTTATGCCAACAACTGGGGATAAAACTCCATCTTCTAGGAAAACTGGATCACTGCAGGGTCTGCCGATAAAGAAGTATCAGGTTTTCCCAAGTTTCTGGGCTGAAACAATGGTTTCCAACACTTGGAATGGGAAATAATTTTCCTCTTTGCTGAAATGTGTTTCTGGCAAAAGGAAAACAGGAAACCAACTTGGAAAATTTTAACAAAATGGAAACTGAGATCGTAAAGAATTCCAGGCTGGAGCCTTTTGCAGCTTCCAATATGCGACAGCGGCAGAAGCTGAGCCCTAAACCAATTAAAGGCAATTTAATTTCGGAGGCTTCTCACGGAGAGAAGAGATCTAGCGAGGATTTGGGATGCAGGGAGATATCCCAGCCCCAGCACCTGCAAGGTTATTGCTCCCAGAGCCGGAGCTGGGATTCGATGCAGATGTGCCCTGGAATCCATTCTCTGCTCCAGCTGTAGATCCCAAAGATGGGCTGCTCATGTCATGTTCTTCCTTAATTATTAGGGATTTTGAGGGTTTTAATTGAGCTGGCAGATATTTTGGAAAGGTTTGGGTTTAGGGCCGAGTCCTGCTGTGCTGAGCTGGGAATTTGTGCCATGTGTGGCCCATAGGAGCACAGGGAATACACTCCAGTGGAAAATAATCCTATGGAAATCCTATAAAATGTTAATTTAAAGGACAGAACAGAGGACTAAAGTGAGTCTGGGTTTGCTCTGTTCACAGGTGCTGGGGAGTCTTCTCAGCATAATCCACAGTGCCACACTTGTGTTTCCCCAGAACCAGCAGCCTGGAAAACCTTTCCTCCCTCATGTGTTTCCTCTCTTCCCCAACTTTCTGTTGATTGAAACACACTCAAAGAAAAGAAACTCCCATTTCCAGCCTCTGCTGGGTATTTGCATTCTGGGCTTTGCCTGAGGGATTTACTGCTCATCCCTCTCCTTCAGGAACATTCCCTGCACCCAAACACCCTTCAGCTGGGATATTGTCCCATTCTCTTAGAATTCTTCTGGCTGAACGATTCCCATGGTGAATCATTACTTTCTTAAGTCTTTTTTTTTCTCCTTTGCAGGGACTCCTTTCCTTGGTGATCACTTCCAGTCCACTCTGCATCCCAAGAACTCCCCAACAAATTGCTTCCACACTCCAGCCTGACTCCAAGCCCAGTGCAATCCAAGGGTTAACCAAATGAAACGTTTAAGGAGTCATGAAATGACTGTTTCCGCTTCCCATCTGGCTTTTATCAATTTTCAGTCGCTTTCCGAAGTGCCGCGACACAATCAAAACCCCCGATCTCCTGAGGCAGATAATTCAATTTGGGAAATGAATTTCTTATGTGCCCAGGAGTAAATACATTCCTGGCCAGGGAGATATGGACTGCTGTCAATGGGATAATGAGGTCCAGGGGAGCAGCTGTGGCCCCCCCCAGAGTCCTCTGGGGTGAGTGGGAGCAGTGGGATGAGGGTGGGAAAGTGCCAGAGGGATGGGACACCTCGAGGGCCAAGTGTGGAGCATCAGCCACATCATGGACATGAAGAGGGGATGGATTTTATTTTCTGGATGTGGCACTCAGGGCTCTGGGCTGGTTGGGGGTTGGACACAGTCTTGGAGGTCTTTTCCAGCCTCAGTGATTCTGGGATTCCAGGATCTCCACAGCCTCGAGCTGGGTGCTGGCCTCTTCTCCCAGGTAACATTAAAGGCAGGAGGAAATAGCCTCAAGATGCCCCAGGGGAGGTTTAGTTGGATATGAGGGAAAATTTCTACACCCAAAGGATTGTCCTGCCCTGGCACAGGCTCCCAGGGCAGTGGTGGTGTCATCAGCTGTCTCCCAGCACTGCCAAGGCCACCACTAATCCACATCTCCAAGTGACACCTCTGCATGGCCTTAAATCCTTCCTGGCTCTGCCACAAATGGTCCTGTGGGAGGCAGACAGATGGATTAGGCTGGAGAGGTGCTGGATGAGCTGGATAACAGGAACTGTCTTGGATAGGCAGCAGTTGGGCTTTATCTGCTCTTTTAAACCTGCTCAGGTCAAGGTGTTGAGCAGCAGAATCCACACAGAGAGGTTATGAAATAAATCAAAAATCAAAATGGATTGAATAAAAATTAAATTAAAAGAAACTCAAAGAAAAAATAATTAGCCAACAAATGAAATAAAAAATAAAAATGAAAATTTTATTAAACTAAAAGAGTTGAAATAAGAGAAAATATGAAGAAAATATAAGAAAAGAAGCAGTTTGGTCTTCAATTCTAATTCCAGGTTTAGCCCTTCTTAACCCAGTCCTCCTTTCCCTCATCACAATCAACCTGCCCCAGCACACCAAATCCACCCTGTTCTGAGTCTGGAAAAGGACTTTTCCCCCCTTATCTCAACAATGACAAACAAACAGGGTCCATTTCCTCTTTTGCTCCTTCTGTTGGCACTGCCCTACCCCAATTTTCCCGCCTGGTAAGGCTGGTGGGTGCTGATGGGACCATCCTGTCACACTGTGGGAAGGATGTATCCCTCTTTTGGCACTTTCCCTGAGTGGGATGAAGCCAAAAGCCCACTAAATTCCACCTCTGGAAGGAATATTTCCAAGGTGTTTGGGACAAACTGGGCACATCCCAGCTTGGAGAGCAATCAGCCCTCAGCCGAGTTCAGGAGGTCCTGATTTTCCTGGGGGAAGTGCTTTAATCAAGATTAATCTTTTCCAGTTTTCAGTAATCGGAGCTCTTCCTGAGTTTTCCTCAACTCTGCTTTAGGATGAAATTATCGAATTTCCATGGCAATTAACAGAGGAAGGCTGAGCACAAGGATCGTTCTGTGGGATGGGTGGCAGGGAACAAGTGACACTGGGTTGGGCAAGCTGTAGGAATGGTCTCTGTGGGATGTGTTCCCATAAAATCTGTCACCCTGGAACACAGTTTTTACCTGAGGCATCGCTGACCTCATGATGCTCACGAGCACCTGAATCCTGCTCTCAGGCGCTGTGATTGGGGGATAAGACTGAGAGTGATTAGCAGAAGAAGGAACTTTGACCTGGATTTAGGATTTAGCTGAATATCCCTCAAATCCCTTTTACCTTAAAGCCACCTCGTGGCAAAGCCCTGGCACAAGTGACAGGCATGTGGGGAGCTCCAAGGGGATGGGACAAACCAGGGGGCATATCCCGACCTCAGCCACATGAAAGGGACCACCCTGGGATCAGCTGATCCAACCTCACTGGTCTCCCCCTGGAGAGAAAAGCAGAGAAAAAGGAAGGCAAGTGAGGAAAGGGAAACAGGGGTGGAAAGAAAGGAAATGGGGACAGGGAAAATGGGGTTAAGAAAGGAAGTTAAGGTTAAGGGCAGAGAAAACTGGAGAAAAAGGAACTGGGGAAAGGGATACTGGGAAAGAGAAATTAGAAAACAGAAGTGGGGATAAAGGAAGAAAGCAGGGAAGGGGAAGGAACAGGAAAAGAAGGGAAAGGAAAGCAGAGAAAAAGGAAGTAGGGAAAGGGAAGCAGGGGGAAAAGAAAGGTAATGGGGAGAGGGAAAAGTGGGGAAAGAAAAGAATTGAGATGGAAGTGAAGGAAAAATAAAGGAAATGGGGAAAAAGAAATGAGGAAAAAGGAAAGGTAGTGGGAAAAGACAAAAGAAAATGGCGAAATGGGGACCGCCTCCTGCCCTGAGCAGCCCTGTCTTCCGTGCCATATGGGATGGGATTAACAATGCAAGGATGCATCCAAGGAAACCCCTCTGACTCGGCTCTGTGGCACAGCAGAACCAGAATATTCCATATTCAAGCAGAGGCAGCCAGAGGAACTGGACTTTCCAAAACACGCATTCAAGTGGGGTTTGGATCCTGCTGTGTACTCCGAGCTGTGTTAGAGCTGCCCCAGCCTCACATCTCCTGGCAGGGGAAGCAGGAGGAGCCATGTGATCCCGCTCTGGCCGGGATGCAGCAGCTGGAAAGGAGGGGAATCGCTGTGACGTGGCCACGGACAACGGCTTAGGAGTCAAAGGGGAGGGCAAAGAGCAGGATAATGCAGCTTCCAAGGACATATATTTAAGGGAAAATCTCTGCAGCATCTGCTTAGGACATCGGGCATTTCCCTCAGCAAGCCATTCCTAAATAATTGTCCTCCTCTTTTAATGCAAGTCGCATTGTGCATGATTTAAAACTCTAAAAGAGGGAGACACCTGTGGACACAGCCCCAGCCCCAATCTGAGCCCTGGAAAGGCATTATTCCTGCCCAGCATCTCCCGGGATTGGGTTACCCGGCATAATTCACTTACAACTCACAAACAATAAATCCTCGAGCAGTTGGTTGAGGAATCCGGCTAAGGAGTGATGGAAGTGAGTGATTGAATCCAAATGGCTCCGCAGCCCGGGCTGCCGGACTCACTGAACACCCAAATTAACAATATTTCGAGACATGATGAACTGCAGACCTAGAAAACTGCTCCCCAAGTGCACCTTAAAGCACAGCGAGACCTTTTTCAGGGAGATTTTTAGATAAATGTTAGAAAAAAAGAGAAGTTTGCATCACTTTCCTTCCATTTGGTTGAATTCCTGTAAGAAATGTCCTTTTCTGCTGAGGAGGCTGGGACAGGTTGGTGGCACCAGAGTGAGCCTGGGGCTGCTTCAGGCACAAATCAATTTGGCAGAGAAATAAAGAGGGAGAGTCTGATTAAAAAAAAAAATCCTCTAAAAGGTGGAATCAGACACAGCACTAACTCTGCGATACTCTCAGCAGGCATCAGGCAGGACCATCAGTCCCTGACAATCGTTGGATGATCCAAGGTGTCACCTCCACCTCTGGCCAACAGGAAAGGTGGGAGCTGTCCCATGGCTGGGCTCCTCTCTGCCAGGGTCACATTCCATGAGCTTCTGCTGCCCAGGATTTATGACAGAGCAGAAAAGAGCAGGAAGCCACTAAATACTGATATTTGCCCATTATCATCAGATATTTGGGCTGGCTTTGGAATTGCTGTCTTCTGCTCCCATTGAGCAGGCACATCCTCTGTTCAGCCCTGCCAGAAATAATCCAGGTTCAGGTCAGCACCAAGACAAGGGGATCTGGGGCTTTGCTTCAGAGGGAGATGAAGATTCAAGGATGAAAACTCCATGATTGTGTTGTCTCTGCCTTGCAGGAAAATCCATATTTGTCGGACTTGTTCATCCATGTCTATGTCCACATTTCAGTCATTCCGGGAGAATCTGTTCCTTCCACCTGGATGGACTTTGGGGAGGGATGGTCTCCCAGGAGCCCAGTGCAGCCCCCAAATGCATCAGAGCAACCAGACCGGGTTGCTCCAAGTTCTCCAACTTGGCTTTGGACACTTTGAGGGATGGGGCAGCCATGGCTTCTCTGGGCACCCTGTGCCAGGGCCTCGCCACCCTCCCAGGGAGAAAATCTTCCCCAGTATCCCATCTCACCCTGCCCTCTGGCAGTGGGAAGCCATTCCCTGTGTCTTTTCCCTGTTTCTGGGTATCAGGTTCAATCCTGATGTCGTGACATTTGGACTGACAGTGTCACAGAACAGCTGATGCCACTCTGGGATATTTTCCCTATCAATAATTCACACTAGGGATCGATGCCAACATGAGGGATTTTCTCTCTGTAAATCTCTGCCTTGTTCAACTCCATTCCACAAGCCCCTGACCCACACCTGGCCAAGCCCCTGAGCACATGGGTTGCTCAAAACATCTGGGAAAACCTATCTACTGCAGCAAATCCATATTTTTTAGCTTAAATTCACAGGGCTGCATCTTAAATCAATGGGACAATCAATCAATGGGATTTTTCCCTTTGTAAAGACTCTGGGGCCAGAATTTAATACAAAAAGTCAAGGGGGTTTCTCCTGAAGATGAAGTTTCTAAAAATGAATATTACAGCATTGTTTTCACCCTTATTGACTGTGTCATGCTGTTATTGCCTCCAGTCATTTTTTTAGGAAACAAATAAACAGCCAGGATTTGTCAGTCTAAGCAATAATCTATAGTGGCAGCAAACTTAATCTGGTGTTAATTAGGCTTGTGGAAAACTAAATCAAGCATCAGAAACCACAGATTATTTTAGGCTTCCTCTAGCATAAACACAAAGGCTTGAGGATCCATAACATATTATTTTTGTTGACAGTTTTCCACTTTTCCCCCAATTTATTTCATGGATCTGATAGGCTGCTCCTTGATTGCTTTTAGCTCTGTCTTCTTTTGGCCTCAGTGTGGCAGTTTGTTAATCCTTCCTATTTTTGTGTGTTTAAGCAGGATTACAAACTTCAAATACATTGTAAAAGGAACCTGTATACAATCTTTCAAAACCACTTAAGTGGGCCAATGACAGAAGTCCCAGCCCTGCAAGGAAATACAGAACATTTCGGAAATCATCCCCGCTGTTTATTTAGAAGCCATTTTTAATTACTCAGCAGGAATGAATGAAAGAACTAGAAAATGGAGAGAGACAGAGGGGCTTGCATTGAGTTACAGATCATGGAGAACAAGGGAGGGATGGTCAGGCTTTCAAGTCTGGGGAATTTTGGGGTGTAATTATGTCCTGTGGGTTTATTGACAATCAGACAAAACTAAACCGCAAATACATTGCAAAGAGAAGAGGGATTTCTTGAAAGGCTCAATGCAGCATCCTCTGGAAAATCAGGAGGAATTTCCCCACAGAAAGGGTGGCCAGGCATTGCAGGGAGGTGGTTGAGGCGTCCAAGGAAGGACTGGACATAGCAGTTCCTGGTCAGCAGCCACCAGGATGCTGATTTGTCCAAACTGCTTCCAAAACTTCAGCTCCAGAGCAATCCTGGCACTCCTGGCTGGGATTTCTTACAGGGGCCACTCACAGAAGGCCCATCCTGTCAACAAGTGCTCATTCTTCATGGAGTTTCTCTTCCCTTAAAAGCCAATCTTAGCCTGCCTGAGAAAGAATGGAGTGTTCATTTATTGGGACAAGATGATTTTCAAGCTGATTTGCATTAATATTGGAAGTGGGAATTTTTTTTTTGTTCCTGTTTCTTTCCAGGAAAAACTGAAGTCATAGGAGAGCGAGCCATGGCTTGCCTGGTTTTGATCACTCAGAGGACTTAGAAGCAAACTCCTCAAAGTAAATATTTCCTAGGAAGATCATTAAGGGTGCGACCAACATGTAGGGAACAGCAACAGGAAAATAGTGCTTTAAAGCTAATCCCAGCCCATGCTGCATTCATTAGTGAATGACATTGTAGCTGGAACAGGAAAAAATAAAAAGCCATGGAGCAGAATGGTATTCCAATTGTTAAATGCTTCTGGATCACTCCAGTTATCCCACTTCAAATGGCAATTGTTCTCCACATGTTTAGTAAAGGCAAAAGTTCTCACAGACACCAGTTTCAGGTGGGCACAGAAGGCAGGAATGTTGGTGCTCCACTGATAAGTAGGCTGGGAGCTGTTATCACTGAGATATCCAACATGCTAGGAAATTATTTAGGAGATGATGCCTTGCTCTCTGTGACACTAGGGGGAAATAATCATTTTCATAGAATCATGGAATCACAGAAGAGTTTAGATTGGAAGTGACCTCAAAAATCATCTCATTCCACACCTTGCGCTATCCCAGGTTGCTCCAAGCCCCATCCAGACACCTCCAAGGATCCAGGAGCAGTCACAGCTTCTCTGGGCACCTTGTGGCAGGGCCTTCCCATGCTCACAGGGAAGGATTCCTCCCCAGTATCCCATCTAAGCCTGAACCTTGTCAGTGTGAATCCATTCCCCCCATCCTATCATTCCTTGCCCTTGTAAGAAGATGTACCAGGAAAAAACTAGCAGCTGGGGCAGCCCAACCCAGGGTTGCTCCCTCTACCTGGAGTTCCCGGAGAACCCTGCCTGGATGAGGCAAATGAGCAGGAGGGGAGCACCCATGGGTGCTGTCTCTCCTGCCCAGGATGCCTTCTGACAGCTGCTGCTTGCTAAAAAACAGCTTAAAAAAAAAAAGCTGACGTGCTGGGGGAGCTGCAGGAAGACAGATAAGAAGCAGCTGCTCTCCTTCCTGCCTGCCCCTCCTTGGGCCTTTATCTGGCCAGGCCACGCTGCCTGTCCCCTCCAGGGTGAGGGACCTGGCTTTGGGGACAGAGGATTTCAGGGGCTGGAGCACCTTCAGAGAAGGGAACAGAGCTGGGAAGGACCTGGAGCTCCAGGAGCAGCTGAGGGAGCTGGGGAAGGAGCTCAGCCTGGAGAAAAGGAGGCTCAGAGGAGGGGCTGTGACTCTGCACAGCTCCCTGACAGGAGGGGACAGCCTGGGAGGCATGGGGGGTCAGGCTCTGCTCCCAGGGAACAGAGACAGGATGAGAGGGAACGATCTCGAGCTGCACCAAAGGAGGTTCAAGCTGGACATCAGGAAGAATTTATTCCCTGGAAGAACGGCCAGAGACTGGAAGGGCCACCCAGGGAAGTGGAGTATCCGCAATAGAAGTGTTCAAAAATCAAGCAGATGTGGGCCTTGGTGATGGGGTTTAGTGGTGGGACTTGATTGAAGGTTGGACTTGATGATCTTGGAGGTCTTTTCTGACCTTAATGATTCTCTGATTTTTTTAATGACGTGATCAAACACCTGGTTACCCCTTGGCTCTTGTAATCCATCTTTCAAATCAGAATTTCTAACTGATGAAAAATAATTTTTGGTAATCATAAAGTTTCTCTGCCTTGCAACACTGGTACAATTGAAAATGAAGGAATTAAAGAAGCTCCATGAGAGATTCCAGCCAAAAATTGATGCCAAATCCTACAGTTTTATAAGAATTTTTTGATACAAATACACCCAAGCACGATCATATTGGACATGGACAGTCAGAAATTTGGGAAATTCAAGATATTTCAGAATTACCACAGCTTTGAGTGCTGCTCTAGGTTTTCAAGAGTATTAAATTAAACTTTTTCTGTACATCCATGAGTTTATTAAAGAAGAAGCAGGGAAAATTAAGGAAGAACAAATATTAATTTCTCAATCTGTGACTTTGCTTTACTTTGCCACAAGATGGAGCCTTAAGATTAAATCATTTGTTTGAGGTTTGATAGGTATTTAAGAACTCAGCCCCATTTGAAGATGGAGGTTGGATTTTCTCAGATGATTATCTATGTTTTTTAAATGGATGATGGCTTTCATCATCTCTAATTAGTCAGATATGAGGAAACTATGAAGACTCTGTCAAAATAGGTGCCAGTGGCATAACTCACAGGAGGATGATACTGAACAACGCAGTTTTTTTTCTATAATAAGAATTCACACTCCAAACCAGGTGATATTACCTTAGAGGGAGGACATGGGGAAGAAATGGCACTTTGTGAGGAAGTTGAGGCATGAATGGGGGCAAAAGAAGGGTATTGGGGAAGCTATGGCCTTTTTTTCTCCTTTTTCTTCTCCTGGTTCATGTTTACTTCTGCAAAATCCTCTAATTATGTATCCCACGGTTATTTCTGAAGTGCAGAGGGTAATGATCCATGTGAATGTTGTTCTGAGTCCAGGATTTGATATCAGCAGCTGAATTTGAATCAGCCCTTGCAGCAAGATCCTTCTTTCTGCCCCTTGCCAACAAGCACTTCCCCAAAATATAAAGCCTGAGTGCACAAATTTCATCTTTTGATTTCACTTCCCTTTGGCCTTTTTGTTTCCCACAGTACTTTCCTGGTGGGTTGTTTTCATTTTCTAGTTGAAATTATTCTGGAAAAACTGGGAAAAGAAGTGAGGTTTGGATTTTTTGATGAGGGCATTTGCACTCTAGAGAATTCTCTGAAAGGGGTTTTACAAAAAAAAAAAAAAAAAAAAAAACCAACAAAAAACCACAAAAAACCAAAAAAAACCCCCCCAAACAAACAAACAAAAACAACAAAAAAGGACAAAACAAAAAACCAACCAAACAAACAAATAAAACAACAGAACACCCACAAACAAACAAACAACAACAACAACAAAAAAACCCCAAACCAAACAAACCCACCATCAACCCACAAATGTGTGTATTTAGGCATCATTCCTGCAAGAAGACTTCTTGGCATACCCATCTCTGTGGCCTCCTGTCTCCTCTGAGTCATGGATCCCAAAGGAATGGTCCTGCTCTTGGATCAAGTGTGTCCCTGCTGAATGTCACCCTTGGCATCACATTAAATTAAATATTGGGAGGAAATTGTTCCCTGTGAGGGTGGAGAGGCCCTGGCACAGGGGGCCCAGAAAAGCTGTGGCTGCCCCTGGATCCCTGGAAGTGTCCAAGGCCAGGCTGGATGGGGCTTGGAGCAGTCTGGGATAGTGGAAGCTGTCACTGCCCAGGTGGGATGAGATGCTTTGAAAGGTTCCCTTGAATCCAAACCAGTCTGGGATGATTTTTAGCTCAGAACAGAACAGCAAAGGCTTGAAATCCAGTGTGAGCAGAGGGAATGAGGGGTTGGATCAGCACATCCATTGCCAGGGTCAGCCTGACCCTGGATGTCAGCACTCTGTGCTTCCAGCACTTCAGAGCTGCCCACATCCTTCCAGTAGCCGGACTGCTGTTGTCTTCCTGGCCAGTATTATCTGTGGAATACTCTCCAGTTCCTGCCCATCCCTAGTGAAGAGCACAAGTCCAGGAGCCTGTGGAGGCTGAGAAGCACATGGACAGGCAGGATCAGGCAGGCTTCTTGCAGCCTCTCCAGCCCTCGGCAGCTCCAGGGCTGAGCAATCCCTCTCTTGGGAACCCCACCCTTGGAGAGGTCTTTGCCTTTTCCAGATAAAAAGCCAACACCTTTTCATGTGCTTTCTTGTACCAGCTCCTTTAAAAAAAAAAAAAAAAAAAAAAAAAAAAAAAAATGGAAAAATTATTCTGCTCTTGCCCCAACCTTNAGTTGGAAATTGTGACTCTGCTGTGCCCAAACTTTCACTTCCAGGCATGGCAAAGGATTTTTGCTCCTTTTTTCTGTTTTCTAATTGAAAATGTCAGTGTTCCTTAGAGAGACAGAAATGCAGGGAGACAGAGATATGCTCAGCTTTAGGATACAATTCCTGAGAAGAAACTGAGCTGTGGAATAGCCCTGAGACCAGGGCTCCCACATGGCTGCAGTGGGACTTGCCCAGAATGGATTTCTGAATCACAGAATCATGGAATGGTTGTTCAAAACCCCACCCAACCAGGCCTCGGATATTTCTAGGGATGGGGCAACCAGAGATTCTCTGGCATCCTATGCCAGGGCCTTAACACCCTCATAGGGAAGAATTCTTTCCCAATATCCCATTTAAGGGAAGCCTTGTCCTGTCCCTCCATCTCTTGTCTCAGGTCCCTCACCAGCTTTCCCAGAGCCCCTTTGGGCACCGGAAGGGTCTCTAAGCTCTCCAGAGTACTCTGAAGAGTAGAATACTTTTAAGGAACACTGGATTTTAAATTATGGCAATAGTTCCTTCTGTCTTTTCCCAGCTCTGCCCTGCATCACTTTCCCTCTCATGCCAGTTGTTTTCCTTGTCTCCCCAGCTCCATCTTGTGCCTTCCACCCCTTCCTGTCTTGTTGTCCAGACTAATTAAAACTCAGGGAGCCACTTCATTAGGAAAGAACAGAGAAGTGGAAAGACCAATTCCAAAGTCTCCATGATGGAAAGCAGGACTAGGGATGCACCTTGGCCTCTAAGGCAGGAATCGCACTGTAACCGCCTCAGCTGAGATTAATCCTCAGTAAGTCTTGAAAGGAACCAGATCCAGCTCTGCTGGATGAAAAAGCAGCTCATCCAAGAAAATGAAGCAGGCAATTCCAAGGATCTATCTTCTACACTGTATATTCATTATTCCCTGCTGGAATACAGGATATAAGTGGAAGAATTTCTAATACTGTATGAACTTCAGTGGCATCTTTTCCTATCAAAAAACACCATCCAACTATGCTGAATGCAAGCAGGTGGATTTTAGGAGAATAGTTAAATTTGGATTCAAAATGGCATCATCTCCAGAGTTCCAATGTGACATCGAGTAAGGGGGACACAGGAGAAGAGGTCACATTCTTCACTAATGGGAATATCCACTTGGGAAGAAAGGAGGAGAAAATAACCCAGAAATAAGGTCATTGTTCCTCTGGCAGCCCCAAGGGAACTCTCAAGCAGTGCTGAGACTGAACTTATTTTCCTGCTGAGCCTGACAAGGATGAGGATCACTTCACGCGGCAGCAAAGGCTCCAGTGGAAGCAACTCTAGTTTCTTAGGAAATATCAGAAATCCCAAGAGGAGAGTCTGTAAAGTGTCTTTAGGGAAAATGATCCTGTGGGAATTTCCGACACAAGGATTCTGAGATTATTGTCACATGGGCCATTCAAGGTTATCAAAGCTGGGCCATAATTCAGTTTTGTTTTATCCAAGTGTTACCAGGACATGAACCATTGCACCAGAACTGCCCAGAAATGTATTTCTGTGGGATGCAGTCCTTGGAGAAGTGGAAGTAAACTTTTCCTCATGCCTCTTGACAAGGTTCTTCCTTGGGGATGACTGCATTGCTACCTCAAAGAAACATCTCCAAGCATGGAAATGATGGACACTTGCAAAAAGACGCCAAATTTTAAAGAAATTTCTAAATTGCAGAAAACAGGGATTTGTTTACTTGGCCAAAAGTTCACATTGCTGTACCTTCAGCTGAGTGGTAGGGGAACAACCTGGGTTTAGAAATGGGCAGTAGGAATACGATTTCCTCCACCACACTGGAGATTGGAAGGTTCTTAAGGAATAGAAATAGTGTCAGAGAGCAGAGACCCCACTGCCCCTCCTTGGGGCTGGCACTGGAGCAGCCATCCTGCCTCTGTGTCCCAAAGCTCTTCCCACTCATCCCCAGAGCTGTGCCTGAGCGTTGCATCCTCCCAAGATCCCAACACTGGGCTGTGGGTGTGAATATCCCCATCAGTCTATAATACAGTAGATTTCTAATTTTTAAATATTAATTATATGAACCAGAGACTCAGAACATTTTATTTAACCACTGTTCCCTGAAGGAGTGAAGGCCAAAGAGTGAATATGGCCTCAGACTGTGGCTTGGAAGACACAGGCTGGACCTCAGGGAATAAAAAAACAGTAGGAAGGGAGCATAGTGCTGTAGTGGATTTCTCAGGGAAGCTGGGGACTCTCCATCCTTGGTGTTTTCCAAGACTCAACTGCACAAAACCAAACCTAACGTTGGTGATAGTTCTGCTTTGAGTGGGAGGTTGGGCTAAAAACCAAGAGAATTCTCTTCCAACAAACATTCTCATGTTTCTGTGATCTTAAATTCAGGCCAATACATGCCTTTAATGTTAACCTGGGGAGTTATATGCCCTGAATTATTTTACTTAAACATTCTTTTGAACTGGGAGCTTTCATACTAAAATACAATAGAAGAAAACTACTGGTTTTTGGGGGATTTCTTAATTCCAATCCCTCAAAACACAAATGCTGCTCACTCTGCTGTCTGCTGAAGAGTTAACATGTTCAAATACAGCAGCACAGGTCCCATCAAAGCCTTGTAACATCACCAGGTGTCTCCTCACTCTGAAGAGATTTTTTGGAACAGGAAAAGAAAGAACCACACGTTATTTCCTGTATCATGCTCCGATATCTGTGCTACAAACACAAACACCCAAAACAACTTCTGCACTGAAACCTGTGCTCTGTAAAAATGGTACGGGCAGTAGATTTGCTTTTTCTTCAAATCAAAAGACATCTTCTCCAAAGCAGGACATAAAAATTTAACGAGTTTCTTAAGGTCTGTTTCAACACAGTATTTTCTACATGGATTAAACATGGGGTTTTTTTTAACATTTTTTAAGGCTGTGCCTGTGCATGTGTGACCACATTTGCTCCTGCTTGCACTGCACAGAGGAAACTCGTGGCTCGGATCAGAGGCTTCCTGCTCTCTGTGTTGAGAAGAGGAAGCACGGGCCAGGCTTGGCAGTGTCACCCCTGCCAGCTGGCAGCGTCCCCAGCAGCAGACACCACACTCTGCTGAGGCTCTGCCTCTTGGAGCTGGCAGACCTTGGCTCACAGATAAACATCAGCACAGGAGACCACTGCCACCTCTGCTGTTCAACAGAAAACCTGCACAACTTTACAAAAAGCCCCATAAATCTCTTTAACTGACAAGATTTGTACTCGGCTCTGTTAGCACAGGTGTTCTGTGGTATTGCTATTTTTAACAGCCTTCACACAGATGAAAAGGGACACGAGTATTCTTAAAAAAATAAAGCACCCACAGGAGTAGGTGAGGGTGAAGGCAGATTCATTTTCCATCAGTAATTTTTATTTTTAAAGATTGTATTATTTCTTCAGGCAAAAGCTGGCTACAAAAATTGGTGATATGTTTTTACTCACAGTCCAGGGCTGATTTCTGTTAGTGTTAATGACGTTCATAGAGAAAGTGTCTCTTTAATTGAATTATGCCTTTTTTTACTCACTGGATATTCCCAATACCAGTTCGGATCCAGCTCTGAATGATGCACAGAGCTCTGCTAAAGCCCTTGAAAGATTTATTTACCTGTGACTTTTCATCCTTGCTCCAAAACCATCTACAGTGTCTTAGTGTCTTAGTGGTGCCTAATGACAGCATCTTTTACGTAAGAAAATTCTCCAGCTGGAATGTGGTATGGCCATAAATCCTTCATTAATGTCATATTAACAGATGGAGCTGCTCCATATGCAGGTGGTATGCCCAGAAGGATGTAAACAGACCAAGGCAGGGCCCTCATTTCCTTGGTTGTTTCAACAGCTATATCTTTGGGTGACAGAGCTGGGGCAGGAGCTGGAGCTCCAGGAGTGGCTGCAGGAGCTGGAGGGGCTCAGCCTGGAGGAAAGGAGCCTCAGGGGGGACCTTCTGGCTCTGCACAGCTCCCTGACAGGAGGGGGCAGGCAGGTGAAAGTTGTGCTCTTCTCCCAGGGAACAAGGGACAGGACAAGAGGAAATGGCCTCAAGCTGGACAAGGAGGAATTTCTTCATGGAAGTGGTGGTGAAGCATTGGAAGGGGCTGCCCGAGAGGTGGTGGAGTCCCCATCCTGGGAGGCTTTCAATAAAAATGACTGCACATGGCACTGAGTGCTGTTGTTTATTTGACATGATGGTGTTCAGTCAAAGGTTGGACTTGATGATCTTGGAGGTCTTTCCAACATTAATGATTCTGTGACTTATTGGAAGACTTAATGGATGTTAAATTGATGATGTGAACTCCCAGCAATTCTTCCTGAGTCCAGCTCTAAGGGTACTGCTTCCATTAAGGCAGGAAAGAGCTGTCACTGTGTGCACGGCCCTATCGACAAGCACAGAGCAAACCCACAGGGAACAAGTCAAACAAGCTTCACCACCCACTGCAGAGTTCTGCCAGGGCACTGGAGGCCTCTGCCAGCACAGCCCTGTGCATCTGGGAACATCCTCACCCTGCCCAGGGCAGGGACAGAATCGAGTTTTGGACAGCACAGCCAAACAAGGCATCCCCATGTCCACAGTCATCGTTAAACTGAGCTCAAATATGACTTGGTCACAGCAGGATCAAGCCTGGGCTGTTTGAGGAGAGGCTGCCTCTATCAGCAACGTCTCCACATGTAGGTGTGGGCTCTCCTGATGTGCAGCATTCCAGCAGGATGGCAGAGCCACTAAAGATTCCACTCAAGTAGGGATCAGCGCACAGGGAGAATGTGCGCTGGATGAAGGGGTAGGTTTTCTTCAGCATTTTCCCATCTAGGATGGAAAGTAACAGCCCCTGTTCAGACAAAACCAAACTCAGTCTGGGGTCCTCCCCTACAGCAGCCCCTGGAAGAGCTGAGCCTCTACCAGCCCAGAGGACTGACTGGCTTCCTGACCAGAGGAGAACTCCTGGAGCAGGTTTGATGGAAAGGGTGCCTGAAAGGAAGAGGGGGAATCCCAGATGCCACCCCTCAGTGCCAAGGGAAACACAAATCTCTGTCCAAAAATGTTTATTTGGCCGGTTCAGTAGAAGACACTCTGAGCTTTGAGAGATTGTTGGGTTTCCTCCAGCAGCAGAGTGTGGCAATGCTGTTATGGACCTGCCAGGACTCCGGGTTCCTGACAGATCTCTGCTTGCCTCACTGCAGTTACACCACACTCGCACGGGGCCCTTCCATCCTTTGGGCTGCTGATTACTCTGGGCATGCTGCTCGCTTGGCAGATGTTCCAGAGGACTGGAATTTGTTGGTGAATTCTGCTCTGTGAGGCAATGGCTGTGTGGGCAGTGAGGTCTCTTCAACACTGACCTGACCTCATCAACGCGATCTCTGTGTCCTTCAGGCTCCCTCTTCTCATTCCTCCCACAGCTGGACACTGCACAGAAAAGGGACTCCTGACTTTTTTCTGCATGGAAATAGGCAACTTTCCATTTAACCAACATTCCTGTTGTTGTAGTGTTTTGTAACAAGGCATCAGTAGAAGTGTGTGTTTTCCTTGCCACAGATCCTAATCTAACACTGCTGCAGTGGCGAGAAGCTTGCCAGGCAATAGGGGAAGGCAGTGGAGCAAGCAACATTTCCTCTCCAGACACACAGATCCTCACTCAAGGGCCCAAATTTAGTGGGAAAAGCTTTCCTCCACAGAAGTTTGAACTGGCAGCTCTCAGTTTTGCAGTTTTGTGGTCTGAAATCCAGATGGATTCGGTATAAACAGCCTTAGGAACACTTAGAAAGGTAAAAGAGGTCCCAGGTCACTGATTAGGGATGGAATGGAGATGGAACACCAGAGCTGGAGAGTGAGGAAGAGCAGGAGGAGGTTGTGAGGGAGGAATGCTTTGCAAGATAGTTGGGAAAGGACTGGAGGCAAAAAGCAGAACTTCAGACATCTGGATAAATACAAAATGTCAAACAGGAAGAAAGTCTTTTGGAAAAGAGAGAGTTAGTAGTTTGTCTTTAATTTTTAACATCCCTGCATGACATACTTGTTTACTTTAATGGCACTTCTGTCAGTAATTGCACTGCTCATAAAAAACCCAATTGCTGGATGTAGTGTATATTTAAAACTGTTAATAATTACTTGCAATAATTACTGGTTTTTTACACCTTGAGTCCAGGCTGGGGCTCTGAGAGTAGTTGTCCCTGTGAGCTCTGCAGTACCAGTGAGGGTGTGGGGCTCAGCTGAGTGAATTTACACTTCAGTGCTGAACTCTGTGCATGGATTTAGGTCTAACAAAACATTACTCAGGTTTAAGGAGCTGTGAGTGACCACTGAAATGCAGAACGTGTGCTCACATGTTCTGCCAGCCTGCAGCTTCCTCCTGCTCCCAGCTCTGTTTAAGACAGGATTATGCACATACACAGCACCTCCTACTTCAAAGTGTGAGAATACTTTAAAAACTAGGATAAATAGAACATCCCATTGTTCCCAGAAAGCAAGGAAGGGTTCTCCTGGCATAATAAAAAAGAGGAGCTAGGATAAATGGGAACACATTTACAGCTGGAGTTTTAAAAAAGTGTATTAGAAGAGCTAAAAAACCTCCTACATGTTAAAAATTAATTCAGGATTGCTCAAAAAGGAGCTTCCAGTGGGATTATCTGCTGAGTCACTGCCTAGTGCAATACAAGGTACAACCTAACCTTCCAAAGCCTGGTCTTTAATATTCTTAGACTGTCTGGGCTCCTTATGTCATCACTGCTGCTAAAAGGGAGGCGTTGGGGTTTAGTAGCCCTTCTAAGAAATACAGTTGTCGTCTCTGTGAGTAAAGGTAACAGTATTACAGCCACCAAGGCATTCCAGTTCTCCCTTTCTTTGGCCAAATTTCTCCAGTCTCTAAAACAACTTGCTCCACGTATTTTTTTTTTTTCCAACAGTGTTGCTTTAACTTTAAAGACACTAGAAGGATTGAAAAGATAATTGAGCATCAGAGGATAATCTCTTCCCTGTCAAGGTGATAATCTCAGAATAAATACCAGGAAATTAACCCCAGGGTATTTTAATAGTAAAGAAATGCAGAAATATTGCAGAATTCAAAAGAAGAAGTGATATGACTTCTTGAGATGGCTTGGAATTTCCAGGCATAACTGGAATCAACATAAGGCAAAAGTCTGAAAGAAAACTGGGCCAGGACTAAGGTGAAAAAGCATTTTAGGGGTGAAGTGGGAGAGTAATTCATGGGGTTCCCTAATATTTATTCAGTTAAACAGCCTGATGATGTCTAGAAGGGGAAAAAAAAGTCTGTGTTTTCTTACATCTTCCTAACCTTGTATTCTACAAAACACACTCAGATTATTGTAGGAGGACATGTGTTTGGAAGGAGTTGGTGCTGACTGAACTGAGAAAATCAGCTGTGTAAAGCTGATGATGCTGTAATTACTTTCTCTCAAACACTGCACATTTTGAACAAATTTCGAACATATTAAGATAAATTATTTTCACATACACAACAGAAATCCACATCAAAAAAAATCTGCAATAAACCTTATGAAAGTTCCAGTTTTCTGAATTTGAGTGCAGACAAATGTAAAAAAGGTTCTATTCTTTAACTTTTTTTTTCTCTGAGCACAATATTTCCAGGTGTGGAACCTCTTCCAACAGAACATGGGCAGCGAGGCAGCTGGGATGCACAGACACTGGCCTTGATAAAAAGCAGGGGTCTATTTCTGTTGTATTTTAGTTTTATTTCTGTCTTGTTTTTCAAATAAAGGTGTTGGGCAATTGGAAGATAAAGTCAATTTAAGCATGAAGTAGTTACATTAGATTAAGATACCAAAAATAGTTAGTAGAATTTATCTACTGCCAGTTTGAAGAGTACAGATACTGCATTGACCACACAGAAAACTTCTTAATCTGCCCTAAGTATGTGTTCCAGGGACTTGAGAGTAGAGCTTGACTTATTCCCAACATCCTAAAGCTAGGAAATATGAAAATTATATTCACTGGTTTCTTGGTAAAATGAGGTTGAAGGGTTTTCCGTTACTAGACCAAGTCAGGCTAAATAGACATAAAAATGTTTGTTCTTCTCTGACTGCAGTCAAAGTCAAAATTCTTACGGACATGAAAGGCAGCAGTATCAAACCCATGATCTTGAAAGGAAATGCAATGTATTCCCTCTGTGGAATAACAGGAACATGCTTTGAATGCTGGAATACACACTGAATGTTGTTTACACTTAGAAGAATTACTTACTGCAATATTTGCATAAATGTTCAGGTCTGTTTAATTACAGCTGTCTGTGAGGGAGGGTTCCATGATGTGGGCACCAGATTCAAACCAGATTTCTTTGTAGAGCTGTAAAGTCAGCTTTTAGAGAGATGGACACAGATTTCCATCCATATGAAGGAGCAGATTGTTTCAGACAGTCTAATGCATGAAGCGTTTCACTCTCCCTTCTGAGGCACATCTGGAGGGCTGTGCCCAGGTCTGGGTTCCTTGAGGACAAAACAGCCAAGCAGCTGCTGGAGAGGCTCCAGCAGAGGCCACAAAGATGGTCAAGAGTCTGGAGCATCTCTCTGCTGAGGAGAGACATGGCAGCTAGGCTTGGTTAGTCTGGAGAGGGGAAGACTGCGAGGGGATTTCATCAATCCCTACCAATATCTCCAAGGGGTGCCAGAGGATGGTTCCAGGCTCTGTTCGGTGGTGCCAGTGACAGGACAAGGAGCAATGGCCATTAACTAAACCACAAGAAGTTCTACCTCAATGCGAGGAGGAACTTCTTTCCATGGCTCGGGCAGAGGACTGGCACAGGTGCCCAGGGAGCACGGGGAGCGGCTGTGAGGAAGCTGGGAAAGGGGATCAGCCTGGAGGAGGCTCAGGGGGGACCTTCTCCACAACTCCCTGACAGAAGGGGGCAGCCGAAGGAGATCGGGCTCTTCTCCCAGAGAACAGGGACAGGATGAGAGGCAACAGCTGTGCTAGGATGGGTTCAGGTTGGACATCAGCAGGAATTTCTCTATAGAAAGGGTGCTCAGGCTTTGGAAGGGGCTGCCCAGGGAGGCGGTGGACTCCCCATCCCTGGGGATGTCCAAGGAAGGACTGGAGGTGGTATTCAGCACTGTGGGCTAGTGACAAGGTGGGGAGCGGTCACAGGCTGCACTCGATGACCTCGGAGACCTTTTCCAGCCTCTCCAATGCCGTCGCTCCATGCCGGCACTCGCTCCCAGCGCCNCCCGCCGGGCCCTGTCTGGGGCCGAGCGAGCGACTCCCCTCCGCCGTGACGTGCCGCGGGGCCCTGGTGCCGCGGTGCTGTCGTTCTCCGCAGCCCTGTCGCGGTGCGGTGTCCCGTGACACCCCCGGGCCAGCGCCGGCACCGGGTGTTTATGTCGAGCTGGGCCCATGCCAGCGCCGCGTTTCCTGACGGCGCTTTAAAGCTCCCAGCTCGGCCCTGGGCCGGCCAGGGAAGCGCAGGGAGAGCCTCCCCCCGGCGCTGGCAGCCCTCGGCCGGCGCCTCCCAGGCAAACAAAGCGGGCTGAGGCTCGGCCTCCCCTCCCCCCCCCCCCCGGAGCCTGCCGGCCNGCGCTGGGAGCCTGCCGGCAGCTGCGGGGAGGCGTCGGTGTTGCGCTTAAATTAAGAAACCTGCCATAAAGGATTTTAAAATAGAAACCTAGTCGAGCACCCTGTGGTTGGCTTTTCCTTCCCAGCGAGCTGCGCGTCGCTGGCTTGAGTGGAACTTTCCCAGTTTGTGGGAAATTTGTTTTGAAGGTGTCTTGCGTTTTAGGCAGATGGAGGAGCTCAACCTGTAGGTAAATACATCAGTGGCTCTAGACGGGGAAGATGGCATGGGCTGAGTGTATTTGCAATTGGAGAGTAACCAGATTTTTAAAACAAACCTTGTGGAGTTGGACTCTAGTTCTGTTTTTACATTTTTTTTCTTCCGTTCTAAGCTTTATTCAGGAAAGCAGCTTCCCTACCAGCCTACACAGTCTCACCTGAAATGGCCTTCCTTTGGAAGGAGAAGGGATGCAGAGCGATTTTCTTGCTCAGTGTGCTCTTCTGAGCTGTCAGTTTGATGTGTGCACATTTAATACAGTAGCACTCAATTACAGGATCAAAAGGAGAGAAAGTAGGAAAACAAGGTAGATAAAGGATTTAAAATTTGAAGATGTCATTAGCCTGACCAGTTTCTTGTAGGACAAACTCGTCAGCTACTCCTGAGGCATGGTTATACATATATTTACTAGCACTGTACTGTGAAAGCTCTGACTGGAAGAGTTCTAACAAACACACCCATTTTTCTGTTCTCATGAGAGCTGCTTCTCTCAGTTTGGAATATTCTGTGTGTTTGCACACACGTATGTGGGATTTTAACAGCTCTTCACTCTGACTTCAGGACTTGGAGTTGCATGTTAACATCAAGTTCATAATTTTGCTCCAAGACAAACTTGTTGGAGTGGTTGTTAATGTCTTCTTCAGCTAGGATATTTGTGCAGAGCAAACAAGCTTAAAGGTTAATATTGGCTGAAACAGCACAATAAAAGTTCCCTGGAGTATCTGCACAAAACTCTTGAGCTTGCAGAATATTCTCCCTGCAGGTTCTTTGGGGCTGTCAGTAGTTTTAAAACAAGTGACTTTTCTTGTCTCTTATCACTCGTTTGCTTTGCTTGTTACAGCTTATAACTGCATTTTGCTTGTGAGTTTTTCACGACTTTTAACTGTTACCTTTTTGTGCAGAGGTTTTGTAACCTGCTGGAGCAAAATGTTGCTATTGTGTTCTCTTAGCAGCTCTGTCAACTCTCTCCTCTCAGGTTCAGCTGCCCACATTGCTGCTTAATATGCTCAAGTACATTTGCTTTGTCTGAAATGGGTGTAGTGCAAGTGTAGCTAATTAGATGTCGACATCACCCCTGCACTGGGATGGCTGCAGTGCCAAAACTGGTGCAGACTGGTGTGTTCAAGTAGGGACAGGCCGGATGAGTAAGGTGGGAGAACACGGAGAGAACAGGATTAATCTCCATCTTACAGCTGCTTAACCCTGAAAGGTGGTTTTCACACAGCGCCATAGAAATGCGGCATCATTCTGACTTGAAACCAAGGTTTGGCTTTGTTTTTGTAGTTTGTTGCTTTTTTGACAAATGCTTCACATGCCAGTTGTAGCAGCTTGTGTCCTGCTGAACCAACATTTTTGTGTTTGGAGGATGCGCGAGTGGAATGTGGGAGTAGTGACTTTCACGAAACAGCTTGGGGTTTGTTTCAGCACTTGCATAACCAATGGCTTTGACTTTTATGCTGCTGCATCTTGCTGACATGGAAATATTACAGTCATGGTGATAATGCTGGCATTTGTTGGGAGCACAGGTCACTAAATGTATTGTGTTCTGCAGGACCCAAATAAAGAAAGGCCATGGAAGCTGCTGTGCCCAGCCCAGCCACTGATTCTGGGAATACCTCAAAGGAAAAGATCTTTTACTGTGAAATCAAATTTTCTTCCTTCCTGACTGGGACAAAGAGCAGATCTTGAAAGCAAGCTATTAAATCCTGGAGTCAAGAATCATTAAAGGGACATTCTTGACCAAATATAGGGGTTATCTAAACATTTTGGGTTTGGTGGTTGTTTTTGTGGTTTGTTTTTTCCTTTTAAAGACTCAAGCCCAATGTGTGATTCCAGGAGGGAATGTCTCTTCTGATTGTTTGGTATTCGACAGCACTTTTGCTGTTCTCATCACTAGGCTTGCAGTTGGAAGTCTGGGAAGGTGCTGCAGGAATTCTGGAAGGCTAAACTTTCATTTTAGACACTACCTCTGCCTTTGCAATGAGGATTGCACAACTCACCACCAGCTGAGAGCAGTTTCCTTTGGGTGTAGTCATCTTTGTTTGAGAGAACATTTGGTGGCAGAAAACAAGCTGCTGAGCTGAAGAGAGAAGTTTCAGGCTGTTAGAAACAAAACTTACTGGGATTTGGGTAGGAGAAAGGTTATTTTGAGGCTGCAGGGTAGGATGTGCCACAAGGACTTGTTTTTATTTGGCATAATTGGAAGCTGTGTTTAAGCTGCTGAGTCATTTTCTTTCATAAGGGACTTTGCTTGTGCATATTAAAAGTTCCAAAACCTGGTGACTAGTGTCAGTTGTCTGTTCCCCAGCCAAGAGACAAAGTTGCATCTTGGCTTCTTCTGTTAATCCAGCTTTGGGAGGAAAAGTGATGTTAATGCAATGATATCGAGAGGAGGAGGGGAAGAGGCCGGAAGGCACTGTGTGTGCTTAATGACCTTGATCTGCAAATCCTGCTTTTTGTACTATGGTGTGGCTGCAGCACAAGATCTTCTGTGACAGTTATTTTTCATACATCTCAAATAGTTTCTGGACAAAGGTTTGTCTAGAAAATGTCCTCTAACTCAGAAAAATACCCTTGGTACTGTTTGAAAACTTGTCTTAATCTGATGCAGTTTGATGAGAGTGTTCTGTTTTATGATGCTGACTTGTAATTACCACACCTAGAAGAAATAGGAGATCATGGCTCAAAGTGAAACAGTTGATAAAAACTCATTTTAAATTTAGAGCAGGTGCGCATTCTCAGTTCTCCCCTTCTTCATTTAAAGGACCCAGAAGTTGCCACACACAGAGGTGAAAACTCATCTGGAAGATGTCTCTTGACTCTGCTGGGCCTGGCCTTCATCTTGGCAGGGGTTGTTGTGGGTGGAGCCTGCATCTACAAGTACTTCATGCCAAAGGTAATCTGAGAGTTCTTTTTTATTTAAACAGCATTGGTTAAAAAAGTATGAATGGATTATCACTAGACTGGAAAGATGAAGGGGATAGAAAGGTGATGAGGACATGACAACTGCATGTCCTTTGGGTGTGACACAGCTGTGCTCAGTCTCAGCAGACAGAAGTGCCATGTTTGAGTTGATCTGTGCCTTACCTGCCCTTGCTCGTGTCCCAGCACAAGGTGTACCGTGGGGAGATGTGCTACTTTGAGAACGAGGGCCGTGAGCGCGCGGTGGAGCCGTACTTCCTGCCCATCGCCGAGGAGGCCGACATCCGCGAGGACGACAACATCGCCATCATCGACGTGCCCGTGCCCAAGTTCTCCGACAGCGACCCCGCCGCCATCGTGCACGACTTCGACAGGGTCAGTGTCGGGGGCACCACACAGCTCCGGGATTGGCTCCGGGGCTTTAAAGCTGCCTGTCAGCGCAGGCTGCTCCTCGGGTTTAAGCCTGGCAGAGCTGACCCTGTGAACTCTGCAATAGTGGGATTAACTCTGCACTGGTGGAACAGTCACTGTGGGTAGGAGCTCTGAGTTGTATCCCAGAATAATGCATCTCAGTGCTGTGCAGCTTTATTGTTGCCTATGGGATATCTGCAAGTACCACTTGCTGTTGGATCAAGAATCCCATGTAAATGGAGAACATCATAAACGTGAGTCAAGGGACTGAGGACTCAGCACAATGTCACAGAAAATGTAGGAATTGCAAAAAGGTGTGGGTCTTGGAGAAGGCCATTGGAAAATCACTTAAAGCAGCTGAAACCTACATCGTGACAGTGCTGTGGTAGTTGCATGGAGTTTCTGTAAAGCAAAGAGGAGAGGGTGGCTTTCATTTGACTTTTTTTATCAAAGTCATGTTGATAGTGTGAACATTTATCCTCAGTCAGCTGTAAAAGCTCTTGTTGGTTGGTTGTAAATCCAGCCTTGGCAATGCAGATAGAATAAACAGATAATTCTAGTTGCTGCAGTTCTTGCAGTCAGGGCAGTGCTGATGAGATTTTTGGAGGGACTAACACTTTTCCTGAAGAACTATTTAAAGGGAATTATCATTGTTTATCAGCAGCTGGATACCTTTTGTTTGCACTGTGCTTAATTAGACCTTTTCAGTTATGAGATCACACTCCCAAATACTTCCTCTGTGTTAGTACAAACTGTACTTCTTTACAATTATGGCAGAAGCTGCTTTTTTGTTCAGCTTTCTCTTATGTAGGAGAGTTTTTTAAACTATTGCTGTAACCACTTGGTTTGCCAAAGTGGTAACAGTTCAGTTCTCACACTGGGCAGTTCCCGAATGCATCACTTTTGTAGTAGCTGTGAGTGATCTCCAGCTTTTTTAGCTTGCCTTGGTCCTGGTGGAATTGTGTTCTCCTAATCAAAGGCCCCCTGACTAATTGAAAACTTGTTTTTAAAACAGCTTTTGACTGCGTATCTCGACCTGCAGCTGGGGAACTGCTACGTGATCCCGCTGAACACTTCCATCGTCATGCCTCCAAGGAATCTGATGGATCTCTTTGCCAAGCTGGCAGTATGTGGGAGCTTTGCTGCTGGGTTTTGCTGACAGTCTGCCTTTTGCTAAGAGTGCTGGGTGCTGCTCTTGAACTCCAGGCCCTTGCTAGAACAGTCCTCCCTCCATCAAAGTCCATAATCCCCTGGCTCAGTCTCTGCACTGAAGTTAAGGCCAGCTGTCAGTGTATATTATGTTGAGTAGATTCATGCCTAATGCTCTTATTAATACCTGGCTTTATGAGAGCTGAAAGCAACTAGCAGATAAGGGTAAATTCAGCTGTTAGAAAGGAATTTGATAAAGCTCCAAATATCACTGAAAGCCTAAACCTGAGAGTTACTCCCAGCAAGCTCACTCGCCCCGTGAGGGTTTTGCTGAAAAGAACAATGTGAACTTGTTCCCCAGTTATTGGCACTGCAGTTATGAGATCACCACAAGCATTTGACTCTTCAGTGACTAAAACTGGTGTTTTTCCAAGATGATTTATGGGTCAAGTTGATAGAGCTTGCTGCTGGTTCCCATTAAATGCAATACTTGGCTATCATGCATCAAATGACTTTTAAAAAAAATCATTGGCTCTCTTACACCTGGTTCTAGAGGCCAGTGGTCTAGCTTAGCTTGTTGCATTCTTGTTTTTTGGCTCGATGAAGACAAGCTCTCAGTGTATGTCCCTGCCCCTGGTTTTAGAAGTTGGGGGGTAGAAAGCTGTTTTGCTCATGCTGGGAGCATCTGGTGATGACTTTTGTAGGTTGCCTTGCCTTTTTTATGTTGGAAATACAAGACTTCGAACCTGGAGTCTTTCACAATATTTTGTTTCTCTTTTAGCTGCAAACTGTGTACAGCTAAATCTGACCAGGTTCTATTTACGTTTGCTTCACGTGAGGCGTGCAGAATTGAGGTTAATTGTGCTTTGTTTGGATGTAACTGCAGCTGTTTGAAATGGCCGCTGTCAGTTTTTAACTTTCCTGCTATGCGACTGATTGAGTTCAGAGATATTAAAAATCAGGAAAGCTCAACTCTGCTGCTTGAATCCCTTCCAAAGCAAAGAGTGAAACGTGATGGTTTGTCCCTTGTTAGCAGCAGTCTGTACCCTTCAGGCTTTGTCTCTTCCAGACTGGCTCTTACTTGCCCCAGACGTACCTGGTGCGTGAGGAGATGGTGGTTACAGAGGAGATTGATAACGTGTCTGACCTGGGCATCTTCATCTACCAGCTCTGTGTGGGAAAAGAGACCTTCAGGCTTCAGCGCAGAGACCAAATCATGGGTAAGTTCGCCTCAGGAAAAGCAAATGTATTGTTTAACTAGGGAGGAGGTAAATTTCTTAAACCTTGGGAGTTTTTAATCTGGGGAATCTAAGTGTTCAGCAGAAGCTGAGGCTACTCCTGGCCCTGCTGGGTATTTCCCCTCCCTTCATGTGTGAATGTGAAGTGTCATTTGAACACTGTGAGAAAGTTTCAGTTACTTACAGGTTACATGCCCCAAACAGATTTAAGTTTGTTTCTGTTCCAATTTTTGGTTGAAGTTATAAGTAAGTTTGACCCCAAAATTCATCAGATAATCCATCAGATAATGTGAGTCTCCGTGGGCACAGCTTCTTCTGTCCTTGTCCTATCTAAAACTGGGTTACAGGAGCACCAAATAAAAACATTTTCTTCTGCTTTACTTGCTCTGGAAAAAAAGTAATTGAACAGTGAGCTCCGGACATCCCATACTTCCTCTCTGAAAGAGGAAGAACACTTTAGAACTGCTGAGCTCTGGTTCTTTGTTGCCTGTGTGCTCCTGCCCCTGGCAGGGACTAAGCTGAGGTGTCTGTGCCCTGACCTACTGGGACAAGACCTGGGGGGCAGAAATCTGACGCTGTGAATTGTGTTTCACTGTAGCTCAAAGCATTTCATATTTACTGCTCCCATCAAACAATAGTGAGCTAACTCTTTGTCGGTTAGAGCCTTTCAGAATGCAAATGTTTGGTTTGTCAGGACTCTCTGATTTGGCTGCCAAGCTCTTAGGCAAGAGTTTCCTCAGCCCAGTTACAGCATCAGGAGCCACATCTGCCGCTTGCTGCACACAACATCCTGTTGTGGATGGAAGCAAGGCTCCCTCTGTGGGAGCAGCAGAGGGGTTCTGTGTAGGGCACATGAAGGAACACTAAATGCTGCCCTCATGAGAGGCAGAAGCATGTGACTGAGATGTTGTGAAAATGATTGTGGGAACAAGACTAAATTGACAGCTGCTGTGTCTATAGACAGCCCTGTGAAGAGTGTTTATGATGTTCCCTGAAATCATCCTGCTCAGAGTAAAAGATTGCTGCAGAGAACTTGTACAAAAGGATTCTGGTAAATGGAAAGTGTTTCCTGGTACAACTGCTGTGCTGTAATTCTCTTTGTTCGCCTGTGGAGGGGAGAGGATGGGAAATCTGACCAAACTGAGGAGAAACTTGTTCAGGGGCAAGTCTTGCCTTGCCTTCCCTATCTCATTTCTAGCACACAGTGTATGGGCCATGTCCCAGAAGTGAAACTGCAATGGATAAACTCATGGAACTTCTCTGGAAAAGCCTTTCATTTTTTCTCATTTAACTAGTGCTGCCTGGGCTCTCAGCTTTTGTGGAGTTTGTGTGTTCATCTGTTAGATCAAACTCAGGTGCTGTGTCAATTCCCTGGAGTTGTAACTTGGAGGTGTGGGAGGAACGCAGGTCATGCTCGTAGGTGGGCTCTGGAAACTTCACCTCCATCCCGATGCCTTGGAATTGAAGGATAGCCCAGATTTTAGGTGTTTATAAACGAAACCAGCGCCCTGCTGGGGTTAAGAGCTGGTACGTCTCCTGCTTGATCTGAACAATTTTCTGCTTATTAAATAAACTAAATCCCTCTGAATTGTTGCAAATGGAAGTGATTGAAGAGAGCAGCTCTTAGATGTAGGACTGCTGTGTTCCTTTCTCTTACTGAGCCATGGCTGGTACAGGCAAAAGCCTGGGTCAGACCCAGTGCTGGCATATCCCAAAATAGAGAAAATCACTTTAATAGTGTTAGGAAGAACCAGAGGGAGGTAAATCCTCCCAAGGTGAAGTGCTCTGCAAAGCACATCCTGTGCAATGCGCACTGGGTGAGGGATTTGGGATGGAAGACAACCCTGTAGCAGGCTCTGGTGGCAATTCTTGTCTGGAGAAACACAGTGCACTGAATGATGGAGTCCTGTAATGACGTAAGGTTGGCAATGATTGCTGTGGGCTGTGGATCCCTTACTCAGCCTCTTGTCCTCTCTTGCGTCCAGGTGTGCAGAAACGGGCAGCGGAGAACTGTCACTCAATCAGACACTTTGAAAACTCTTTCGTGGTTGAGACAAAGATCTGCCAGCAGTGAAAGGTGACAGATGGGAGGTGACCAGGTCACACCTTCGGGGAGAAGTCAGCAATTAGACATCGACTTCTGCAATTAAACCGTGCAGTGATAATCAAAAGCCTTATGCATTTTCTGTGTATTGCTTGTATTTCAGAAGACAAAGTCACCATTTCAGCTTTTGTTGATCCTTGGTATAACTTTTTAGTGGTCTCATATAAAACTTAAATTTGAGTAAGGTTTTTTTAGAAGGCTAATATCAGTTTATCTGTTGAATGTGTTTGATTTAGTGTAATCTGGGAATGGCAGAAAAATATATATATATAAAAATGTTAACCAGTTCCTTGGCTGGAACCAGTTATGTTCACCTTAACTTTCACAGAATGATTAATATTAATAATCTGTGGTTTGCACATCTTGTGTAGTTCTGTAGAATAGCTCTGCACTCCGCATCTGGGCTCAAAAACCTTCCTGATCTGGCTCATTAAAGGTTTATTTTAACGACCATGTGTGCAGCATGTAAAATCCAAGCTCAGCGATCAGAAACCTTTAACACTACCCTGTTTCTTTTTGTGCAATTACTGTATTGAATTCGTATGTATATTTGGAACCTTCCCTGAGCTTATGTTGAGTTCTTCTCCCTTAGTTTGGTTTTGTGGCATTTAGTTGTTAGATTCTGATAGAGTTGCTCTTAAAGCTTGTCAGTATTTTTGGTTATGACTTGGTTTATCCTGTAACTTCTATTTCCAGGATCTGTTCTGGTATAGCTCACTTGTGAACGTGACTGTAGTTGTAAACTTAAACTACTTGGGCTTATATAAAACTTTTTAGATCAACTTTTTATGAGCAGGTAGCATTACTGCTGCAGTCAGAGCATTGTTCCCTTTTTTTGGAAAGCTGCAGTCTACAGAGAATGAAGAATTAGTGTCCTGCAGTTGATAAACTCAAGAGTTTTATTAAGGGACTTTATATTGGCATAAATTCTGCAACCCTATAATAAATGTTTCTCTACAACTTTGGTGTTTGTGTTGTGTTTTGTGCTCAGAGATGAGGGGTTGATGCTGTGGGCCTGGGGCAGTGTGCATTGTTCTTCTCTTACCCCTCTTACTTCTTTTTGAGCTTGTGAAGCTGACTTTCCTCTCCTGCTGCTGCGGAAAGGCTTTGTGGTGCCAGACAAGCTCAAGAGGGAAGAACAGACGGCTCTCTCCAAACAGGATCCCCCAGGGACAGGTTGGGGGGTGTTCACTGCAAGGGTAGTATTTACAATTCATTTCAATATTGCTGGTGATGAGGCTGTGATTGCAGGTTTGCCTGTTCCAGGGTGTTTGTGGGTGTTAATGAGGGGCTGCACAGAGGTTAATGAGCCCTCAGCTCTGACCCTGAGCTTTGCTGGAAGCTCAGACAGGAGAGTCCTGCCCTGAAAGTGCTGGCGCTCAGAGCTGAAGTGTTGCTGAACCCTTGTGGCTTTCCTGGAAAGTGCCTGGGATTGTGCAGCTGGAAGGAAAACAGGATTTCTGCACAGAACAGTGGGGTGGGAGAGGTGCCTGTAGGAGTTGCTGCTCTGTTATTGCTCAGGAAAATGCAGGAGAGAAGAGAACTCAGGAATTTTAGCACAGGAACTAACGCAGATCTTTCCCCAAGCTTGTGTCGAAAACCAGAGCTTTGGCTCTAAAATAGAGTGTGTAAGAGAGTCTTTGAGTAAATTGAAGTGTATAGTGAAATAAAATGCTATGGAAAGCTCCAATTCCTGTCACTGTGAGCCAGGTTCCCTTCACTCACAGGTGTTACTGGGAGAAGCAGATGCACTAACAAGTTTTTTCTCCAGACTTGTTCTCAGACAAGGGATTTCCTGCTCCTCTGGATTGGCTGGGTTCTTTTGGTAGCCTTGAGGGGGAGGACTTGGAGATGTGTTGGTTGTGGAGAGCAAGAAGCACCTGCTTGTAGCATAGAGGTCTGATTTTATGAAAAATAAAACTCAGGAATTGTTTTTTCCATCTCAGAATGGCCATGCAGTCTATGCACATCCAGCCAGGAATGCTGGATCTCCTTCCACGTGGGCTGGAATACTTTCTGTACCTTTGTAACAAAGTGAAGTCAGTTCCCAGGCAGGGAGCCAGGGACAGGAGGAACAGATTGTTCTCACCTGCTCTGAGGTGAGCAGGGAGCTGGGTTTGGTCCCACGTGTGCTCTGCTGGCCGTGTGGTCTTTCCCTAATCATTTTAGGCTGGGGCTGGGTGTCCAAGCCAAAATACTGGAATTATAAGGTATTCCTGGGATCTTCTAAAGCTGTGTTTGGCTTTGAGCAGCTCCTGTGTTCAGCTGGGCTATAGAAATAGGAAGGAGCATGAGTTGGAGAAGTTGTTTGCACCAGCAGATGGCACAGGCAGCAAACAGTTGGGTGTAAAGTGTGTGTAACTGATACAAACTTGGTGTATTCACCCATCAGACAGTTTTTCGGCTATTTTACCAAAAATTAAATCTAAAAATGCTTTGATCAAATCTTCGTCCAGCTGGTGCTCAGTGTCTTTGCATGGTTTTTATCTATAGTAAGGAACATTTTTGTAATAGCACTAACCTGTGTAAAACCCTGTTAATATCTGAGTAGAACTGTACACCGACCTGGGTGTGGTGACTGAGGAGGTGACACTGCCGGGATGCAAATGCAAACTCAATTACTTTGAGAGCTTCGTTTACATCTGTGTTTACTGTAAAAGCCTCCCGTGGGCACAGGACAGTCAGCAAGATCTCTGCAGGGACGTGGCAGCTTCCTTAGGGTAGCTGGCAGGTTCATCTTCTGACCCTATAAATTCAGAATCTAATGTAAATTTTAAATACCTTTATCTGTGTGAAGCTGGCACTGCAGCGCTTTGGATAGTTCCTCTTCCAGCATTACATGTGAGTTCGTTTTGTTTTTTTTTAAATCAGAAAAACACGTGAGAAAGAATTACTAAGAACACAGTTGGTTTTGATTCTTGAGATGCTGTTTCCCTTTGCAGAACCTGCTGCTCTGTGTGACTGCTGGGGTGTGGGTGGCTGTGGTGACAGACTCTTCCATTAGAGTATGTAATGGTCTAAATTAGAACTTCAGTCTCCTATAGGCTCACTGTTCATAAAAATCTATAAAAATCGAACTTCTTCGCATATATAAATATCTTGAGATGAAGATCTGGAGAAGAAAAGATAGGGATAGTGTGGAGACCTTTGAAAGATGCCCTGAGGCCTCAGGCTGGTATGAGAAGGAGCTTTAGCACCTCATATTTGATAAACTACTTATCTAAACCAGGCTTTCCTGGCAATAAGCTCAGCTCTGTGCAGGGCCCATTGCAGAACAGCTGTGCTTGATGTGGCAGTGAGAAGCTGTCACCTCCCACCCCCTGCAGCACTCCCAGGGTCTGTGCAGAGGCTGGGGACAAAGCCTTCTGGGCCTCCAGCAAGACTGGGCTGGCTCCTGTGGACTTTGTTAGTTCCTGGAAAACTGCCTAAAATCCAGCTGTGCTCAGCAGAATCTGGGGTGAGTGATGGGTGAAATCTCAGCACTGAGCACCCTGGACCTGAAGAGAATCTGTGTTCGAGAATCCCAGGATGTTTGGGTTGGAAGAGACCTTAAAGTCCATCCCGTTTCATCCCCTCCCATGGGCAGGGACACCTTCAACTACCCCAGGTTGCTCCAAGCCCCATCCAACTGGCCTTGGTCACTCCTAGGGGTGGGGCAGCCACAGCTTCTCTGGGCACCCTTGTGCCAGGGGAGAATATCTTCTGTATATCCAAAATTGCCATCTTTCCCAAATCCCAAATCCCCCTTGTCCTGTCACTGTATTTCCTGCTGAACATACCCTCTCCAGCTTCCTTGCAGCCCCTTCAGTCACTGGAAGGTCTCTTCTTCCAGAACCTTCTCTAGGCAGAACAGCCCCAGCTCTCCCAGCTTCTCTCTGCAGGGGCGATGCTGCAGCTCCTTAACAACTTGGCCTCCTCTGGACTCATTCCAACAGCACCGTGTCCTTCTGATGTTGGGGACGCCAGCACTGGACACAGCACTGCAGGTGAGGTCACAGCAGAGCTGTGTAGGACCAGATAAATGGGGTGCAGCCCCCAAAACCTCCACTTTGTGGCTGGATTACCCCTCTGGGAGGGCTGAGCTGGAGGTCAGGCTTGGAAGGATTAAAGCTGCTTTGCCTGTCCTAATTCCAGGCCAGGTGGGGGATGGCTCTGCTGCCAGCTGTGGCACAGAGCCCAAATGCCAGCACTGATTGAAGCTTCCAGGCTGCCACCAAAATAATTACAATATGGATAATTACAGTAACACTATTGCATTAACATTATTTCTTCATTATGAGTATATATTTGTGATATTACCTAGGCAATGGGATGGGTGTATTTCCTGTCTTGAGAGTAATTAGAGGCTCTCCACCTACCACTCCACCTCCCAAGGAAATAATTTCTTGTAGTTCAACTATTCTGTTTACTTGAATGTATTTCTCTCTCTTTTTGTGCTGTGACAGCCCTGAATTCCACCTTAACAGATGTGAGAGTGAATTTCCCGCCTGCAGTCTCAGTCTTACTGTGGGTTATGGTTCCTGTCTTGCAGAAGTGTTTGGGTTCTGCTGAGTTGTTCCATTTCAGGGCTTGTTGATGTTGAGAGCTGTTGTGTATTAAATCCATAGGTGGACACCTGATTCTGGAACAAGGAACTTCCTTTCCACTGTCCTAATCCTTTGTTGGTCTGGAACCCAGTGCTTTTATTCTGGAATGTGAGTGTCAGCATGTGGGATTCATCAGGAATGGATCTGTGGATGGAGGAGATTTAGATGAGATATTGGGAAGAAATCCTTCCCTGTGAGAGTGCAGAGGCCCTAGCACAGGGGGCTCAGAGAAGCTGTGGCTGCTCCTGGACCCCTGGAAATGTTCCAGGTCAGGTTGGATGGAGCTTGAAGAAACCTGGGATAGTGAAAGGTGTCCCTGCCTGTTGCAGGGGGTAGAATGGGATCACCTTAAAGGTCCCTTTCCACCCAAGCCATTCCATGGTTCTATGGATATACCTACGCCTTCCACCTGATGCCCCAAAACTGCTTGGGAGGGAAGGGCTGTGGAGAGTGTTTCGTTCTGTGGAGTGATGATCTCAGTGGTCACTTGGTGATACGAAATTCACTCCTTCAGATTCTGGTGGTCGTAGGTTTTGTCATCACATGTTCTCAGCCCTTTGCATTAATTAATCCTTATTTTTTTTTTAAATCAGAGTGATGTAGAAGCTCCACTTCAGACCCCCCTTCTGTTGCCAGCGTGCACTGTCATTCAGCCTGAAGCTGGAAGCAGTTACAGCTTTGCCTCCTCATCTCATGACCAAAAAAACCCCAAACAGGCAGGAGGATCAGACTTTCACACACCCCAGTGCCGACACTGCTGACACTTCCGTAGTGAGCGGGGCTGCTGCTGCTCCCCGCCTGTGAGCAGCCCCGCTGCGGGGGCGCACAGGAACGTCTCTGTGCTTATCAGATCCATCTGTGCCTCACCTGTGAGCTGCCTTCCTTCCTGTGGGGAGGAGCCCTCCTGCTCCCCACACTGCTCCCATGCTGTCACATGGCACTGCTGGATCCCTGGAGCATGCTCCAAAGCCATGGCTCCTGTTCCCTCCCATCTCCAAAGGTTTGCCCTGGTGAGACTGCTCTGGTGGAGGTGGCTAAGAACAGCTTGCCTCAGGATTGCTTCCTACTGTGGCATTTCTCAGGCCCTGTTTTCCCCCTGATCAAGATCCTTGATTAAGGGAGAACCAAATTTGTGACTGTCTGAGGAAAAAGTAGAGCTCCAGATCTTCAAAGCCTTTAGAATCCCAAAATGGTTTGGGTTGGAAGGAACCTCAAAGCCCATTGAGTTCAAGCCCCCTGCCAGTTCACCTCCCACTAGACCCGGTCCCTAGACCCAAACCACTTTGTGTTTCCCCAATAAGTATCCCATTTGCAGATATATTGGATAACATGTATATTTATCCTTTTGCAGGCACATATATCCCAATATTCGTTATTTCTCATTGGAGCTGATGGTTTCTATCCACAAAACCCTTCATTCTGCTTTCTCCATATTATTTGATTTTATTGAAGTTTTGTGTTTTCATTTATATTTTCTTTTTAAAAACAACCAAAACCCTCTTGTTCTTGAAGGCAAGATGTGTCCTCGCTGCAGAGTTGGGATCTACAGCCGAGCACTATGATGATTTGAACCAGATCTCACCAGGGATTTGTAGTCCCATTAGAGACTCTTGGGCTGGGCCAGATGAGCCAAGAGGGAGAAATTTTGGGTGAAGGAACTCAAGGAGCAGCATAACCCCAATGCGGGCAGTGCTGGTGTTCTTTTTGGGGTTGGGATGGTGCTGCTTTAGCATTTTTAGGCTGTTAACAGCAGGAACAGGCTGGGCAGTGGGCTTTGATAGTTTGTGTTGATTCACTTAAATAAGAATCTTCTTATTTGAACAGAACCTCACAGCTCTCTGAGTTTCAGCTTCTGTTTCACTCAGGTGTCCTAGGAACTTTCTCTGGATCTGTGCAGACATTTGAGTGACCACAGGGAGTTACCCTGCCCTTAAATATCCAGTGTCCTGTGACTGTGGATTTGTTCCAGATAATGGCACTGGTCATAGGACTGATGATCTGACAGCACATGAAGGAAACAAGTCAGCCAGAACAAGAGGTGGAGTGGGTTAAATTCTTCTTCACATCATTGTAATTCATCCTGCCTTTGCTGCTTGCTTGGACTTTTCATTTTCTTCCCTGAATTTGGGGTGGGGGGTGAGGCGGGGAGGGGAAGTGGGAGTAGAAGGAAACTTGAGCAAAATGGTGTCGAAAATTATTATCTTGATGATTGGAGCTCAATGTTGTGGTGACCATGGAAGTACCTGATCTCCAAGGAGCTTCATTCTCCCTCTCTCTTTAACCTAATGGTGGCACCTCTGGCTAGCCCAGAAAAACACAGGCCCTGATGGGGTTGGTGTGACCTAAGAGAGAGGAACAGAGCTGGAAGCAGGAACCACAACCAGGTCTTCCCCTCTGAGACAATGACATTACTACATTTTATCTCTATTATTTTGTTCTCATGGCTTTACCTAACCAAATCTTTTTTATAAATCAGATATTTTGGTCACAGCTGTAGATCAAATTCTCAGAGTTCATCACTCCAAAGGCTGCAGCTCCTCTGCCCTGACTTAACTGGCAGGATTAACCAGGCTCTGCCCTGATGGATCCAGCTTATTTTTGGTCATGATGTTTATAAAAAGACCTCTGACAAGATTTTAGCTTTTTATTTTTGTGTTGGATGGGGTGGGCTCATATTTGAGTCACTCTCTGGAGGTTGGTTTTAGTTATTGAGGTCTGAAGAACAGAGTCCAGCAGTTCCAGGGGTGCTCCGTGTGTGCATTTACACCCTGTGAGCTGGGGCTGAGGCTCATTTTTAACAGCACAGTGAAAAAGGAAGTAAAAAGTGCAGTAAAATGTGTCAAAGCTGTCTTAACCCCAGCAGGAAAATTTAACGAGTTACAGAGAAATGGGGATGCTGCTCAGGATATTGAGCAACTGTGTGACAAAACAGCACATTAAACAGTGCTGGTAAAAGAAAAGATGTGTGAGAGGACAAAAATTCTGCTTTGGCAAGAGAAGCTGTAAATCGGCCCTTTTCATGGCAAGAAGAGATCTTTGGGATTCCATGGATGGCTCATGGTAATGGCCGAGGATGATGAGAGCTCTGGAAATGCTGGAGGACAACATGGCCATGCTAGCAGCTCGGGGGCAGGAGGTGGCTGGGGGTTCTGAGCATGATGAGATGTCACCTGCCCTGAGGCTGGGGCACAAATGCTGCAGAGGAGGAGGAGAGGGCAGGAGGGAAGGACACCCAAAGGTGCCATCATGGGATGGCTCAAGGCAGCAGTGACATGGAACTAAACCAGGGAATTCATTATCACCAGACCTGTGTTTCAGGGTGGTGGCCAAGCAGGGGGGTGGGCTCTGATCCCATCTCCTCCCAAGGAGGGAAGGGAAGGTGCGGGAAGGTGCGGGAAGGGAAGGTGCGGTGCGGGAAGGTGCGGGAAGGTGCG
>VXBR01010626.1:547661-570644 GCA_013400215.1 Cisticola juncidis
CGGGAAGGTGCGGGAAGGTGCGGGAAGGGAAGGGAAGGGAAGGGAAGGGAAGGGAAGGGAAGGGGGACTGTGTTCCCACTGCTGTGCCAGCTGTCAAGTGCAAGGGCAGCTCTGAGTCTCAGCATGCAGAGAAAAAGCCCCAGAGCAGCCGCTGAGTCTCTTATCACAGTGCCAGTGGCAGGGAAGAGGCGGTGCCTGAGGGGGGTGAGTTGTGCAGCTGCTGCTGGGCTGGGAGCGCGGGGGAGGCGATGTAACGGGGCAGGGCTGGGGCAGACCCAGAACTCTGCTTCCCCCGATCCTGCCATCCTCGCCCACCTTGTGCGCTTTTGAGTAACGCTCCCAAAAACGGATCACTGCTGATTCTGAACAGGTCAAGGTCCCCAAGAATCCGTCAAACCACCTCTGAGGCTACACTCTTGCCACAATGGCTTTCCTTTGGCCCAGCAGGAGTTAAATGTGATACTGTGCCCAAAAGCCACTCGTCACTTCAGCACAGAGCCAGCCTGGTGAGGGCACTGGCAGAGACCTCAGTGCTTTGCTGCTCAAAAGTGCTTTGCTGCTGTTGTTTGGTAACAACACCCTGGGGACAGCTGCAGCCAGAGGAAAACCTTTCCTGCAGAATAAAGGGTATATTTTGGGGCTTGGGAGTTTTTGTTTTCAGTTATATTCTCATTCAGATTCCCATTCCAGATCCACCAGCTGCATACCAGATAATTCAGATTATTTTAGAGAGTCACAGAATATTCTGAGTTGGAGGGGGCTCCTAAGGATCACTGAGTCCAGCTGGTGGATCCTGAGGCACTAAAAATACAGAGGCATGCCAAAAATACTCACGGCATGAAAATCCACCTCCTGGTAATCTAAGGAACATCTTGATTCTGCAGTGGCAGCATCTCCAGGGGCTTGTGAGACCTCAGTGTAGCCCCAGAAGATGCCACTTGGAACAGAGGTGCCCAGCGGGAGGGCAGGGAGGTGTCCCCTGAATTCATCTTGTGTCACCAACCCTGACCATGGCACCCGCTTCCTGTAAAAAGAGATAATTAACACTCATCTGAATTAACCCCATTGCCATGGTGTGGGGGGAAGGTGCTGCTGCACACATGGGATTTTCTGGGTGGAAAATTTCAGCTGCTTGAGGTTTCTGTCTCTGAACAGTTTCTGGACTTCTGACACCACTTTATGTAACCACTTTTCCCCCTCAGAAGCTAAAAGTGACTCTGCGGGGGGGTTGGACAGGGCCACCCTGGTCCCCTTCCATGGTGGCTAGAAAGGACAGGAATGGGCTGGATTCCTACAGCTGGAAGAATTCCCCTTATCCTGGGAAACCCTTGACTTTTCTCCCCAGTGCAAGAAGAAGAGTAAAATAATTTCAGAGAAGCATCTAAAATGTTCTGCAGGTGCTCAAGAGGCATCAAATACAGGTGCTGTCACATGTTTGTGGGTATTGGTGATGCAGGGGGGAGAAAGCCAAGAATTACATTTAAAACAGTTTTAGAAACTCTTATTTTATTATATACAAGAGGAAATATAATTTTTTTTGTCACTATGAATGTGCTTTGTGGTTTCCATGAATTACCAGCCATCAGGAACTGGCTCAGATTCCTGTAGGGAAGAGGTGGTGGAGCTTTCTTTTATTATATGAAAATGTTTTTGAAAAGAAAACAAACTCCTTGTGTTCTGACACTATCTGGGCTTCACATCATTTTCCTACAATGTGTATGTTCATTATATAAATTATAAAACAACATTTGCATAAATAAAAAGTTATACTGTCACAGTATTTTACACTTCCAAAAGTAACTTTTCCAATGTTCACAGAAAAACAACATTTCACAAGAAGGTGCAAATGAAATACCAAAGCCAAGCCCAAAGTCTCTGTGGTTTGAATTTAAAGCAAATATTACTAAAAAAATATCCCCTTTTCATTAAAAAATATCCCCCTTAAAAAAAGACCCCTTTGAGCCTTTATTAAAAAACTCTCTTGGCACCTTTGACTTTGCTTCCAGGGAGTTCCCACTACAGCAAACTCTGGAAAGGTTTGGATTCTTTGTTTGAATCCTGCTGCTGTTAATGGGGAGTGGATGTGATGAATGGGTCAGTTTTCAGTGAAATGAAAATTTGCTCCCTTTTGGTGAAAAGAGGACCTGAAAGGCTTGATGGACACCTGGCTTAAATAAATACCCTCCAAGCACAACCCCATGGTTCAAGACCCGAGGCATGGCTCTAAACCTAGTCTTGGCATCCAGAAGTGGGAACTGATGGCAGAAAAATAGTGTGTGGAAGCTTCACTGACTGCGTGGTTTGGGGTGATGGCATTTGCTACACCCCCAAATGAGTCTTCATTAATTATTTAAATGGGAAGTCCATTTGGTCCACCTTCTGCTCCTCACTCCATGCTCAGTGTGGCTGGAGCAGGCTTTAGGCACTCTCTGGAGAAACAATTCAGTCTCTGCTGAATTATCTTGTGCTCCAGACACAAAGAACATTGTGGATTCCAGTACTTTTTAGGATCAAAGGCTTTCTGCACAGCAAGACCCCAGAATCCTTGGCTGTTTCTTACTGACCAGGACATATCTGGGTGATGCCACGGGTGACAGTGGGGCATGGTGTCATCCCTCCCAGGAGTCCATGACCTCCTGCTGCCCAGCTGAGGAAAGGAAATGCTCCTATTCATCTTCAGTGAAAATTTGCAACTGAAGTATTAAATCAACACATTTTTGGTCAGGTTTGGGTTTTTTGGGGGAGGGTTGTTTGTTTATTCCAGCCTTCACCAAAAGCAAAAGTTTGAGTTGCTGTTCTCAGTGTCCTGAGAGGAAAAAAAAGTGGCAAAGGCCAAAATTTAATGAATATTGGAAGTGCTGGGAGCTGTTTGCAAAGGGCAGCTCTAGTATTCTGTGTCCTCCCCAAGCACATCCCTGGAGTGCTTCCTGCCATAGCTGAGGTGCTGGAGCTGGATGCTGTCCTGCAGATCCTGCCTGGAGAGGCGTCTCCTGAACTCATCCGTGGTGAAGTAGTAGATGATGGGATCCACGCAGGAGTTGAGGCTGGCGAGGCACAAAGCCACGGCATGGAACACCGAGATCTGCACACAGCCCTCCTGGATCTGCCTGGTTTTCACGAAGAAGTCCAGTGGGAAGCTGATGTGATAAGGTGCAAAGCAAATCAGGAACACCAGGGCACAGGTGAGGATCATCTTTAAAGCCTTTTTCTTCTCACCCAGGTCCCGGGAAGCAGAGTGCTTCTCTTTTAGTGATAAGATTGTCTTCCAGGAGCAGTACAGGATGATGAGCAGCGGGGTCACGAACCCCACCAACTCCCCTATGGTCATCAGCGTGACGGAGGTGGGGAGGTCGAGTTTCTTGATGGGAAGATCCACAAAACAGGCGTTTTTATCATCCTGGTGCTGCATCCTGAGGAGCGGGAAAGGCAGGCAGCCCACACAGACCACGACCCAGCCCACAATGCTGATGTAGACATCACAGACACGCCTGCAGTCACTGAATTTGAAGGGGTGCATAAGGAACAGGTACCTCCTCACGCTGATGCACACCAAGAAGTAGATGCTGGCGTACATATTGACATACTTCAGGTAGAAGCAGAGCATGCAGAGACCTCCTCCAAACTCCCACGTGCTTGTCAGGTAGTAAAAAATCCTCAGGGGCAAGGACAGCACCTGTGATAAGTCAGCAATGGCTAAATTGATCATGAATATCACGGCCCTTTTAGTCTCTTTCATGTAGCCATAAAAGACCCACAAGGCCAGGGTGTTCCCGATGAGCCCAGGGATCAGGATCACCGTGTAGGTGATGGCGTAGTAGGGCTTGAGGTCTGGCTCACTGCAGTTGGAGCTGTTGCTCATGGTTGTGCTCCAGCTCCGTGCTCAGCCCTGGCATCATAGCATGTCCATCCCACCTGTCCCACAGCCAGGGTGGCCCCAGGGAAGGGGGAAACAGGGAAACAGTTCCTTTTGTTTCCAAAGGGAACAGTCCAGCCCTGGAATCCGTCTGGGAGGCTCCAGTCACCGGTTCATTATGCAGAGTTTTGGCATGGGAGGAGTTAATTCCAGTCCTGCCCTCATGCCCTTCTCCTGTTTTTGGTCAGAGCTGGCTGAGGTCACCTGCAGGATGGGCAGGAGGGATCCAGACCAGGAACAGCATCACAGTGTGCCCAGGTGGACAATTCCTCACTGGAGCTGTATCTCTGTCACCTTTTGGGTGGCATTTCAGCCTCTTCTCTCAGCCCAGGAGTTCAACAACAGATATGGCCTCACAGCTGGAAGACAGAAAGGTGCAGCTGGAGCGATGTTGGGACACAGGGGAGGAACAGAGCAAGAGTTATGGGAGAGCTGGAAAGAGCTGGAGCACCTTTCCAGCAGAAATCTGTGTGGCTTTGGTGGTGATCAGCTCTTCTTCTGCCCAGCAAGCGCCATGCCCTGTCCAGTGGAAATACCGAACCACCAAGAAATAAATAGAAATTGTGTTCATTTTCTGCTGCAAACCTGGGGGTGCTGCTCTTCCTGTGTCCCAGCACGTGGTCAGTGCTGAAATGCTCTGGCAAGTACCACACCTGTCTCCATGCCTGGGAATACTTTCACATCCCAAAAACTCCTGAGAGGAACACTACCCTGGCTTCCCGGGAAGACCCTCAGAACATTCCCACCCTCCCCAGCTGCAGGTGACAGAAGGAAATCTGCTCCTTGTGTAACGCATGTGCACACAAACCTTTCCCCTAGTGCAGCCACTAGCACTGTGTCATGGGGTGGAAGTCCCAGGTCAACTTTTGGATTGGCTTTCACCAAACCAGGGTCAACTTTTAAAATTTCACTTTTAAAAATAGGACATAAACTGTCCTTTGCAGAACTACCTGCATTTGATCCAATCTGAATTTCTCACTGCTGCTTTTTCTAAGCCTGTCTTTGCCCGTCGAGCACATATGGGGCTGCTGGTAATACCAGAACTGGTACTAAGGAGGCTGGAAGTGGATTTTATTTAAAATTGCAGGCCAAACAGGTGATGTTATGTGAATGTGTCAGACACAAAAACCTCAGCCAGATCTGATAAATCTTGAGGAAATTCAGGTCTCTGCCCAAACCCTCTCAGGTTTGCCTTTGGTTTCCACATGAAGAATTATCCTGCAGGTCTAAGAGGAAGAAGTTTGTAGGTACCAACCCAAATGCTGAAGACACATTTACTTAATTTAAAATGTTTTAATTTTTAAATTTTTTTTAAAATTTAAGTTTTAAAGATAAAATTACTTTAAAAAATCTGCTTCAGTCCCCCTGTTTTTTTTTCCAGTGCTTAGGTACAAAATCTGAACACTTATTAATGATGTTCAACACTTGCTGGTGTGGTGGCACCGGAACTCTGAAGTAGTTTTGGGTGGAAACAGAAAATCTGCCACAAAAGGAAATATGTCTATTTTTGTATTTTCTCTTGCCAAGGAGACTGAGATGTCTTCCTTCCTTTCTTTTAAAGAGGGAGCATCTAACTCAAACAGTGGAGTAAAATGGCTTGTGAAATCATCCTGTTGTGCTTCAGAAGTGACAATTTTTTTTTTTTTTTTAACAATTTTTCTTATTAATTTTAGCTAGCTTGTCTCTCCTCACCTGTAGGCAGGAGCTCCTGTCACCCACGCAGGAGGATTCAATCATGCTCCTTTTCCTCTAGTTGTATTCCCACCTTAACTCCATCTCTGGGTCATGAGACACACAGAGAGGACAAAGTGCACTCTCAGCCCTTCCACACGTGCACATCTTATTTTTCCTGCTGCCCCGCAGCTCTTGCCCTTCCCTATCCCCATCACACAGAAACCTTCCTGGAACCCCATTCCCTGTGCTCTCCAGCTTGGCCCTGGGGCAGGGAGGCATTTGCAGAATTTTCTGGCTCTGCCTGTGGCGTGAGGGGTCCCCGAGGTCCAGGTGAAGGTGGGGAGCAGTGAGGGGGCTCAGCCAGGGCACCTAGAGGCACTGGGTAGCTGGGGAGGGAGTGTAAAAACTCAGCAATGTGAGAAATGGCACTTTGGAAATCCCAAGCAAGCAACATCACAGAGTTCAGCCCCATGAACTGTGTAAAAAACCAGCAGGATGCTAAAAACATCTCCAGAAAGAGGAAATTTGGGTTTGCATGCTCTGTGCTTGCTTCCCCCTCACTGTAAGGGGGTGTGTGAGAGACTCTCCACAGGCACAGCCTCCTTCTCCCCCTGAACAGCTTTTCACCCTAATTTTTCCATGGATATCCCCCAAATCAGTCATGCTGGGGCACTGGATGAAGATTTGTGCCTAATGAGTCAGAGCAGCTGGTTAGACTTGAAGCCAGCCTAAAATCAGCTTATTAGAGCTGGGTACATCCTGGGTAAAGCATTTTCCATGTGCTGGAGGACAGCCAGGTATCCATCTGCTCCATGAGAACGCCTGCAGGAGCTGGGGGTGTGGGAGCAGGTACCCCACAGCCTCAGCAGAGCACATCACCCTCAGCAGCGCTCAGGCTCCTCACGTGAGGCTGCTTGGAGGTGTCCAATGTGGATCTTTGTTAGCAAATCCTGGGGACTTAACCCACAGCAGCTCCTAAGCCCAGCTGGGTGTGGGAGATGCTCTGAGAGCAGCTCCTGGCTGGGCTTGGTTTGTGGTGCTGTCCCTGCTGCTACCTCTGCCTGGAACCCTCTCAGAGCTGGGATCTGCCAACTCCTCCTTCTCCTCCCTGGAGCCAGGGGATGGATCAGCCTCGACGGATCCTCCACCATGCCCTGCTCTTGCTGCTGGCCCAGGTGAGCTGGGGGCTGCTCAGTCCCCTCGATGAGGGGACTCATCTGAGGATGTGTTTTAAGAGCACATAAAATCTGTGACAGCGCTGACAGAAGCACAGCAGCAGCACCCTGGTGTGCCCTGCTAACTTAGCCTCCCGGGGGAGCTGGGCTCGGCTGTGCCTAGCCCCTCTCTGGTGTTTTTCCTTCTTCTTCTCCACAACTTAAAATAAAAGCAGAACATGCACTGGGGAAACGTCAAATGGAAATTCAGTTTCCTGTGCGAGTGAAGGAGGGGTGAGGGTGGCTCAGTCCCTCCAAAGGGGCCCTGTGGGGAGGGGAGAGCTGGCCCACGGGTGGTCTGGGCTTCTCCCAGTGTTCTCTGTTCTCAGGCTCACCTGAAATGCTGCTGTCCTGCTTTGACAGGAAATAGAATTTACAAGGTATTATCTGAAAATAGAAATGCTAAACCCAGAAACTGAATGTCGTACGGCTTTTCTTTCTTTCTTTCTTTCTTTCTTTCTTTCTTTCTTTCTTTCTTTCTTTCTTTCTTTCTTTTCTTTTCTTTTCTTTTCTTTTCTTTTCATTGTTTTTCTTTTAACAAATGACAGAAGAAGAGGTTTCTCTGCCTTGTTTCCTGGTAGATATTTAGGACTGATCTCTTTCTCCACCAGAGCAATGTTGCCCCTTGCTGTGCTAAATAAATTCTAAGAGTAAAAAAGGAAAAAAATAAATGTTCTGGTTTAATACCATGTGAAATACTCTGCTTTTGCCTTTTAATCCTTGCAAAAGCTCTTGTCCTCCTTTGTCAATATTTATCCTGGTTAAGAAGGGAAAATAACCCGGAGCAGCAGTGCTGTGTGTTAGGCTAATCCCCCACTCTCCTTCTCCCTTCCTAGCACATCCTGATGTCCTTAGGAGATGTTTCTGTCACCAAAGCTGTGAGTTATTCCCCAAACCTTCCACACACAGCTCCCAGGGATGCACAGCTATGTCCCTGTGGTGTGATAACCCTGTCCTCTTCCTCCCTGGTTCTTGCAGTCAAATGGAAAGTGACCCATGGAAAATCAGCATGGTGCCACTTGTGAGGAACAGACCACTTGGGAAAATTCATGGGACAAACCCAAGAGGGAGACAAAGGCAAGGAAAATGTAGAGCAGTGGGAATCGGGTCAGTTATCCCTGTGCCGGGGGGGATGGGGCTGTGCGGCCTCAAAGGCCCCTCAGATATGAGTCCCATCCCAGGTAGTGCTGGGTTTGCAGGGGCTGAGAATCGCTGGAGTTGGGGTTAATCCTTAAATTCAACTGTTCACTCAGTGAAAGCAGAAAACCCAGCTTGAAACTTAAAGGCTGGGTGTTACAGCTTCAGCCATCCCCCTCCTCTCACTCGGATGCTCAGAGCATCCCATGGGCTCACACAGCAGCTCCTCAATAAAGGAGATATTATCTCCTTATCTATAGATGCGTTTATCCTACATCTCCTCCCTTCCACCTATTTACTGTGGAAGTTACACCAGGTCTGTGGTGAAGGCAGGACACCCCTGGCTGTCCCTGGGCTGTCCCATCTGCTCTCAGCACTCCCGGCGGAGCCGCACTAAATCTACAGCACAACAATCAAAAAAAGCCCAATTGATTCCCCCCCTCCTCAGCCTGACCCGAGGGTAACCGGGATAGAGGAATGCCAGCCCTACCTTTGCTGTCCCGGAGGCTGTCCCGGTGTGTCCCCTCGGGGCTGCAGAGGTCCCCACGGCCGGTCCCTCCCTCGCTGAGCAAAGCAAAAGCGCAACTGGCGGGGAGCGGCTGCGCCCTGGGGAGCGGGACGGGCACGGCGGGGCCCCGTGGCTGCGCTTCGGGGTGCCCCTGCCCCGCATCCTGCCAGGAGCCACCCGCTTTGCCCCTCTTCTGGTGCTTGTTACAGACGTTTGTAGGGGTGCTGATGGTCTCGGGGTGTTTTGGTTGCTGCCACGGTCTCGGGGTATTTCGGTAGCTGTCGCTGTAAGGTTGGGTGTCACCCCAGTAGCTATTCCTCCCCCTGCCAGGGTGGGGGTTAGGACCCCTCAGCTCCTGGAGACAGGGACCTGCTGTCAGAGCCCCTCTGTGACAGATGAGGAGCTGAGCCTGAGGGCATGAGAGGATTCATCAATTATTTTTCTTTTCCAGCTTGCTGGGAGAGGCTCCTTCCCTCTCACCTGGATATTTGCACCCCTGTGCTGCAGTCCCTGCTCCCAGTGACTTGCAGGACTTTAGGGTCCCCCCGAAGCTGATCGCGGGCAGATTTGGGCTCCCCAAAATCAGCGAGTTCTCCGCGGTCATTATTATCTCATTCAGGGGATCCCCCCAGCTCTCAAAGAGCAAACCAGAGTGAGAGCCAAGGACTCTTCTTTCTCAAGCATGTCATGAAGTGCTGTCACGTACGACCACATTCCTGGGCCATTGTGGTCCCTGGCCATCGGCAGAGGGCAGAGCTGGCTGCACTTTGAGTTTGAAAAGCAGCACTTCCCTGCTTATCCAGCGGAGGACTCCAGCTCAAGGAACATCAATAGGAGTTCTTGATAAGGGGTCAGTGATGCAGTTGGTCTAATTGAAAAAGTGACTTTGCCTACCATTTCCAGAGAATTTGCAGCTTTTAAATTTGCATTTATTCATTTTCTTACACGTCTTCCCAGGAGAACAGTGTACATATATATATTAAATTACACCTGCTCCTTTAAAGCATAATAGATTTACTCATATCACAATTCCAGCTTAGGGTTTGTAGCTTTCTACACTCCTTTTTATGGTGGTTTGCAGGAGGTTAATGGCTTTTACAGCCTTACAGGCCACAGGGTTTGTCACCCCGTGGTGGCCCACCCCCTCTCAAAGGCTCTGTGGACCACACCTCCCAAAAACGCAGCTGTGTGCCTGTTCCAGCTGCTGATGCTCCACTGGTTAAAGCCTGCAGCTCTATTCTGAAGCTGCTGATGACTTGATGGGCTTTCCTTAATGTGGGAGCCAGAGCTTTCAGCACTGAGGGATCTTCTCTGCAGAGTTTTCCCTGTGGTGCAGGGCTGGGTTTTGGACTGAAGTTTTTGGGCTGGGGGGTTGGGATTTAGTGCTGAAAGGTGCGTCCTTGGTGCTGTGGCCTCACTAAGCCCTCAGCTGCTGCCTCAGCTCACGTCAGTCCTGGGGTGTTTCCCTAATTTCAGCAGCATCTGGGATGTGAAACTTTCCCAGCACCTCCCACCAGCTACCTCTCCCATGCTCTCATTTATTTCCTCTCCCTCTCCTCAAAATTGTGTGATGTGACAGCCAGGGGTCCCCAGGCTCTGCCCCTGCTCCACCAGCACTTCCCTGTGTGACCCTGGTATCTCCCTGCCTGCCATGAGGATTGAGTGGGATGGTTTGGAGGTGAATTCAATAAAGCTGAGGCCAGTCCCAGGAACCGCCAGTCCCTTGTGGTTGAGCAGCACCTGAGCTTGGTCTCCTTTGCTTTCCCCGCTCCAGCGTGTGATGAATTCTCTGTTTCGTGGCCATTTCCACAGCAGTCAGCCTGGTTATGGGAAGGCAGAGCCTGAGCTCGGGGCAGGGAGTAGGGAGGTTTTGTTTCAAAACCACCTTGCAGAGCACCCCAAATCCTGTTTTGCTGCTGCCATGCTCCATGTGCATTCCCACTAGCACCTATCCCATTTCCTATCACTCCAGGAGCATTCCTGAGGTGTGGGGTGGAAATTGAGGGTACCTGTACCAGCAGGCAAGTGCCAGTCTCTGAGTTCTGCTTTCCCTAGGGACAACCCTGGCTGGACCTTCCAATCCTGCTGTACTTGAGGCCAACAAAAATCAGAAGGTCTTGGAGCTGGGCATCAAATCACAAAGCAATTATTTTACAGCATAAAATAAAATTTTAAAATTGTATTTTTTCTCTTGTATTGATTATATTTTCTTTACTTACATTGTTATCTTATAAGATTGGGAAGTTCTCTGTTTATCTAAGCTTGTGCTTTGTGACCTTGTAGGGGATCCTACAGAGAGAACCAACTGAGGTCTTTCTGACCTGCACTGCCAGTCTTTATTGAAATAATTCCTGGAAAGAGGTTGTCTGCCTGCTCTCCACACAGCTGGGGCTGTCCCAGGGGAAAGGAGTGTGTCTGCAAAGGAGCAGACACAGGTTCATGGATGCAGCTCCCAGCATCAACAGGGCTCATGTGGAGCCAGGGGTGCAGCCATGCTGCTGACACCAGGCTGAGGGCTAAAAAGGGCTAAAACCTGTTGGATTTCCCTGCTCTATGTGCCTGCAGCAGGGAATTCTCTTTAAAAAAAAAACCACACAAAAAAACCAACAACACCAAAAAAAAACCACTAAAAGAAAAAAACAAAAACAAAACCAAAAAACCTCTGCAAAAGGAGCAGGGCTCAGTGATGGCGTGGCAGCGTCTGCCGGGAAGGATGTGCTGGCTGTGCAGGGATGAGGCTTTGGCTGTTCCTTGGAATGCTGAGCACCCTCCCAATGCTGAACACTGCCATGGCATCCACACAGAATGCCCAAACCCTCTCCCCTGTGCCCTGAACAGGACCCTGGATCATGGGAGGGGTGGTGGACACACGTGGGGCTGTCACACGGTGCTGTCCCACCACACCCCAAACTTGGGCTTTTGCAGGCTGAGCACATGAATCAAAAAAGTTGGATTGGGGTCTGATGAAATCATGGCTGTCTGGAAAACGGCTCCCTGGCTTGGAGAACCACTCCCTGGCTCGCCTGGGTTTGAAACAGCAAAATTCTCTTTTGCTGTGTTGGAGTTATGCTCAGGATTGGAGCTGTTGGTGTTTGTTCCTTTGCCAGGGACAGCACTTCCCTCTCCAGCTTGAGGTGGGTGGATGGAGAAGATGCCCCTTGCCAGCAGTGGTGCCAAAAATCAGGAGAGGCTCAATTGTGAGGGCTCCACAGAGGCTGAGTGGTTTTCCAGAGGCAAAGTCACTTTGGGGCTGGACTGGGAGCATGTGGTCATGGAGGGAGGATAAAGGTATTTTTAGCAAGGAGCAAAGCAGCTCTCCTCCCTCCCTGTGGGGCCCTAAAAAGTGTCGTGCAAGGGACAGCTTGGATACTCCCAAGAACTGCATAATTTTAGGGATATGTAAGTGTAGGTTTAGACACGATCTTGGGAAAAATCGTTCCCTGTGAGGGTGGGGAGGCACTTGCACAGGGTGCCCAGGGAATCTGTGGCTGCCTCTGGGTCCCTGGAAGTGTCCAAGTTCAGGCTGGGGCTTGGAGCAACCTGGGCTAGTGGAAGGTGTCCCTGCCCATGGTAGGGGTGGAATGAGCTTTAAGGTCCTTTCCAACCCAAACCATTCCATGATGACCCTATGACTGATAAAGCAGGAGGCTGGCAGGCATTGGAGAAGGAGGAAGCACCAGTTTGTACTGGAAAAGGATGTTTCTTCGGGGATTGATTTACAGAAAGCCCAGCAAAATCCTTGCTAGCTAGAGTGTCCAACCCAGCAAGGGATTTTTCTAAGGCAGGCACAGCCTGAGGGAAGGTTTTCTGTTGACTCTCCATGGGACATTAGTGAGAGTTTTGGGTTTGCTTTTTCCTGTTCTCTGTTTGGAAGGGACAAGCTGTATTGCAGAAATGTCAGAAAAGCCATCTGAAAACAAACTGGCAAAGTCCCAGTGGGACCTGGATCTCCTGGGAAACCTGGAGCTGGTACTGCCAGTAAAGTTGGAGCCACAATCCAGGATTTGCTGCTGCTCACAGGGGCTTATAAATGACCTGTCTGTGGTCATTCAGGGCCACCTGGATGTCCAGCCCAGCTCCTCGGGGTTGTGCCATTCCCAAAACACTCGGGAAAAGCTGCAGTCCTGCTGGTGTGGCTTGTCTTGTCTGTGGGAGCTGCCCAGAGCCAGTCCCAGCATCGGTGAGGTTTTGTTGGATTTCCTGTTTTGCCTCCACATTCTGCTGGGTTTGGGCCATCTGAAACAGCATTTTTCCAGCCACATGGCCTTTTTTATTTATATTTTTTGTGAGCGGAGGAGGAGATTTGGGACAGAATGGGCTCCAGGGCAGAGGCTTTTCTGCCTGCTCCTGGAGTTTTCTGCCTGTCTCTAGCACACTTTAAGTACCAAAGCAAATTCCTCCAGTTTGTCTGCATCTCCCATCTGATCTCCCACATGCACCCTCAGTACCCATTCCGTGCTCCCCAGAAACACTGCACAGGGTGGAAATGTGCATCCAATCATGGGAAAAGCTGTTTTCTATCAATCCCTCTCTCCCTACATTTACTTAAAAAATTCCCTGTAGGATTTTTGGGAGGAGAAGACCTCAGAACCCCTGCAGTGGCCACTCTTAAAGGCATTCTGAGCCCCAGACTGGCGTGTCCCCACAAATCATGTCACTGCTCTGAGAGCAGATGTGGGGCATAATGAGAGTATTTCCAAGCACTTAAAATAATACTCCTGAAGCTCAAATACACATTGGGATCATTTTATTTCCTCGGAATTTGAAGCTTTCAGGATGTACTGGAGTCAGTTTTGTAAACTTTCTTTACAGTACCCAGTGAGGGTTGGGATGGTTTTTGTTATTCAAAGCAAAACTGAAGGTTTGGATAAGATCTTCATGTGCAACCACACACGTCAGCAACATGACAAATAACACAAGACTTCCAATAACAACACAAGATACACCAATGACAAGTCCCTGTTTTTGCAGCTCACACCACAGCTTTGTGAGTTCATGTGCCCTGGGAGGTGTCACGTCTCCCTCTTTGCTTGTGGCATAGCTATCATAATTTGTCTTCCAAATATTGATCCCCCATAATCAACGTGCACCTGTGGCTCCCAGGAGCCAGATGGATCATTTTGCTCAGCTCTGGGTGCCTTTTCCAGCAGCGTGAGCTGAACCCAGTTTGTTTGAACCCTCCCTTATAACACTGATATGATATAGGTTAGTACTTTCTACTTGGTTATAGTCTTGCAGTCCAGATTAGGCTGGATTGGACCCAGGTGATGGGTTTTTGTAGTGGAAAAAGGTTCAGTTTTCATTAGGAGATAATGAACTGTCCTGATCCCCGTGTGAGCATGGTGGATGCTCCAGGTGATGCTGGCTGCAGGTACCCAGCATCAGGGCTGACAGCCCCAGAGCTGTGCCCCTGAGCTGCTCACTCACAGCTCGAAGTTCAGAAGGATTCCCCAAAATGGCAAATATGCAGAATCATTGAAACAGCTGAAATGAGGCACCTGAACCCACTGCAGTTCATCACAGGGGAAACTTTGGCACCAATAATGGCTTTTGAGGGGATAGAAGGCAACAGTCCCCAGCAGCAGCAGCACAACCAGCAAATCTTTTGGCATCACAACGTCCTTATGGATTAGGTCCTGCCATCTGCAGCACACAAGGACAATTCCAGGCAGATTTGGAGAGTAGAGCAGTCCTCACTGCAGCTCTGAGGAGGCCCTGCTTGGACAGGGCTGGCTGACGCTCACGAGATGGACTCCAGCAGAAGCTCATCGGGTGGCACGGTGGGGATGTCCATGCTGTTTATCTGGCCAAAGAACTTGGGAAGGGACCAGAACTTGAGGCGAGGGAGATTCCTCTTCCTGACGCGGATGTCATGGGCGGTGTCGGTGCCTGAGGCGCTGCTCCGGCGCGGCGGGAGCCGGGCTCTCAGGGCCACGCAGCCGTGGCGCAGCAGCTGCGCCTGGAACTCGGAGGTCATGAAGTAGTAGAGGACGGGGTCCAGGCAGCAGTTGAGGCTGGCCAGGCACAGGGAGATGGGGTGGAAGCGCAGCGTGCTCCGGTGCACGGCGCAGTCCCGGATGACGTTCTCGATCACCATCATGAAGAAGGGGAAGTTGATGTGGTAGGGGGTGAAGCAGATGAAGAAGACGGCGGAGCACATGAGGACCATCCTCAGGGCCTTCCGCTTCTCGCCGGCGTCCTGCAGCGCCGTGGGGCCCTCCCGCAGGGAATGCCACATCCTCCATGTGCACCAGGCGATGGTGCCAAAGGGGATGACAAAGCCGAACAGCTCCGCCACTGTCACCAGCGTGATGGCAGCCCCCGGGCTGAGCTGCTTCACACCCAGGTCCGAGAAGCAGCTGTTGATGGAGTTGGACAGGGCTGGGCTCCTAACTATGATGAGGGGCAGGCAGGCCGCCCCCACCAAGAGCCAGACCAGGGCGCTGATGGCCACGTCGTAGCGGCGCTTCCAGCCCTTGGCTCGGAAGGGGTGCAGCAGGAACAGGTACCGCTGGATGCTGATGCAGCTGAGGAAGCAGATGCTGGCATACATGTTGAGGTACTTCAGGTAGAAGCACACCTGGCACAGGAAGCTCCCGAAGGGCCAGGTGTGGTTGATGTAGTAGTAGATGCGCAGGGGCAGTGAGAGGACATGGGCCAGGTCGGCCACGGCCAGGTTGACCATGAAGATGACAGCTTTGCTCTTCCTGCTGAGGAACCGGCACAGGACCCACAGGGCAGCGCTGTTGGCCAGGAGCCCCGGGATGAAGATGAGGGTGTAGGTGGTGGCATAGAGGGTGGACTGGAAGGACATCTGGGGGTCGGAACAATTACCAGAGGACACGTTGCTCTCCATCCTGGCTGGGTCTCTTCACTCATGGGGTGGTCACAGCAGGAGGAAGGGTTCTGGAATGGGTAAAAAGATGTTGTGAAGCCAAAAGCTCTCCAAGGAGTAAGCGTGCTTTAGGACAGAAAAGTCAGTTGTGTGTAGGTGTGTGTACAAGCCAATGTGCGTGGTGACCCCACTCCCAGAGAGCAATTTCAGGCATCCTCTACCCTCTCCTTGCAGAGATGTTCTGTGGGATCTCGTGAGATGCCCCAATTACAGTGAATACCCTGAGCTCTGTAACATCCATCTCTTGATTGCCAGAGAGCTGCTGAAGCTCCTCAGGTTTTCCAGGACCACTTTTTTTCATCTAATTTTCTATCACACTCTGTCAAATTGCTCCTCTACATCTACAAGTAATTTTAGCTGGACAGTAAATAAATAGGGATTTGAAATGGATTTAGGTGCTGTCTTTACAGATCCATGCAGGGATCTGATGTGAATCAGCAGCAAAGTCAATAATTAACATCCCCAGGCAGCTGAGGCCAGGGGAGTGCTGCAGACATATCCATCAGCTCTGGCTCCAGAGCTAAGGCTGGATTTATAAGTTAATAACTGGCCAAACACATGCCAGTTGCTCTGCTGGTCCTGCTAACTCAATTCTGCTACTCCTGGCACATTGTGCAGGCATCATGCTTGAGCAGCAGGAATTATCCCTCAGCAGCAGGAATTACCCTTCAGCAACTGCTCAGGACATGCAGGGAGATAAATACAACTCCCTTCTAAGTGAAGTAGAAATTCTTCTCCTCCATTTATCCATCCCAGTTCACTCAGTGCTGAGGGGATTTATTAGGAGGTCATGGGGAGTTCAGGTACTCCTGCTGCCCTCTGGAGAGGTGATGGATTTTACCATTCATGAGCGGATCCCGTGGGAAAGAATCTGGTTTTTTGGGAAGCAGGGATTTGGCAGCAGCATGATACAAACCCAGGGGCTGCAGCATCGTCTGCAGTGAACAGTAGGATTTGCCCCTTGGATGTGGAGTGAGAGTGGGCAGCCTGCTCTGCCCTTTTCTGCCTGGAGCTGGGGCTGGCAGAGCCCTCAGCACCTCCCGTCACTGTCACCCAGCCCCTCATCAGTGGTAATTAATTGAGAAGCAGCCAGAGTGCTGTTTCCCAAAGCCTGGTGTTCGTCACAGGAATGGATTTCCAGGAGCCAATCTATCCCAGTGCTTCAAGGTATAGGTTGAAGTCTCCTCCATCCTGCTACTCCTCAGCTGGGCAGCTTTTTGGTGGAGTTACCACATTTTCAGGTTCAGGAAGAAATCATCATCTTAGATATTTTATATTTTTATGTGCAGATAAATATCTAAAATACAGCCCCGGCCTCTCGGCTGGCTGCCCCTCAGCCTCACCTCTGACGGAGCAGGGTGGGTGTTCACACCCTGCTTTCCAGAACGAGCCTTTCCCAATCTGCCTTCTTGCTTTTCCTTGGTTTTCCAGTGGAACTAGGGCTGCTGAGGGAATGCATCTCTCAGTTGCCGACTGTGCCGTGATTGCCCCAGTGAGCTGGGAGAGGCAGGGGAGAGGGGACATCTGTGCTGAGGGAATACTGGGAAACAGGTCCTTGGTCCCTACAGTATCCCTGTGCTCCTCACCTGTCCAAATAATCCATTAGAGCCTTGTGCCCTTTGCATTCAGTCTGTTTAACCCAGGGGTGGCAGGATTTGTCTTCACATCCGTGCAGAAAATAGAGAGGGAAAACTGCGAGGGAGTGTGGGGAATGCATGTCCCACCTCCTTTCACAGCTGTCCAGTGACAGAGGTGGTTCATGGAAAGGGTCACAGAGCCCCTGGTATCCCTGCCGCACAGCTCAGCCCAAATCCTACACCTCTTCCATGGGGAGCCTCCCTGCTGGTTTCCTCCATGATTTTGAATTTCCCTGGGAGCACAGGAGTGCCTGTTCCTGGTGGGAGGGCATGGTGGCACACCCAACACAGTTTTGGGTGGCAGCGCTTTGGAGGGCACTGGCAGGAAAGCAACAGAGATCCCCACCCTGGGCTGGGGTCAGGCCAGGCTTGTTCACTACAACAATTCCTGGGAAGGCAGAGTTGTAAATTTTTTATTGTTTGCCAGTTTTCCCTTTGCTTCCCCCCGCTTTGTTGGTGGTGTCAGGACAGAGATGCACCTGTGGGCTCTGCCTGGAGTTTTGTTCAGTGCCTTTATAAATCTTCTATAAAATATTCCTGTCATTCTTTGATTATCTTCCCATTTCATCCACACATGGATTTAAACAGAGACAGGAGCAGGAAGTGGGGTTTTTTTTTGGCAAAGCTGAGTTTTAATCTGCTGAAATTCCAGAAGGGAGCCCAATATCAGTGCCCGAGGAATGAGAGCACTGACTGTGGATGCAGTCCTGCCATTCATTAAACATCAAATAACTCTGAAATTAATTAGGAGGCCAAGGCAGGGGTTGATTTTTGGAGTGTTCCTGGAGGCGAATGCGGCTGTCAGTGCGGGAAGCCGCCCAGCCCCTGTGAATCAGCCTGTGCCCCACCCAGCCCCACACCACCGGGATGTTCTTGCATTTACTGCTTCTGATCCATTGGTAAACACGCCCTCATCTTTTCCATGGGCTGCTCAGGCTAAAGCTGAACTCCAGGCATTACTGGGGAGAGCCCTCCGAGCGGGGGGATGGGGTCTGAGCTGCCTCCCTTCAGTGCTGGGATGCTGGAAGGAAAAGCAGGCTTGGGAAAATAATTTTTTAAAAATAATAAATCTACTTATGGCTTGAAATGAGGTCTTGGTTTAAGTAGTGGAGCTTTCTGGCCCTGGGGTTGTAAGCAACAATTTTGTTTGTTTAATCTAGGCACTAATAGGAAATGCATAAATAGAGCTGGTCAGTTACGGCAGGCTCTGTCAGTAAGGACAAAATTGAGGTTTTTCAGCTAAAATAGCCTCTCCCCACATCCAACCCCACACCACTGCCTGCCCCAGGCACTGACTCCCCTCACCCACCCTCGGAGACAAATTTGTGGGCACAGCAGAAGCGGGTGAGGACGTTGCACCATCCTGCCCGATACCATCTCTTGAAGATCTACAAAGAAGTGATAAAGTTGCTAAAACTCAGTTTCAGTCTCCTGAAGAAAAGAGCAGAAATGCCACTCACCTTCCTGTGCTTCCCATGCTCCGGGGGGGTCATAGCCGTGCTAGCGAGCAGAAGCAGCCAGCGTCCTGCTTTTATTTCCCACTGGTTTTCTCAGCAATCCCAACGCCTCCTCGTTTAACTTCCACATGTTTTCAGAGCGCTGAAATCCTGCCGGCATCTGCAGCCCGGTCCAGTGGCTGCAGAACAGGAAATCCTGTATTTTGTTTCTCTTCTCCACACCAAACGTGTGCAGTTAATGACGTTGAAGCCGCTGGGAAGGCAATGATGTCATTTGGTGCCAGTGCCCTGGGATGGAGACCCAGAGTTTCTGTCCCCTCTGAGCACAGGGGGTGTGGGAAGGCATGGTGCCCTTCCCTCCTGCTGCTCCTGCCCCTCTCTACGGTCACTTTGCCTGGGAAGAGCTGTAAAATACAGAAGCAACCTCCCAATAAGTGCTCACTGAAGGAAAACTGCGCGCTCTGCCAGTGTAAGTTACTGGAAGGGAGTAATTTTCCCTCATTTTCTTGGAAGCTTGGTTAGCCTCAGACTATCAAGTCTGCAGGCTAAAGCTGGAGGGCTTGGACTTTATTCCTGAAATAATGTGATGGTTTAAGGTGGAGATTTTTCCAAAATACTATTGTTTAAACAACCCATAAAGTACATAATTCCCAATCTTCTTCTTTAATTCCTTTAATTCCCTTCCTCGTTTAATTCCCTTCTTATATATATGCACATATAGAGAGTTTTCAGCTGTTTTTCTGCCTGCTGAGCATGACCTCCTTTCTGCATGGCTGAAGAAGTGCTGTAACTTCATGGTGTGACTTCTTCTGAGATGCCTCTTTTCCAGCTGAGCAGTTTTACCTGATACCCAGGGTCACAGCTCACAGCCCAGGGCTTGTACAGATAATTTGGCTGTTGGCAACCTTCCCTTCCTGGAGGTAATGTAAAAATAGAAATATTCTTACCCTATTTTTTGTAAATGGTTCTGTGACCTCACAAAATTAATGAGAACAGAACTGTGGAAGAGAAATGAAAGGAGGAAGGTCTTATAAACTTTAGTTACTAGCTCAGGGGCTGGGATCAGGAGTGCATCAGAGCTCTGCCACCCACTCAGCTGCCAGATCTCCTTGTGCCAAGAAATCATGGAATCTGAGAGTGATTTGGCTTGGGGACCTTAAAAACTCTCTGAATCCAACACCCCTGCCATGGGCAGGGACACCTCCCACTATCCCAGGTTGTTCCAAGCTCTGTCCAGCCTTGGACACTTCCAGAGATGGGGCAGCCCCCGCTTCTCTGAGCACCCTAAATCCCCATGGTTTCCATCTCAGAGGATTTGGGAGCTGTTATTCCTCTTTTTCTTTCTGTGCATCTCTTCCACCAGCTGGGGCAGATCCTGGGAAGAAGGAGCAGCGCTCATGTGTTTGTGGAGAGTTCAGAGACCACAGAAGGGAGGCTGGCACTGTGCCCCATTCCTCTCCAGAGGGCAGAGGTTAATCCCAAAGTGAAGGGGCTGTTTTATCAGGATATCCTGCCTGGGACATCCTATTTCTGTGTCTGTAGCAGCATATCCAGCCATCCCTTAGCCCTATTTTTAGGTATTTGTTTACAGCTGTGCTGCTGGGGAAGGAGAGATCAGTGGATGTCAGACCCAAGTGAGGGCTTTGTAACCAAGTTGAGCCCTTTCTCTGCTCCTTGGCTTTTTGGAGAACTTTTGCAGAAGATCACAACATTCCTGGCCATGAGAAGCTGAGGGATTGACAAACCTTAGGCCTTATCCTTCAACACAACCAGATCAATGTCTCCATTCTTCTTTCCACTTGAGCATGTTTTTGTTTAGCATTTCTGTTTCTCTGGCTCATCCCTAATGCTAATGTGCCTTTCACACTTGGCAGTGTTCTGCTTTCAAAGGCAGAAGACACAAAGGAACTTTTAAAATAACTTTTTAAATAACTGTGAGACTTTATCTAAGGCCTCCAGATAAAGGCTTCTTCTCCTGCAGCCTGGTATCCTGTGGGCAGGGGGCCAAATGCAGATGATCAGCATCTCTCAAGCGCTCAGCATTGAGAATATCTGACAGGATGCACCTGAAGGATGTATGAAAAGCAGGGGGAGGAGGAGGTTTATTCACACAAAGCAGCTTCACCCTTGTGCAGGGAGCTGAGCGGGGCTGGGTGAGCTCCCAGCTCATTGTCCTTCTTGCTGTCACACAGAGCTCTTTGCAGGGATGGCATTTTGGGAAGCCCTGATTTATTTTACAGCAAATAATTGTCAATGCCTCCCTTACTTTTTGGGCTAAGCCTGTGTCTAATCCACAAACCCAGCATTTTTGGTTGAAGCACACCAGTCATCCCCAAAATCTTTTAAGTGTAATGAAGTGTTTTCATGTTTTTGAACTGTGGAGTTGTTATCCTGCATTTCCAGCATATTTTGTTTTTATTCTGGGCAGAGAGCTGGTAATTTAATTTAAGGGAAGCAAGAGGTACTGCAAGATCCTGCAGCTCAAAACCTGAAGCTGCAGAAAGGCTTTAAATCCCACAGGAGTTTTTTCCAAATATGTTTGTTCTCATACATGGGAGGGCCCTTTCAAGCAGGAGAGGAGGCACTAGACATCTGCTCCTGGTTAGGATGGGGTAGCACTGCGGAGAAACACATTTGCTTTTGCCAAAAGGTGAATGGCTCATGTTCTAGAGGAAAAGAAATGTGTTTGCCTACAGCTATGCCTTGGGGACAAGCACTGTTCCAGTGCAGGTGGTTTGGAGACCTCACAGCATCTCCATCCTGAGCAGTTCCCTTTGGGGTGAGATGCTCCAATGCCAGGAGCCCTTCAGATCCATCTTTCACACCCCTGTGGAGCTGTACCAAGTCTCTTGATTTGGTTCAATTCTGCCTTTCTGGGGCAGGTCTGTTAAAACAGCTTTTTTGTATCTGCCCAAGAAGGAGGAAAAGTCTTTTTCTACCCATGAGTCTGAGCAGCAGGACCAGCACAAAAGATAATCCAGGAGCAACATCATGAAATTATGTTTCCTCTTGTCAAAATAATAAACATGTTTTTTGGTCACAGGAAATGGGGTGAATTACAGGAACCTGAGCCAGGCTTGTTGTGCCTCTGACTGTAAGAGGCAAAGCAGCCCCTGCAGCCCAGGTTCTGGGTCAGATTCAGCACCAGCCAGCTGGGAAGGCAGCTGGAATACTCTCCTCCTCACTGGAATGCCTGTTTTCTTCTTCTCCTGAGTTGCATACTGAGGTTTTGGAAGGCCTGAACTAATTTCATGTGTGGGTTTGTGGAGGCCAAATGGATCATCTTGGACTTTCAGAAAACTGCAAGTTTTCCCTTATCTCTCTCTGCTCTGAGCTGTTGCTCTCTAGGCTGGCCCTGACTTTCCGTGGTGGTTTAACCCCATCTGGCAACTGAACCCCACAGAGGTGGTTTGCTCTGTCCCAACCAAAACCAGGGCACTTTCTCCACACCCAAATAGACTTTCAGACAGAGTTATCTGATCCCCTGCACACCACAGGATGGAAAGTGTTGGGTGTGTGACCTTTCCTCACAGGCTGGGGCTGTGGAAAAGGAGCATTTTGGAAAAGGAGCATTTTAGGGAACCTAAGGGAGTCCAGCGGGTGAGTGTGGCAGGAAAATGTGGGGAGTTGAGGTGCTTGGGGATGTTATCATGGAGATGGAGAATGTTATCCCTGATGGAGACACCAAATCCATGCTGAGGAATGGGCATGCAGAGCCACTGTCACTCCTGGACACTCAGCAGCTGGAGCAGGTATTCCCATGCCTTATCCATCTTCCACCACCTAGGACACCTTCCTATGGAAGATCATCCTCAAAATACTTCTAAATCTAATAGAAGCGTGAAATTAAATAAATAACCACTATTCAGAGTGGAAATAAGCAATAAATCTGTTTATTATAAAAGTTGCTATCCTTTGCTTGAACCCTGATCCCAGGAGGAGCTGATCACACGCAGTTTTCCAGGTACCAGTGATAACTACAAAACTGAGCTGATGTTTGCAAAATAGCTTTTTTTTTTTTTTTTTTTTTGAGCATCAGTTCTTGGTAAGTAAAACCCACAGAACAAGCTATAGAATTCCTGTAAGTGCCCTCACCTTGTTTTCACCTGATCAAAGGAGAAGGGTGCAAAAGTGAAGGGACAGGAAGCAACTCCTAGTCAAGTGGAGGCTGAGCAAGGTCTATAAAAAATCCCCAAAACAAGCACTGAAACTGAAGTCTCCTTCCCTGACAGCTTTATACAGGGTGTAGCTTATGAGAGACTGATGAACTGACAATAACTGAATTGTGTGAGGTCAGTTCTGTCCGTGAGCATCCACCCCTTTGGAAGGGACTCCTTGCAGTGTGTAAACATTTATTGTGTCAGTGACATCAGAGAGAACATTTCCATAGGCTCCAGTGCATCCTACTCAGCCCAAAATCATCTTCTATACCTGGGAGGACAATTATAAGGACTTGTTGTGTTTAATCAGTGCCACTGCCTTTTAGAGGGAAAAGGTTGTTTAAACCCTAATTCTTGGCTCCCCACTGGCTTTTTTTTTTTTTTTTTT